>JAIWWG010000028.1:0-356797 GCA_025435555.1 Chytriomyces cf. hyalinus JEL632 | reverse complement strand
CATGTTGGTTGATAGATGATCTTTATTGGTAGAAGGACACTGGCTTTTATACTGCTGTGGTGAGGGTGATTTGAACTTTGTTGTTTTCGAGAAGTTTCTATCTCCGGAATTTTGAAGGAAAAATTAAAGTCAAGTAAAATGGACACAATGGAGGAACTGGCGTTATTACGCAACAGAATTCATATGATTCTGGCTTAGTTGTTAAGGTTCACGACCAAAGACCCACAGGTCACTGGTTCAACCCACACTGCTGCCAACTTCATGCAGCTATCTTCTGATCTTTATAGAGAAATAAGCAGAAGAAGAAGAAATAGAAATCAACTTGGAAAAGTATTCTATTGCTACTTTTGTATGACTAATATGTCAAGCCAGTCAAGCAATTAATCAATAACCTTACCCAGTGTGGGGATATTAATTATGATTGACAAGCCTTAACTGTCAGCCAGTAATGAATGACTAATCAGCTTGAAAAACTGAATTGTCAGCACTGACTCACTTTTTCAGCAATTCAAACTGCAAATGAAAAATGGATGATTTCACATCAAATCTCATTTGTAGAAATGAAATGACAAATGAAATGGAAAAAAGGGTGGCTCAAAGGTGAAACTGAAGAAAGCCCAATGAGATTTTATGGGAGCCAAAAATGTATATAAGGAGAGCTGTTTTGATGTGTTGTGATTCACCTTAAGATAATAAATATCATAAAAGCCCAAGTTCAAAACCAAACACTGACATTGTTCGATTTCCCGAAGAGTTGATGGATCTCCCTTGGATTCTCGAAAACCTGGTCTTTCTGGATGAAGTCTCATTTGACAATCGCGACATGCTTGCTAAACGTGGATACGGAATGCGCAGAGAGAGGCTGATCTATCATGGGGAATTTACTCGCAAGCCGCACGTCTCGCTCCTCTGCTTCATTGGAATCGGTGGCTTGCTTGACACATATCCAACAGAAGGCACTTTTGATCGCACGAAGTTCACTGCATCCTGCCGCGAATTTGCATTAAGTCGGAATGTTCAACAGTACCCTGGGCAGCATTCAGTTTGGATCTTGGACGGGGCCCGGATTCATTGTGACAAAAACATTGTCTATTATTTGCAGTCACTCAGGATTGTTCCCATTTTTTTGCCAGCTTACTGTCCCTTTTTCAACCCAATTGAGCTTGTGTTTGGCATGGTTAAAGTCCTGATCAGCAATAAAGTCCTGCCCAAGTTCATCATAACGGATCATGGTCAACATCATCTTGCAGGCCCACTCTGGCAAGCAAGTCCAGACTATTCCCAGTCTCCCGAGGCTGCAGCGACATACTGAAGTCCATCAAGACACTGCGCCGAATTTTCAACGCAAGAAGCCCACTTTCTGCTTCAGCTTCTGCCTCCTCCAAAGATCGCTTTGAGCCTTTTATGCGCTCAATTGTGCCTTCAAACTTTTGAATTGCAGATTCGTTCTGTCGAATTGCAACCAAATTAGATTGCCGTGTCATTTGGTTGTGGAGAGCGTCATCAGTATCTGCACATTGGAAATGCTGGATCAGGCTTGCTGGCGGACACTCCCCGATAAGTTGCTCTTGCATGTGTGGCTCCTTTGACACGATGTAGTTTGCCCACAGGTGATAACTGATGTCTGGTGCCGTGTATCGTGCTGAATGCGTAGTCTTGAGTCTTTGCACCAGATCAACTTGGACTGTGGTTCTTGCTGCATTTGATCGGTCTGATTCGTCCTGTGGGAAGAGTGTTTTTTTTGCTGTTGAGAAAACACTGCTTTTATCCACTGCGTTCCCGAACTTTTGGACATAAAGAGTGACACTTTCAGTGCCCCATTTTGCCAGTAGCCCTGCAGAAACCTCTGACAACTTGAACGGTTTCTTGTTGCTTCTTGATGACCGTAAAAGAATGAATGGGTCCATTGTGGCAGCAGAGGCATCTGGCGGCAACTCTGGAGCATATGTCATGGGTCCGGTGGCAGGGACAAGGACTTCGCGAAAGACATGTGGCTTGGCTAGTACCGCGATGGCTTGTTTGAAATCGTTAACGCTGGCGGAATTGATTTGGGTGGATGGCTGCGGTGTGCTTTGCTGACCAACGAACTCGCGCAGACACAGAGCAATGTTGGTTGTGAACGGGCCAACAGGAGTGTTGGTGGGGCGTGGCTGAGAATTCACAGCGTGACCAGTTGTTGGTTGGAGGGCAGTGGATTCGGACATGGCAGAAACACCTGGAAACACGTTCAATTCGCCTCTACAGGTGTAGATAGACTCAGAGAACTTACTGGAAGTGGTTGTGGGTGGCTGGTATGTGGTGCGGTTGGGTGACGGCGCGGGGGAACTTCGTGGGGGATTTCACTGGGGGGGGAATACTTGGATTTGGCGCTGAACGCACAATAATATTTTTTAACCATCTGCGGACGGTGTTGACGATGTCGTCGATAGCAACAGTACCGTCCCCGAAAACGCTTCTTGAAACTACAATTCGCACTGGAAACCAGTGAGATTTCAAATTTGAGCTCTTCCCGCTTCACTCGCCGTTACTAGGGGAATCCCTGTTGGTTTCTTTTCCTCCGCTTATTGATATGCTTAAGTTCAGCGGGTTTTCTTGCTTGATTTGAGACCAAATGTTCAGGTAATCGACCGCGACAAGTCGCAGCCGCCTGGCATAGGTGAGTCGTATACACTGCGCCTGTCTCGAAGGACAATAGCAAGTACCACACGGGCTGCCTAATCCGATTTAAGGACGTTGAAAAGGTATTACTACCATTCATCCACGTCGTTTATCAAAGGATTAGACCATGCCGAGTGACCTCAGTCAACACGCAGGCTCCGACAACTGTTTTCCGATCACTGCCCCGCGCTTTATGGTCCAATTTCTGCTAAAAGCATTGACTTGCATCAAACCTGCGGAAATTCCCGATCTTCTTGCGACATATGCGGAAGGACTTCCATTCCTGTAGAGCTGCAACGAATTCAACACGCTGTTCAAATCCTCACCGAAACAAGAGCCGTTTCAGCATCAGTTACCAAATGTCACATCTGGATCAACTTAGACACAGCTGAATTCGGGGATCGCACTGAAAACAGAATGCGATAACACTTACTCGCAGAAAGAGGCCCAATCCTCGAATATTTAAAGCATGCTTCTGACCGGGAACCGTATGAGATGGTCATCTAGAACTTCGTGAGGATGCAAGCGCTTCAAAACCAAATCGGCATGAGCTTCACACAGATGTGATTCCCCTCGCAGCCCTTTTTTCATATCTTCTTTTATCGACACTACTTTAGGCGCCTGAAAATTCAGACAAATGCGCACTGCGGCTGATGGCAGATTTATTGTTTTTCATGCACGCCAAGTCCATAAAGGTAAAATCACAATCTATCGCGCGCGTGCTATGAGGTTGTTTGACTGTGTTTCCAGCTTGTCACGAGTGGGTTGAAGTTATGAGGGCTCAATCAAAAAAAATGAAAAAAGACGCGTCTCTGCGCATGGGGGTTGGATTGGGAGGAGAGAGTGCAGGGAAAGCCGGAGTTGTTTGAAATGAGGAGGCGGTTGCAGTTGAGCATAAATTGCGCAATTTTGTGTTAAGCGAAGCGTTTCAACGTTTTCTGAAACCAAAGGATGGAACCAAAGTTCAACGCAAAAAAAAGTTATCCGGTAAGCGCCGCCGAGAGTCGGTTCACGCATTGAACCTAAACAACAACCAAAACAAACAATGCCATGAACCCAGAGAAGGGCCGTTGAAACAAAAAAGCGATATACCTTCGGCTCAAGAGGCCAATACAACTCTTTTTTGCCTGACGAATGCAAGGCCAACAGCGGCAAACACACGGCAAGTGCAAATGGAAATCACCCATTCTTTTGCACCCCCTTCAACAGCTGACGTGTGTTTTGGGAGTGCAGATCCGACAGATGCTTCGGATGATGACCGAGGGAACAAGAACAAGCGCAAATCGGATTCTGTTGCAAACCAATCGAAAACCTCCAAACCGCCATTCTCCCATGTCGACCGCTTACAGCTCTACACGATCCCTCCAAGCCCGTTGATATTGTTGTACAATGCCGCGGCAAACCGTCTAGACCTTTCATCCATTGATGAACCAACCACTGCATCCCACATCATTGCCGCATCCTCCAACGCAATTCTTTCCTTCTTTCAAACAGTTCGCACAAATTCAGACCGACTCATTTACATTGCAACAGCCCTGATATTCGAGTCTTCGTCTCCCTTGCCGTACGGTGGTCGAAAAAACAAGCCAGGATACATCGAGTTTGAAGGAACCACGGTCGCATCGTTGCTCGAGTATATTGTTTCAGCCGCTTTCAAACGATATTGGGCGTTCCGAGGTCGACAGGCTGTCGACTTTGTTGTGGAAAGCTTGAACAAGGCGATGCGGCTCCATTTGGAGCAGGACCGCGATTTATTAAATGAGTTGACGTTGCGGGGGATTGGGAAAGCCGGGCATCATCGGCGGAGAAATCGAAATGCTGTGCCAAAAGGGTTGGAGCATGTGGATGAAAATTGGATCGAGAGGGTCGGGGTTGAATTCACTCCAGCACGCACGGCATTGAAAAATCTTTGAAACGCTGGGGAAATCGGGCGCGCGGGTGAATCATGTTGTTTTACCCTGGAGGTGAAAATAAAAGCCTCGCTTTTTTTAGAAACGGGACATGAAACAAAGAATGCGTTTTAAAAAATATGCGAAGTGACAACGTCATCATGTCAATGTCAAGTCAGCGCCTCGGTATTTACCGGCGTTGGTGTTTTCGATTGTCGATTGGCGAGATTTCCTTTTGAATTGCGGCGATGGAGGTTTGTTGGGTGTTGAGCACGAATTGCAATACTTTCGAAATTGGTTGTTCATGCGGCTCGCATCCTTTTCGATGGTACCAAAGCAGACAATCTATTCCTCCTTATTTCATGCGGTATCGTGCATTCTCGTCTTTGGCAGCGCCAGTATTGGCAGGTACGGGTTTCTTGGAAATGAGTATCGCTTGATTGCATCTCATTCGATTTCTTCCACCAACACAGGCACTCATATGCATTCAATATGGGCTGCTTGGGCCTCTAAACTCGCAGTTCAAGGGAACTGTGTCAGACGCAAGAGTCGAATCAAAATCAAACAAAAAAAAAAAAAAAAAAAAAGGAAGGAAATAGCAGGGGGAGTGGTGGCTCACCTAATGATCTGTTCTCACGATTGCATTTTACACGGATTTGTTCGATTGGGGTGTGTCGACACTGTCTTGGGGGTTTCGCAAGTGGCATTCGCAAGTGGGCATCCTTCTCCAAGAAAGCTCGTTTGCTTCGACAGTTGCTGAGCATTCAAGTTTTTGATTTCGGTGTCTTTCAAGGGCCTCTCACCAGTGCTTTTTCAAATCCAGAAACGCGTACTTTCTCTGGAATTTGGTTCCTCTCCCCTCCAAACGCTGCAAATTTTCACACGACATTTGGTCTTGTTCCACTTCACCGCCATCACGATCTCTATCGCTCCTAATTTACTGCCGTATCGTGCATTCTAATCGTTGGCAGCGCACCGTATTCGTTGTCTTTTGGTTTTTCGCAAGTTAATTTTCTAATCCATTCAAAACCCGCAGATTAGTTTCCGGGGGGGTATTTCAAGGGGGCCAATGTCACCAGTGATTATAAAGGCCAGAAACACGTACTTTGTATGCATTTTGTTTCCTAAAACCCGAGCAAATTTTCACATGGCGTGTTGGCGAGGTTCGGCCCCTCCACCGGCGCATCTTTAGACCGAATCGATCTATGCACAAGAATAATTGTTGGCGTGGATCGTTTCGTTTGGAATAGCGGTGCATCGGCTGAGTTGCAGGTGATATGGTTCGTTCTGTTTGAAGTTAACATCCCTTCCAGTCCGGAGGTCCTCCATCTTTCGCCCGTAGCATGCTCAAACCTTTGTATTCGGATCTGGATGGATCGCTGGAGCCATGTTTCGGGACAATTGTGCTGGGACTCTGGAGCGCAGCAAGGGACCACTGAGCATGAGGTGATGGTGGATGGTGGATGCTGTTGTTGTTGTTGTTGTTGTTGTTGTTGGCGGGAATGGGGTGAGGGTAATGGAGAAACCAAGCGTCCAAACCCCCGCATGAAACCCGCAACTCAAAACCCCCGCATGCAACCAACCCCGCATGAATGAACCCCCGCGCAGCTTCCTCCTTTGGACAGAGACACACGCGAATGTAATGATGCACCGGATAAGTTTGTCCAAACCCAAGCATTTTGTTCCGCTTCAATTCCCGCATTGTCACACGTTGTTTCTTTTTTTTAAGTTGGGGCTTGTCAGAATCTGTCGAGTATGAGTCAGCACATTTTTACTCAGCCCCCATGACTCACTCACTCACTCACTCACTCACTTACTCAGCAGTTAGTCACCTTTTGTGTCGTGTGTACCCAGCAGCCATGTTTCGTATAAGCAAATGGCTGGCTGGCTTTGTTGGTTGTTGGTTGTTGGGTCGTCCGTAATGAATGAATATCCCTTTTCGGATACCCCATAGCCACCAACGTACGTCTGAGATTCTTCTATCGTGTCCATCGAGTCCTGATCTCGACGAATCGTTTCCTTTAAGGCGGGATGCGGTTGAGGGAGCCTTGGGATCAACCAAACCGGGAAAAAAAAGTGGATTGATCATCCATCCACTGCGATGGATTACGTTTGCGGTCCTTTTTTGCAAGTTCCCCCTCCCCAAAGCGTGCAAGTAGAGCGGTCTTTTGTTTATCGGCAGGCATGCTTGAGGGCCGGGTTTCGCGCCAAAAGTTTTTTTTCCTTTCCGTCGTGTAAGGAAGGGGTCCAAGCGGCTAAAAGCTTGCAAAGAGAATGAATGCCTCTTCTGTTGACGCTGGCTGACGAACGCTGACGGAAGCTGGCAGAGACTGTGTGTGCGTGGGCAGTCCGACTTAGGCCTTGGGCCAGGGCAACCAACCCAACCAAAGCCGCCACCCGCAGTCTGTTGGATTACGGACCAACTGAACTTGCATCCAAAACGAAGAAAAATCTGGGCTTTTTTGTTGGGCCATTTGCGGAACGGAACGGTCCATTTTGCGGGAAAAAACAAAAGGGTTGGACGAAACAAAAAAGTCAAAAATAAAAAATTGAGTCTGTTATTCGCTGGTTCCTTCCTTCCTTCCTTGTCAGCGCATGGCATGCTGCTGGTCAGTGTCCGAAGCAGTCCAGTCTCTCTTACACAGACAGACCCAACAACAAACATGCATGCATGCATGCATTGGACACACACGAGTTCATGCAATGCAAATGCAAATGCGGCTTGAGTCATTTTTAACTGGTTCAAACAACAGCAAAAAAAAAAAGCGTTTGTCACAATCTTTTTGTTCAATCCTTCGTCAACAGCCCCGAAAACCTTCCCATTTCTTCCAACGCCCGCGTAAAAAACGGCTTCACTTCATTCACTTCAGCAAACCCCAATTGATGCATCTCAATAAACCCGTGTTCAGAATACACTTGCAAATCAATCCCTTTCAACACGGAAATGCATTTATTTGACCGGCATTCTTTGATGGATTTGATGAGACTTGAGATTGTTTCAAAGTGTGCAATGTCGTCTTGTGCGCTGTTCGATTTTTGTGTTTTTCGCAAATTTAGGCATGCTCTTTTTTGAAATACGAAATTCAATGCAACTCAACTGCCGCATGAGGATTGTTGCCGTTTCGAACCATGTGAATGGGAGATCCGAGAATTCGTCTGGCGCTCCGCGTTCTTGTTCGAGTTTCAGTTCGAGATATTCTGACAAAAAATAAAATAAATATTAAAAAAAAAACATCTCGGACGTCAGTTTTAAACCTGCAGCGACAAGTACAGGAAAATGACAGGAGAGTACCTGGATCCAGCCAAAGTGGAGGAACAATTGAACATTTTCCACGTTTTTTAAGAGTCAGTGCGAGCCACAGCGGAACTTTAGATTTGAGAGGAGGTCGAAAGGGTCCATAGTCGCCCTATGCGTGTTTGTGTGTTGGGGGGAAGGGAATTCGGGGTGGCATGGCGTTGTTTGGTTTTGTCTTGTCAGTGTTGTTTTTCGGACTTTCGAAATGGACGCACCGAGAGCAGTTCGACAGTGTTAGGTATTGCGCGAGTGGGGACGATAGTGATTTGCTGATTTTCGGCCAGGAACTCGATTTCCTGCGGACTGAGCGATTGGCGGAGGTTGGATGGCAGGGCCATTATTCTTCTTTTGGATTTTATGTGCTTTTGTTTTTACGGTTTACTTCCACTTTATTTCACTTCACTCTTTCCTATGCATGTTCATCCTTAAACAAAAAAGACGGCAGCAAAGGCTGCCGCCATGGTAACTCCCATCAAAGTAGTTGCCGCTGATTTCACACTCGTAGTCGTTGTTGACGAACTGGCAGCAGCAGGCTTGGACACAACCGAAGTGACAGCCGACGAAGACACTGCCACAGCCGCCGCAGAAGAAGTAGTAACAGCAGCTGCTTGAGTAGATGCAATCGTTTCAGCGGCAGAAGCATCATCTGTGGCACTGTCATCACCTGTGGCTACTGCAGATCCATTGACACATGCGGCAGATCCTTTCGTGGCTTGCACACAGATTCCTGAAGCTCCACCGAGAGTGTCTGGACGTTCGCAGATGAGACCTTCTTCACAACCGATTTCAGCACCGATGCGACCGCCGCATGGGCCGCAGAGGGCGCTAACGTCTTGTTGCTGGGCGGATGCAGGTGTGATGCTTGCGACGGCAATGAGTAGGAGGGCGAGAGTGGATGCGATCATTGGAGTTGGAGTTGCTGTTGGTAGTTGGTTGATGGCAGTTGGAAAGGTGTTGGTTATTTTATGTGGTTCTTCTTTATTGGAAATGAGTTAGTTGGCTTGTCTTTGGTGTCACCTGACACACGCCACCAACACTTTTAGTGCCATTTTCAACAAAGACAGACAGACAGACACACGCTCGCTCTCTCGCTCTCGCTCTCGGTGTCCCTGGGATCGATCCTCTTGAAGTGTTCTTGAACAAGCTGCTTGCTGCTATCCAGCATGCCCCGTGTTTGGCATGACCCCTTTGTCATGCATGACACACACTGGTTACTCGGAATGTGTCATGTCCAGTCGTTCTTAATGTACTTGATGACTGCCTTCCAGTGTGAAAGGGGGGAAGGGATCTTTGGAGACAGCTTCTAAGCACAAGCAGGGAAGCATACAGCAGCAGTTGAAAACTGATCATTGTTTATTTTGGCAAAGGGGGCCCTTATATTGACAGTACTGATGGTGGTGTTCAAAAACGAAATTTCAAATGAGGAACGCAGTTGCGAAAACGGCAACAGCGGCAAAGAGAGACGATCCAGCAACAGAAGATGCCGAAGATTTTGAAGAGCTGGCAACAGCTGCCGAGGTGGACGCGGCAGCAGCCTTGGTGCCAGTCTGGCTTGCAGCAGCAGCAGAAGAAGAAGCCTTAGTCTGAGCCGCCGAAGATGACGCAGGCGCAGCCGCAGAAGTTGGCGCATCAGACACAGCACCCGAGGCGGTAACATCTCCAGTCTCAACAGAAGCATCAGCGGAAGTCTCTACAGAGCCATCAACACTGGACACAGTAGACGCTGAACAGACACCGGTGGCTCCAGGAGTGCTTGGCGCCACACACGTAAGGCCAGCCTGACACACGGGTGCAAACTGGGTACCACCGCCGCAGACCTCGTCGACACCGTTGACTGCGATTTGACAGGTTCCTGGGGCATCAGCAACGTTGGGGGGGACAATGCAGACAAGGGGTTCAGCACATCGGGCTGTGCCGAGGAATCCACCGCAGGTTTCGTTGATGCTGGACATTCTTTGTTTGTTTGGATGTTTTTTTTGTGGGTTGTTTATTATTTGGGCTCGAGCCTGTCTTTTCATCACTTGAAGAAAAATTGCAATTTCATTTGAAAGTCACGTGACATGCACATGACACGTGGGTTCGAACCCTGTTTCCATCCATCCATCCATCCATAATAAATATAATAAATATTCCCATGAAGCGTGTTTATTTATTTATTTACACTCCATCTCACACCACCATCAAAACACAAGCTACTGCCACACTCGCTGCAGAAAATGAAACAACCATTCCTGAAGATGCAAGCAACCCGGCTGCTGGTGGAACCACTACACCGGCAGTATAAGCCTTGATAGCACTCTTTGCGAATCCAGGAACAGGCGGAATGTACATGCTAGCAACGGATCGTGTCGTCGTGGAAAATTGCATGGAACTCTTGGGTACACTTGATGGGGCTGTGAACGCTGGGGCTTGTGTTTGAGATGGTTTCGTCGTTTCAGTGCAAGTTGAAGACAATGATGATGTGGTTGTACTACTACTGATTGGGATCAAGTTGGCTGGTTTTGCTGAAGATGTTGTCAGTGTGACAGTTGGGGGTGCTTGATAATTGGATTGAGGAATGTTTGATGGAGCGTACACTGGTGGCGGTTGAATGTAAACTGGTTGAGGTTGCGCGTATACTGGTTGTTGCGTTGCAATGAGTTGCTGTTGCTGTTGCGTTGTTGTTGTTGATGACGTACTTGTTTTTGTTTGAGTCGGAGTGATTGCGGCTGCAACTGCAGTTGAAGTGGATGTGCATGATGTCGATGTCGTCTTTGTAGAGATGCTCGATGCTAATGCGGAGGAAGAAGAAGCAAACTGAGCAGCTGGTGCAACAGTCGGTGTCGTTGTTGACATCTGCAAAATGCTGGTGGTAGTAGCATTCTTGACGGAAACTGTGGTAGTCGTGGTAGTCGCTGTTGCAGCAATGAAAGCAGCGGTAGTCACTACAACTACTGCCACAGATGTGGGTGGAATTGAAGGCGCGTACTGGTTTGGCATGTACACTTGCACAGGCCGTTGCACTGCATGCTGAACTGCCGCCGAGTTACCAGACATGATAGAATTGACAGTAGCAGCAGGAGCAAAGGCATTATATTGAACCTGCGAAGCAGTTCGTACCAGTGGTAGCAGATTTGCCGCACCGAACGTCGTTGGCATTTTGTTGTCTGAGCCGACGTGAATTTCCTTTTGGACCACGCTGTTTGGGCCACCGGATCCATACGAAACGCCGGCGTTGGTGGAAGGGTCAAATTTGAATGTGGGTGCAGCTGCAGATAGCAGGGAGAGCATGAGAAGGGAGGCAATGGTGCTCATGTGAGAAGATGTGTGTTTTGTGTAGTCAGTTGAATGTTCCGAGAGCCTTTTTATAGCAAGCAGGACACTCATCAGTTTGTTCTCCCCGCAGGACTGGGCAAATTGTGAAATAAAAAGATGTTGAAAATTTCGTTTCCCGTTCATTATTCGTTCCCAAACAAAAAAAAAATTAACAGACCCCGTCCCCGCGTCTCGGCCCTATTTTCGCTCCTCCGCAACGAAGCAAGCGGAACAAATTCATTTCACACAAAAGAGAAAAATGCGGTGGAAAAGTTGAACCCTTTTTTGTCTGGTATTGAGGCGTTTTTGTTTTTGGGGGGGTTGCGTTTGTGTGTTTTGATGATTTTGCACGCATGCATTGAAAAGGAAGATTTTACAAGGCCCATCAAAAGTTGAACGCTGCTTTCGATTCTTGATGGGAGGGGTGCTTAAAGGGTGCTTGTTGTGGGCGTTTTGCTTTTTTTTTTTTTGTTTGACTCCGGCACAGCGTAGACATTTGCCCAGTCCCTCAACCAACAACCGTGACTTGAATGCGTGACAGGCCTTTTTTAGACAGCGGACAATGTTAATGTGCAAAAAAAAGGTTGCAATCAAAGGAAAGGATGAATCGGGGTTGCAATAATATTATCGCGCACTTGAGACGCTTTCTCTATTGTTAAACAACATCCGCACTGACAATGTGAAAAGATAAACTGAAAAATGGGAAATGCCCAGCAATACAAGGGGAGGGGGAGAGGAGTGGGGGGAAAAACTCGCTTTTTTTTTAGAACATGAAGGCAACAATGGCGGCAGCAGCCATGGAGAGGACACCCTTGCTGGCATCACCCTTGTACAAGTTGCTGGCAGTTGGCTTTGGGGGAGCAACAACCACGTACGAGTTGGATGGCTGGGCTGGGTTGTACGTGTTGGAAGGGGCCACGTAAGTGACGGATGGAACGACTGACGCGGAGGCGCCGGAGCTGGCAGCTGCACCGGTGGTGGTGGCGGAGCTAGCAGCGCCAGAGCTCACAGTGGCAGCAGAGCTGGCTCCACCGGTGGTGACAGTGGTTTCAGCAGTGGCAGTGGTGGCAGAGGTGGCAGTGGCGGCAGAGTTCTTTGTGTAAACTGCGAGGTAGGCCTTGTTTTCCTGTCTCTTGGCGAAACCAGCGCTGTAGACTTTGACCTGGTAGGCACCGGTGGTGGCGTTGAAGTAGTAACCGCCCGAGAACTTGTTTCCAAAGTAACGAGCGTAACGGCTGTTGAGGTCGCTGGGTCCGCAAGTCACGTTTGCGACTGTGGAGTTGGCAAAAGCGAAGACGGTCTGGTTGGCGTTGGTGGCAATGTCGACGGTGTTGATGCATCCGTCAGTAAAGTTGCCGACATGAGCGAAGGAGCCTTCGGTGATGGAGGCGAGTTGGAAGGTTCCGGAAGCGTTGACGGCCATTTTAGTTTCTAAGATTCTAAGTGTGTTGTTTTCTAAGAGTGTTTTTTTTTCCAAGAGCGGGATGGATGCTGGCTCCTTTTATTGAAGATGCGTTTTGATTGGTCGGGGTTCGCTGGAGACAGAAAGGACATTAAAAAAGACGCAATTTTAATATTTATGCAAGTTGAACCTGAACGAACGAACGAAAACGCATCAGTGACTGCTTCCAAAGGAACACTGCTGTGGGTGCATGCATGCGTGGATGTCCTCTCTCTCTCTCTCCACCCGCCTCCTCTTTCCTCCCCTCTTACGGACCCACCCACTCCACTCCACTTCACAGCATCCAAACACTACAGCACAGCACTCACTGCTCAGCT
Organism: Chytriomyces cf. hyalinus JEL632; assembly: GCA_025435555.1. NCBI lineage: Eukaryota > Fungi > Chytridiomycota > Chytridiomycetes > Chytridiales > Chytriomycetaceae > Chytriomyces > Chytriomyces cf. hyalinus JEL632. The sequence continues at coordinate 343,882 of JAIWWG010000028.1, read as the reverse complement.
TGAAGATAAGAAGCGTTGCATGAAAAATTAAAAAAAAAATTTTGCATCATCGGAAAAACAGAAAAAATTCCTTTCCAAGTGTCACCGACAATCCAATCAATCAAAATTTGACTCCGACTCTTTATGCTCCACTTGTTGCACGGACTCTTCCGTTGTTCGTGAACTGTGGTTACCTGTACTTGAATAACCTCTCCTTTGGATTTCTATTCCATTTGACAATTCGCTCTTCACTTCCAACTCTTGAAATCAAGAGAGCTCTTGCTGAACTTCACTGTCAAAGCATGCGCGTCACACAAAAGTTTTGCCCAGTCAAATCCTGGTGAAAAAAACTCAACAGTGGTCAAGTCCACACATGCACCACCACCCGCTTTCATGCTGTGCTGGGCGCTTTTTTACTCCATCCACAATCCCAGTTGCCCTGACCCCATCCATCTCATCCTGTCCCGTATTCGATGCTTTTTTATTACCCCGCCTGCCAGACTCGCCTCATTCTTTGAGCAGTTTCTTGCTTGGGAGACACAGTCCACGCAAGTGCGCACTTTGATCTTCCGGGAGCTCACTTGGTGACTGGGCTGAGTGAGTGCGAGTGCGAGACTGGGCCTTTTTTTTTCTGCGCACTTCAAAAATAAGGAAAAAAAGAGGCCAAAACTGAGCGGCCAATCAACTCCAGCAATAATAATCCAAAACCACGATGATTGTTTTTGCATAGCAAACACCCTCCACGCAGCCTTCTTTTTTTTTTTTTTTTTAGTCCGCATTCAAGTTGCCGCTCGATTCAAGTATTTATCATTGGCCAGCACACAATCGACATGTGGTCAGTCGGATTACAAAAAAGGAAAGAGAAACCAATTCAAAAAGCGCCGCTACCAAGTCTCCCAGCCACTCTACTGCCCCCATCAACCAATTCACTCCGCGTCATCGTCATCTTCGTCGTCATCCAGATCATCCTCCGGAACTTCCTGCCCCAGCGCTCTTAGCCGATCTTTCAAACTCTTGATTGTAATATCGCTTTCCGCAAGGCACACTAAAAGATCTTCTTGTTCCTGAAGTATCACATCGTACTGCTGGTTTTTCACTTGAAGCTCCATTGTCAGCGCATCCATTTTCGCGTGCATTTCGGATGTCACTGCTGCTGCTGCGGGTGCTTCGATTTTCGGGCTAATTGGTTGTGGTGCCCATGATTGTGCTGTTGCTTTTGCATTCAGCGTGGCAATTTCGTTCTTCAATTGAGAAACCTATGTGTGTGTTTGTTTTGATTTAATTGTGTCAACTGTTGTTCCAAGGGATAAGCAATTGCATGGGATATATTCACCTCTTCCTTGTGCATCATTTCAGTCTGCGCAAGAATATTTCGACTCTCGACAAGTTCGTACTCTTGTTGTGCCAGTTTCAATTTGTACGAGTCCACCAACGCTTGAAGTTGTTCCACTGCACACGACAATCAAAATGTCAGATGTCCATGCTCAACCAAAAACTCAAAAAAATGTTTGAAAAGAGAAAAAGCACACTCACTTTCAGCATTCTTTTTGGCCGCGATCGCAGACTTTCCTTTCGGGTTGATCACGGACCGAACCATGGGTTCTGATTAATGCAACTCAAAAGTTTAGCTTACAAGGGAAAATATACAATAAATTTTGTGTGTGTGTGTGTGTGTGTTTCACCTGAAGATGATTTCAAGAGATCGACAAACGCGGCGTCAAAGTAAACTTCAGGAATCATCTTGGAATCTCCGGCCTAGTTATACTGAACAATTTAGCAAAACACACACCACTCGCGTTCAAATAAAAGAACAAAAGCGCGCACCGGATGAAACGACAACGCCGCTTTCTGAAAGTATTTTGAATCCTTCAACCGCTCAATTCGGCTCATGAACACATCGCCACCAATTCGACTGACAATGAGCGATTGCAGGCTTGATCTGGAACATTTTTGTTCCTTTTAGTCAAGCAAGTCAAACCAAAAAAAATGTGGCCACAAAAAACTAAACTGCGTAAAGGACGCTTCGGAATTGTCATTGTACTCGTGACAAATGGAAATAATGTACGCAGCCATGCCTTGAATCAAAGGATCAACACCAGATGACGCGTTGACTTGTTCAATAAGCTGTGGAAAAGGGATAAACGAAATTAAAATTGCACCATATCAGATCAATAAAAAGAAAAAAAAAAAAAAAACCATACAAATTGTAAATTGGACCCCTCAGAAAGAAACTCTTTCACCGCCTGTGAAGATCCAAACAACCAGGTCGCCAACAAGGCCAGAATCCCCAAAATCACGCGAATATCGGCGCCTTCACGGCATCCCACAAGCAGAGCGTACATGAGTTTATGCAGCAATGAAATGGGCTCGGCACCTTTTTTTTTTTTTTTTTGGTTTGTTCAGCTTCGACAATCACTTGAGAAGAAGGAATAAAAACGAAACTCAACTGTCGCTGTCATCCATCTTGACGCTCAACGCCATTTCTTGACAACGCGGATTCTCTGAAACAATGTGCGACAAGAGATTTGTGGCAAACCAAGCGCGATATGGGTCCGCCTTGCTTGCCTTCCAATCCAGCACGGACGAAATCATGAGAGATCCTGGCGATTCTATGAAAAGGAAGTTAGAAATGTCGTTGGATTGGAACATTAGGTGCCAAAGAAAAAACACTGTGACGTGGAAGGTTTTACCGATTTGCTCGTTGCTGGTGCTATCAAAGGGCGGCGGAGTAAGTGTTGCAGCAAGTGCCAGCTGGTTATCTTGGTTGTTGAAGACAAAAGACTTGCAAAAGACGAGTTCAGAAAACGAGTCGGCCAAAATATGCGAAACAAAGACTACACGCAAATAAAACCTGAAAGCAATACGCTCCTGCGGCTCTGAGTGTGTAACTTTCTCCCGAGAGAGCAGTTTTGACCAAACATAAAATTGCGCTCGTGGGAATTTCATGCGCGGTCTGTTTGCTGCTCGGCATCACAACATACTTTCCAAGAACTTCTTGGTTCGCAGTGTTTCCACGAATCACATCACCGACCGCATTCAATGCCTTTCGAGCAGATGATAGTTGGTAAAACAAAGCGGATTCAAACTTGAACAAAAAGCAAAAGACGTTACCTGCGTCCGTACTTTAACATGCACACGATTCGAAAGCGCCAACTCAATAATCGGCAACAAAATCTGGCCTTGATTCATAATCTTTTGGTTCATTGTCGTGTTGGGACTGTTTGGGGAGACCAGAATGCGCACGAGCTCGAGAATCAGTTCCGCATTGATGATTTTTTGGTTGTTCCAGGTATTCGCGTGGTGAGTCAGACTTGTTGGGACAGGGTTGCCTTGCTGGTCTTGGAGGATTGAGTGAGTGAGGAGTAGCGACGGAATCTTTTGGATGCAGCTGCTCTCTCGGAATAAGTTCTGGGAGACAGGTTATTTGAGTCAGAATTACGGCAAGGAAGTTTTACAGTGTACCTGATTTGATACGTTGTAGCGCAAAAGATTCAGAGTCAGCGTTAGGCAGTCCTGAACAATGATATCGCCGTCACTGGCTCCTTCGGCGAGAACAATGCCGAGCAACCGCTCAAACGCATTCTCAAATGCGATAATTTTTTGAATTTCGGCGTTATTGGATGTGAGGGCAATCAATAGAAGCAGCGACTCTTTGCGACAGAGAAGGTGGAGTGTGAGTAGTCAGACGAGCCCACATGGTGCGGTGTATTCCACTGATTCGAAAAACTCACCGTTACGAATAATTTCTCTGGAGTCGTCCAGCAAATCCATAAGTCGCGAGATTCCGATTGGAGATGTCAATACGCACTCCTGAAGCCGTTCGCTGCTCGTCTCGAGGAGCGTTGTCAGAAACTGGATCGCATTAAACCGAATATAGAATTCGAACTCTTCGAGAATTTCAAGAAGAACGGTAACGTTTGCGGGGTCCTGAGGAATAGTTCGTGAATTGCGTGAGTGGTGCGTGCCTTTGGGTCATTTGGGGTGTAAACAGGTATGTGGACCTTTGTGTATACTTCGGTGAATAGGCGCGACAGATCTTCCCGTCCCTCCTTCCCGTCCAAGTCCTGAGTTGAATTGCTTTGCAGTCAAAATCGCTGCTGCTGGGTACTTGTGCAATTTAAAAACAATACGGCACCTCATCGAACGAGCAAATGACATTCAAAGTCTCCAAAGCGGCTTTGATAATTTCAACGTCCATTCTGTCCGTCTTGAGGACCCCGACTAGGACAGAGAGAGCGGCTGAACCAACAATCTGTAAACCCACATTCAACGTCAACATATATGGATCATAACCGCATTGAATATGGAAAAGTGATGACTGCTGATATCGAAGCAAAGATATGCCGGGTTAGATGGGCGAGAGAGGCAAGCGCACCTGTCGATAGTCCCTCGCCATCGCCTTCAACCCGAGAACCGCCGCGCGTCTGTCCTCCAGCAGCGTCGCATGCGTTGCTCTGTCGACTAGTTTGGATACGGTTTCTTGTGGGTCTGTTTCTTTGACTGCTCCGCCGCCCAATGCGCTGAAGAGGAACGACATGTTTTTGTGAGTTTATGCACTGTAAATATTTACTTCACTTTATTGAGTTGTTAGCTGTCTCACACCAGAGAAGTGTGTATGTGGGATGACCCCGAGTCTCAGATTAATTCTGTGTGAATGTTGTTTGTGTGGAAGGAAAGGGTTGCGCTCGAAGGTAGCCAGTGGGAACCTGGTCGATCCAAACGAGACCCGGCCGGAGAACATGGACAGATCGTATCATCCACTGAGCAACTTTCTCATATCAAACTTACCTTGTTACCTTCAAAACCATCCTTGCAAGGTCGCGTTCATTGTTGTGTGAACATGTTCGATAAAAGAGGGTTATTTGAAAATAAGGAATCACACAGTGTGGCCGCCCTTTCCGAATCGGATGGAATCCACACCAGCCAACTAGGGTTCATTCCTTCAAAACACACTCATTTAAAGAGGGCATTCTTCCCACTGGACAACTCCATCAACCGAACAACTTACAAACATGCCAGCCCCAGTCGAAAACATTGCCTACATGGACGCAGTGGAAATCAAGCCAACCACTCAGCAACTGAAAGCAGCGGCTGCATCTGCCATCAAGGAAACCACCTCTGCTGCAAGTACCAAGAACAGCGTGAAGCCGCACGTGCTTGGAACGGAAGCACAAGCCAGTTACTTTGCCAACAAGTTTATTTAGAAGTACTCCGCTCGCGTATACCACTTTTTGTTGGCCCTGCATAAAACAATAAAAGCTCAACTATTGCATTTTACGTTTCTTGCGTCTTTCAAATAGGGTAGCACGGCAAATATCACGATTGTCAAAACAACGCCCTTAAGTCGCCAAAGGTAGCGGCTAGAATGCTAACTATCGCATTTGCACAGAGGTCGCGTCGCTTGCTCAAACAAGAGCGGAAATGACACGCTTGGATACGGACAGCGCTTCATGCTCGCACAAATAAAATTCCTGCTGTATGGTGACTGAGCATTCCAGAATTGTGTGCTGATGATAGTTCTGCGTGCTGGATCGGTACCATGTCAGGGTAAGGCACGTTGTGGGCATGGATGAATTCTCGGCGCTTTTCATGTCCCACACGGATAAAATGCAAACTGGTATTCAGACAGGTGTTTGGAGACAGCGAACGCATATTCCACTTGGTTGCGGGATGAAAACGTCGGAGATTGACGCCCTTTGAAATCCAAAAAATAAGTGTTCAAGGAAACAAAAAACCAGGGTTTCCCTTATCAGTTGTTCGCTCGGACCCAATCCTGGAATCGGAAAGCTGTCTCGGAAAGGACAGCGACCCACTCCGCGTGCTTCCTTCTTCAAAACGAGGGTTTCCACTGCGACCGCAACACTATTAAAGCAGCCTCTCTCCCTCCCTCAACAACAAAACACATTCTCAACACCAACACAAATGCCTTCCCTCACCAACACCGCTGCCGCTGCCGCGCCAACTGCCCAGGAAATCAAGGCTGCCAAGACTGCCAGTATTACCAGCAAATCTGCCTCGGTCCCAATTCAAGTCCAGAAGCCTCCCATGATGGGTGAGGCCCCTGTCTGGTGCATTTGAACGACCTACCATGAAGGCGTTTTTGGGCCATGTTCACACGGCATCCCACGTTCATTTTTCCACACTTATTACATTCATACAACTGGTGTTGATTTGCCGCCAAGACATTCATCAATAAAAATTGCATACTTTAAACTCTCTTCTGGTTCTTGACGTGGTCTTTAAAGTTTTGGGCAGAAGCGGTAGAGCCTAAAAGGTTTTTCAGGTGCCCGCCCCAGTTTCTTTCATGCAGCTGTTCACTCCAATATCGTTTTTATAAAAGATTATCAGAAGAGAAAATGCGTTTATTCCTGACTTTGCTGGTCAACATCAGGTTTTCCCAAAGCGCTTTTCATCGCGTCCACAGTGGAGGAAGTGGGAAGCAAGCTAGAGGCAACCACGACCCCGGTCGAGACAATCTCCTCCTCCTCTTCCGTAGATGCCAACAGCTTTTTGGGCATTAAATGATCAACAGTTGCAGCGGTTGGTGTTGTTCCCGTGACAGATGCTGCCGCAGAGCTCAATCCCAATTTCACTCTCTTCCCTCCTTTATCTTTCCTTTGTTTTCGAGGCCGTTTCATTGCAGTGCCCAACGCGCCAGCTGAAGCTGATTGTAGAGCAGGTGACGATGCTGATCCCAGAACCGGGGCAATGGCGAGTGCGGGCTTTCCATCCTCAGCAACAGTCGTAATTGGCGCTGATGCTGATGGCGCTTCCATTGACATTCCAGCCGCACTATTTAACACTTCTGCTGGTCCAACAGTCGCTTGGTGAGTGATAGTGCCTTTTAATGCTGCATCTTTCGAAAGCTGCGCAGACACGTCAGAAGGTACATTGCCACCATGAAACCGCGGTAGATGCACGTGAAACGGGCTAGCATGAACAATACCCGGAATCCCTGCCGTTGAGAATGGAGCGAGTTTATCTTTTGTAGCGGCAGCGCTTGTTCCGCCAGAGTGATTTAAAACGGTTCCTGCATATACAATGCTTTCTTGGAATTCAGACACGTCGGATGAGAATCTGCTTTCGAGGCGAGCTGCGGCGGCTTGTAACATGGTTTCAGTTACCGTTATGGATGAATTTTCGGCGAGTTTTGAAAGCCGATCCACGTCAACCTGCAAGCATTTCTTGACGCGTGATATTGCGCGAAAGTTTGCGTTTAAAGAATCGAGATTTGAAATGTGTAAATTTTGAGTGAATGTGAGAGGACTGGGCACCGTTGACGGAATGGAGTTTGGCACAGAAGATATCAGTTTGAAAACCTCCTTTGTTTCTTCCAAAGTGTTCTGAAGTTATGGGAAACGCGCGTTATTGATGAGATCCACCGAAAGGTTGAAGTATGCCTCACCTGAATAACTTTATGACGAGCCCGAGACACGTGAGGAGGGGTGTATAAATCCTGAGCAATGCCGATAAAAACTTCGTCTGCTTCGACACTAATTGAAGCAACACCCGCCGCAGTTGGCAGGGGTAATTCAATTGCGCGAAACGCACGGAAAGCATGGACAGGAGCAATCGACGGTGTCAGAGCGTCAGGCGGGCCAGGATGCGAAATGTGAGTGAAAAATCGCGAGGGATGATTTGCTGTGGTTGTTGATATAAGAAGGGCAAACTGCAGGTCCATGTTGCTTTGTACGTGGTGCTGCAGCTGCAAGTCCGATTGAGTTGGGATGGGCGGCTGTAGCGGCGATACTGTGCGGAACCAGCCGATTGGGGTGAATTCTTCGGGTGTGTCGGCATTCTTCCAGGAGTCAAACACATCGAATGGAAGTGGATTTGAAGCGAGGATGGATGGAGACCTTTGGATGAAAGAAAAAGCAAATGATACATCAAGTAAATATTCGACATACAAACCAAAGAAATGAATAGACGGACGCTACCGAGCAACTGGCAGGAAATGGGTGATGAACAATGTGCCGCCCCTTCGCACTCCACCAAGAAGCCCGTGTACAGGCAGCTGGGCTGTGACTGCGAGTGCGATGAGTGCCGATGAGACCGAAGATGTCACGATAGCTGTCGCTGTGCCGTGAGGGTTTGCGGTGGTGGATATGTTTGTTGATGTGTTTGGCATCTCGCAGCGAGGGTATTTTTGTTGTTGATTATTTCTTTACTTTATCCAACAAATATTTACGGTGACTGTGTTAAATATTCAAGAAGGAGATTCGTTGCAATGCTCCATCGAACTTCTCGACTCTCGACTGCGGTCCCGCGATTCTCGGCAGCGCTTTCAACTTCGTCCTGGAGGATCACTCGGGCCGCTGGACAGGATACCCGAGCTGACCCCGCCGCTGCTGCCGAATATTACAGGGTACCTGTCATTTTCCCCTCCCAACATCCCTTGCTGACCAGCTGTCTCCCAATCGACCAATACAGCTTCTCATCCGAAATAACGACCACCGGGGCGTAACTCGTCACTATGAATCACTCGGCGATGCGGACATCCAAGTGCTGACTGACCCTCTCGTGATCAGGCTGTACGTCCAAGCTGCTTCCAAAGAAGGAGTGACCGGAGCAGAGGCTATATCGCAGAGGCTACGGAAGCTGTGAGTTCAGATTCGTTTATTTTATTTTTTGATGTTTTTCCTGATGACGAGTTTTGGTTGCAGGTACGCCCTCTCCATGAATGACCCCCTCGAACAGCCCCCGCTGCACCAGCAACCTCGACAGAGTGCAGAACCTTCGCTTCTGAAGGGAAATAGAGACTTTTCTCTGCACTTGCAAAACCCTCAACAATGGACCGATGCTTTGAATGCGCGAAACGTACCTTATCAAAATCAAATCCCTTCGAATAATAATGTCTCTGGAAATCGAAACAATTCTTTTGGAAACAGCCAGCCTGCTGTGCAAACTCAATCCGTCGTGCCGATACCCGTTGTTCTGAGCGAGGCGTTCTCATGGTCAAAAATGGGCCGCAAGATGGGGTCTTCTGTCCTGTATGCTGTTCTCCTTCTAACTGGATTGAGTGTGATTCTGGATCAGCAGGGCATAATGAAGAGTGGTAGTTGCATTCACTCCATTTCACCCTTTTCAAGTACAGTTCTTTGTAATTGCCTTCTAAAAGATGCTTTTGTTTAGGAATGGGAAGTCTTGACGTCGAACCTACAACGCAACTGCAGAGTATTACTTTTGACGATGTTCAGGGTGTGGACGAGGCAAAGCAGGAACTTGAGGAAGTCGTGCAGTACCTGAAGGAGCCTGGACGATTTACTGATGTCGGCGGAAAGCTCCCAAAAGGTTCGTGTTCTTATTCTGAGTCTGCATGAAGTGGAATTATTTTTTCCGATGCACTCTGACCTTGTTTTTGTTTATTGATTTCAGGCATCTTGTTGTATGGACCACCTGGAACTGGTAAAACCTACCTTGCACGGGCAATTGCGGGAGAAGCTGGTGTACCATTCTTTCAAATGAGTGGAAGCGAGTTTGATGAATTGTATGTCGGAGTCGGCGCCAAAAGGGTGCGCGAGCTCTTTGCAGCAGCAAAAAAGAGGGCACCCTGCATTGTATTTATCGATGAAATTGATGCTGTTGGATCCAAGCGTAGTAGCAAAGATCAAAGTTACATGAGACAAACTCTGAATCAGCTTCTTGTGGAACTGGACGGGTGTGTTCTTCCCCATTCTTTACCACATTTCTTCTGGCATTTTACTCATATTATTTTCGAGCCAGTTTCGCAACGAATGAAGGCGTTATTTTTATTGCCGCCACAAACACGCCAGAGTCTCTGGATAAAGCACTTATTCGCCCGGGCCGATTTGACCGTCACATTCCTGTCTCACTCCCCGATGTTCGCGGCCGGACGAAAATCTTGCAACGGCATTCCACATCCATCTCGCTTCACCCATCTACAAATCTATCCACCATTGCGCGCGGAACACCCGGATTCAGTGGTGCTGATCTTGCAAATCTGATCAACCAAGCTGCACTTCATGCCTCCAAAAATTCCCGCAAATCTGTGACTCTGATTGATTTGGAGTGGGCAAAAGACCGGATTATCATGGGCGCCGAACGAAAAAGCGCCGTCGTCACTGAGCATGCTAAAAAGCTAACTGCATATCATGAAGGGGGTCATGCTCTTGTCGCCATGTACACACCGGGGGCGATGGCGCTTCATAAAGTGACAGTTATTCCACGCGGCAGCGCGTTAGGTCTTACTGTGCAGCTACCTGATGGTGATAAAACGGGATACACGAAGCGGGAGCTGCAAGCAATGATGGATGTGAGCATGGGCGGACGTGCTGCCGAGGAACTGATTTTTGGGAAAGATGAAGTGACCACGGGAGCAAGCAGTGATTTGGAAAAGGCAACTCAAGTTGCAAAAGAAATGATTTGTGTGTACGGGATGAACGAAGCTGTAGGGCTGGTTGCACACGGTAGAGGAGACGATTCTGGTGCCGGCGGGCGAGCGAGGGAAGTGATTGACTCTGAACTGCGTAAAGTGTTGGACGAATCATACGAGAGGAGTAAGGCACTGTTGATCAAGCATCGAGAAGAGCTGCATAGATTGGCATGTGCGCTTGTTGAACATGAGACATTGGATTTGGAGGAAGTTCAGATTGTTGTCAAGGGTGAGTTTACTTTCTTGGTCTTGCTGACTTGGACGTCGAGTGCTGACACATTGCATTTGAACAGGGGGCGAACTGACACCCATCAAGTAGTTATTTTTCTTTCGCTTTTTTCGTTTAACACTTCCTGCATATTTCATGACACAGTACCAGCCCGTTTGATGTTCTTATTTTGGGTGCCTTCAGATGACAATTTCTTTTATGACGTACTGTGGGACATGTGGCTGACAGACATGAAAGGGAAATAAAAATAAAACCAACATGAACAGTCTGGTACAAACAGATCACGTTTTGAAGAGATGGGAGACAGATCCTCGTTTGCGAACAAGCTCGCTCAGGATATGTGACGTTCAGCAAGTTTACTACACCTGCATGCGAGGTAATTCGATGGGTACATTGTGTCAGAAGTTTCATATTTGTACGCGGCAGAATTTTGGAATTCTGAATCGTTCCAGAACTTTTTTAAATGGTCAACAGCACGAGCTTCATCATTGCATTCTCGCTTGCCGCTGTAACTCGTGCAACAAGTGCCGAAGATCCGAAGGTAGGGTAAATATGTGCGACCGCGCTTCGCAATTCGCTGCTTACTTTTGATGAAAAGGTTTCGTCGAGTTGCACTGGCACAACGACAACGTGTACATCAACACAGAAATCTAACCCCCCCGCAGCAGCACTACCTACCACAAAGTCAAGTAATGCCTCTGCCAGCAATGCCTGTCCATCAGCCATCACTGTCACTTCAACGATTAACCCAACTGTCGCGACTACTGTCACCGTCACACACACAACCCTGATGCCAACATGCTCCACGCAAACATACACGTGTACAAAGACGGTTACCAAATCTACAACATGTCGGATGAAATACGACCGCTTGTTCACGCAGAGTTCTGCGGCCCCGCAGTCTTCTTCAGTAACAGTTGTTCCACCCGCTGGCATGAAGCCTACGACTACTTCAAGTACGTGTTCGGCCGTTCCTCCGGCCGCGGGGATAGTGCTATCGACACAGCCTGCGGTAGCTTCAAGCTGTACCACAACCGTTGTGCATTATTGACTGCATCGCGAATAAAAACAATGCAATAAGAAGTGGATGATGGAGCGTTTTTGACTGCTTTGGTATTTATGATGCAGCGCCATAAATCATCGGGTGTCAATTATTTTTAAGTGTCGCTCACAAACGCAGAGATGAGCAACAGCAGCATGAATGCCGGAACAGTGACGAGCGATCTGAAGGCAGCTTCCGACATGGCCCTGCATGCGACTGGCCACTTTGTCGCTGTTAACATCGCCATTGTCGTCATCTACACTGTCGCCCTCCTTCTGAATGGGGGAGTTGTGGCTACGGTTCTCATCTTCAGGCGGAGGTCCTTGCTGACCACAAGACTTCAGAGGATTGTATTCTTCCTGATTCTATCGTGCTTTGCCTGGAGCTTCATCAACGTGTCAGCATCCACGCTCCAGCTATTCTGTGGGTACGGTTCTGGCACAATCAGCCCAACGGCATATACCGGCGTTACAACAACAATGGCAGTCGGCACACATGTTTTCATGCTCAATTGCTTCAATGGCGGGATTCTTCTGGCGTATGAACGATACAAGCGGATAGCGGATCCTTCTTACGATTCGCGCAGGCCGTTTATTGAGTGGATCTTGTTGGCTGTTGCATTGGTCCTTGCAAGTCTGTTTGCAACGTTCTTCGCAGCGTGTCCGTTCTATGATGGACTGTCGCCGTCGGAAGATGTGGAATTTCGATATTGGGTCTGGGCCATGATTGGCTTCTGCAGCATCTACATTTCGATTGTTATTCTGTTGTATACCTGGGCATTCCTACATGTGCGGCGTATCATGAACGAATTGAAAGCCGCCAACTTGAATCGCACTGATACCGATACCAACGATAGCGCGTACGCTGAAGCCAATATGCATATCGATCAATCTATTCTGAAAGGGTGTTTGGGGATCACGATCGGTTTTCTGGTTTGCTACAGCCCGGCAATGTCGTACTACTGCCTTTTGTATGCAAAATTATATGGCGGCGAGCAAGGGAATTCCGAACCATCCTCGCTCGCGCCTCTCCATTTGTTGGTGTACATTGCTGGATCAATGGACGCTATCGTCACTCCGTCTCTTATCCTGTGGTAACTATATTACGCCTTTTGCAATCGCTCAAGTGTCCGCTAACTCGTCATGTGTGCTCAGGTTCCAACGCGATATGCGGAGGGCGTGCTTGGAAGTCATCTTCAAAAAGTATGACATGTAATAAACTGTTAAATAGATTTAGAGAGACAGATACGTATACATGTATACATAGACAGACATGTATGTTCATTTTTGTTTTGATCATTTTCGAAATCTCCCAAGCGCCGATCAAAGAAAAAAACAAACAAATAGCCCATGTTCCGCTACAGTCTCGCTGTCACCCACATTTCAAAGATTCAAAACGACGACAAGGTGAGACTGCTGGCTGTAAACAACGCGTAATGTGCTGATGACAACACGGCTTAAATAGCACACCAAAACTGTCATCCATTTTCCATCCCGCACGCTTCTAGTTGCCGGAATGACTGCTACATGCCTCACAATTACTCTCATTCTTGCTGGCTTCGTTCCTGGGCACGTCGGAAAACTTGAAAGCGACGCGTTGTCTGGACTATCAAGAAATCATATTCTTCCGGAACAGCCACCACACCCGCGAAACCAAAAGCTGACTTGTCCAAAGTGGGAGATGTTCAATGTCAAGGAACACGGCGACAAAGACTTTTCGCTCAACTGCCGTGTGATATCCCCTCAAGTCTATGGATTTGAAATCAAACTGTGCCAATCCATGCGTGAATGCGGGCAAGGCTATTTTCTGCTAAAGAGACTGAACAAGGCGCAATGCACCAAAGCACTGGCGCGCAGCATTTCGTGGGACTATGAATTTGAAGCGTGGATGAAGAAGGAAATTGGTCCCGTGAGTAAAACGACCTGGGTTTTAAGGTCTGATCTTACCTCGCTAAAAAATAACCAGGACGCGTTTGTGATCACATTCTCTGGTCCCCAGCGAGCTGCTCCATCCGACTGGCGCCACCTGGGAAACTGCAACTACAAACATCCGTTCCGCCTGACCAACACGGGAAATTATACCGTGTCAATCATTCATTCTCACGACAATTTCGAAGCCATTCAAGAGAAGGAGCGTGCATATTTGCGGCCTGTCAACAATCATCTTCTTGCCGAATGGCCAATGGATGTCTGTTCCGGCCATTGCGAGCCTTTCACGAGCGACGCGATAGAGGCTATGTCGCTGCCTGTATGTAATCGCTTTCTCGCAACCCAAGGCGTGTATCTGCGGTCAGTGGAGGGTCATATGCTCGAGCACGAGAAGTACAAACTGGAAAATTACAATATCCCGTATTACTGGTACAGCTCTTTTTCTTTGAATCCAGCAAATTCGCTAAAATACATAAATAAAAAACTCCCATACAGGCACCCACTTGCATGCAAATACGATCAATTATTTGAACTGGGTTCCAACAACAAATGCCATGCCAACAATCGCTCCATCAAATTCTTTGGCGATTCGCAAGTCCGTGTATCCTGGGACGTTACTGACCGCCGCCTCGCTGGCATGCGTGATTCACTGAAATACAGTGTGCATGAGGGAAAGCGCGTAAACTACTACTGCCAAGATCAAAAGCAAAACTCATTTTGGGAGAATGGCAGATATGTGCCGACGGCCCCCAGCCGATTCAAACGACGAACAATGATCGATTTCGCTGGACGAGACGGTTTCTTGCGCTGGTTCACTTCAGAGTATATATTGAATCAGGAATATCGCGGGATCGAAGATGAATCATATCCTGAGACAAATAAGATTGATCGGAAGCTGAAAGGATACGACTCTGTCTTGTTCAATGTTGGCATGTGGCCAATGTCTGGGGTGAAAGATGTTTTTACGTGTTATGATCTTTGCGCGAACTCATTCTTTTCTTTTCCTGAAACTAGATTCAGGTTGGAGGCCACTTTACGGCTGGTAGATTCAAAACGATGCTTGCATGGGCTGCAGAAAACATGATGGAAGTTAACCACCGGCGTGCATCCATGAAAGCAACACCGCTAATATTTGTATGGCATGGTAGGGAGTTTAACGGGAGCAAACAAATGTATTCATCCATTGTTTTTTTTTTCCACAATTCTGCATACAGGGCTTCCATCATATCCTCTCATGAAAGCCGTCAATGAAAAAACAATAATCATAAAGGACTGGCGAAGCCCATACAGACTCAAAATCTGGAGTGACATTGCAGAGCATGTTCTGTCATCAACCCTACAGCTTTCATCAAGTGTTCGCATCATCAACACATTTGAATTAACACACCCCTTCCTGCATGACGCGCCGGACGCTGCACATTTTTATAAAACCCCAGGTGAGGAATTTGGAGCCTGTCTTTCTTTCAACAATTGCGCTAATAATTAACATTTGACTCAGCTGTTGAAGCAGAGACAGATGAAATCTTGCACAAGCTCAACATCTGCAATGCTCCCATCTAAGGTGACATATAAAGTGACATCTTTTTTTCATGTTTAAACTTTCCTGCCCGTGCTTACAACAAAATAACAAAGATTTGTCCATAATGTACATGCTCCTGAGACTATTTCACTTGGCCAAACAATGATGATCAAAACAGGAGTTATCGCCACTTATTTATTAAATACTCCGTTCATATTTATTCAGTCTGTGTTTGGCAAATACCGGGTTATGCCAGTGACATTGACTTAAGCGATGGCGCGTGTCTTGTGCTTCACGTTGAGATAGCCATGAGACAAATGAAAGAAAAGAACTGTTCACACGACTCCTCACCTGCCATCAAGCGAAGCCGTCGCATTACGGAATCCAACTGCAAGTCCTTAATCCGTTTCGAAGCTGTTGCAAACTGCGTCGGAATCCATATTGAATTTATGATAGGCCCGGAAATTGTAACCTGAACAAAAACTGAAACGAAAAAAAAAAAAAAAAAAAACGATGTCAGACAAGCGCTACCTCAACGTCAGGTACAAGGCAGATCTCATTGACGAAGTCAATGTCACCGGCATGACCCGCCTGGGCGAACGTCAGCAGGCTATTGCGGAATCATTCTCTCTCGGTCCTGCCTACGGTCTGATTAAATCTCTTTGACAAGTACGATAATCGCATCAATAAGTGGGCTCGGATTAGTGCCCTTCACGCTGATTACTTCACAGACGAGGGTTGCTTTCTGGTTACCCCGCAAAAGCGAGCATTTTATCATGGTCTGGCGTTGATTGAGGTCCTTGAACAGCGACGCATCTACAATCGCACAATTCCTAGTTTAACGGCAGACTTCAAAGCATTCAAAGACGCACAGCTCGTGGACAAGTGGATTGTTTCGCCTACGCCAGCATCTCTTCCGTATCCAAGTCAGAAACTTGAAAGACTTTATGTCCGACAGTGCTACAAACATATCTTTGATCTACTTTCGAAGGCAGTTGGGGAGGGGCATGAAAACCTTGCAATCACTGGAACTCCAGGAACCGGAAAGTCGCTGTTCTTTGTCTACATGCTGCATCACTTGAGTTCCAAACCATGGATGTGTCTCAAGCAAAGTCCTTCAACCCGAAAAGAATCATCTATCAAACCGGCAATTCCTACATATGCTACGAATTGGAAAAACAAGCCGCTTTTCTATTGGACCCTTTCCATGCTGATCTTTTTGTCCAGGAGCCTCGACACGCTTTACGCAGTTGACGGAGTGACGAAATCATTTCTCAGTCCTTGTGTCACTGTGTACATTGGTTCGCCAATGTCAAATGCTCACTGGAGTTTTGGAAAACACACCAACAGATGCATGTGGTTTTTGCCAGTTTGGACTCCAAAGGAACTGGCAGCATGTCGCACGCGTTGTTACCCACATGTACCAGTGGATGTGCTCCGTGAACAGCTGCGCATGTATGGTGGCATTCCGCGGTCCATCTTCAATTCTGATATTTCCTACGATTTTGCTGACATGAGAAAAGAACTGGCAGATGAGAAAGTACTGCAATGGGTTTGCCATAGCGGCATTCAGTCAATTGTACATCCAGCAGCTCATTTGCTGCTCCATATGAATACAAGTGATGACGGCCAGTATCGATTCCGTCATAGAGCCTTTGCTTCAAAGTACGTTGTTGAGAAACTGTGGGAGAAGTATCCAACACAAATGGTGACAGATCTTCAAGATATGTTGCAATGTAGACCATCTGAGATATCGCGACACTTGTTTGAAATCAATGGACACCATGCCTTTTCTTCTGGTAGTCTGTCTGGCGGGAATGGACTCCAATGCCGAAACTTGCAGACGAGCGAGACTTCAATCCTGACATTGCAGGATTTTGGTGGCGTGCGAGTTCCTCTCAAACAAGATCCTATTCCCGACATGCAAATTTTGCGGTATTTTGAGCGTTCAGCATCAGGCACAAGAAGTCAACGTTTTGAAGCAACTTTGCGGCTTGTGCGATAAACTGGAGTTGTTCTTTGTCGTGCCGCCGCAGCGTTTCTTGAATTTTTCGAAGCTTCCCTTGAGCGAGAAGGGGATTGACAGTCTGGAACAGTACGTCGTGGAACTGCCTGTGCGCAATTACTGAAACTAAATGAACGAAGGTTTGCTTGGCGAATAGTGAGTTAGATTTATTGCAAAGTGTGAATAAAGTTGTCCTTGCTTAAGCGCACAAGGTGGGGATGAGACTGTCAACTTGCCGATGCTCTCTGTAAAAGGCCAACAATCAAGCACTCAACCGGGTTATCGGATACAGCAGTGCTTGGAAGAAAAAATGGTTTCTGCGAGGTTCGAACTCGCGACCTTGTCCGTGTGAAGGACACGTGATAACCACTACACTAAGAAACCGATGTCAATAGTAAAAAATAAGGATTATATAAAACGTTTTTGCTGATTCTTTCAAGATGTGTGATCCTTACATTCTGCATAAGAACACGATTGCTCAGATGGTTTCAAGCATGGCGCAGAATCTGGCCGCTCTCCTTGGTTTTCATTGCCCACTCGGCTGGCCCTTACACAGCGAATCGAGTGATGAAGCTGGGACGCGGGTGTATCAATATATCAAAACCTGGCCCAAATTTCAGCCCTCAAAACAACAGAAATGACCAACAAGGAATTCACCACCTTCACAGCAGCACAGGTTGAAGAGCACCGGACATCGCGCAGCGTATGGGTAACACTGCGTGGGAAAGGTTTGTGCATTAGGTTATTCTTCCCTCGTCCGCGAGCTAATGCCTCTGTCTTTTGCTGATTCACCTCAAAAAAAAGTCTACGATGTCACAGATGTATACTACCTTTTCTGTTTGAGTTCTGCCTCTCTGATATTGTACAATGCACTAACTGTATTGTCTCCAGTTTATCGCAGACCATCCTGGGGGTGCCGACTCGATTCTTCAGCAGGGCGGAACTGACATTGAGGAGATTATGGGGGACGAAAACACGCACGCACATTCGACAGCGGCGTACAAAATGCTCGAAGGGTACTACATTGGAACGCTTATAGACGGGGAGGAAGAGACAGACAAGGACGCAGCAACTGCGACAACTCCGGTTGCTCTCGGGTTTGGCAGAAAGAGCAGCGATTTCATTGACCCGACTCGTCCAATGCTTGCGCAAGTGTGGGGCGCAAAATTCACTAAGGAGTTCTACGTGGAGCAGGTTGGTTGCGCTTCTTGATTTTTTCCATCAACTCCCATTCTTACAAATCAAAAAAAAAAAAAAAAAAAGGTCCATCTACCTCGCCAAGTGAAAGGCAGCGCCCCTCTCTTTGGTCCATGGTACCTCGAAATGTTTTCATTGACTCCGTGGTGGATCATCCCGGTAGTCTACATCCCCATCACCATCTACAACATTCACCACGCCATCACCGAACTCGGCGCATCGCTGCACACTGTCCCCGCATTTTTCGCAGTCGGGATTTTGGTGTGGACGTTTGTCGAATACTCGCTGCATCGGTTTCTGTTCCATATTGACGAGTTTTTGCCGGACAACCAAGTCGCGTTCACGCTTCATTTTCTGTTGCATGGGATTCACCATTTCTTGCCAATGGACAAGTTTCGTTTATTCCCCGTAGATTCTGTTTTTTGGAGGTTATATACTGTTCCTGACACTGAACTATAGAATGAGACTCGTCATGCCCCCTGCTCTTGGTCTGGTCCTATCAATCCCCGTCTACAAGGTCGTTATTGCGTTGTTTCCCGTGGGCACCGGAAATATTGTGGCGGGCGGCGCGTACTGCGGGTTCATGCTGTACGACTTGATTCATTGTGAGTGTCTCCTTTCCGGCAATCAGGACTGAAAATCTCACAACTCCGCTCTTTCTTCCCACACAGACCATCTACACCACGCCAGGCCGTATACAGCGTATCTGCGCGAAATGAAAACCTACCACCTTGACCACCACTACAAGAACGCGCATCTTGGGTTTGGAATCACAAATAAGCTGTGGGATTATGTCTTCAACACTGAGTTGAAGTGAATGCAAATTGCGGGAAACAAAAAGAACAATAGGCCACTGCTCCCCTTCCTTTGTCGGTTGTTTTGCCGTTACTCTTGTTGGAAGGAAATAAAATACAGTCAGTATTTGTACATCACATCGACGGATGAATCAGACTCTGCAGTCCAGATTCGTTCTCATTCAAGCTTTCTCGAACGGCCAACTTCACCGTTTGATTTACTGTCATATTCAGCGAAAGAGGCTCGGCGCAGCCCTCCTCATGGTTTAGACAGATAATTCCCAAGCCCCACAGGTTGTGAAAACAAAAAGTAACCAGTTTATGTATTCGCATTTTCCCGGCGAAAAGCCCTCAGATTCAAAAAATAGCTTCTTTTTGTCCATCAGAAAAGCCTCATAATCACACAAAACGCCCCGCATATTTTCTTCACACAAATGGCTCAATGGTAATCTCCAACGCACTCGTTGCGAAGGGGACTTCAAAGTTTTGACACACTTCAGGGTGAACGATCCCCATGTGGCCAATCTTTTGGCCGTAGCAGTACACATCCGCACGACGTCCAGGGAAAAACGTCTCATCTGCATTTGTGAAAGGGGTAAAAGGTTAAATATTTGAAGACGCGGCAAAGGATGAGGCATTGCTCACTGTCAGACTCCTGAATGTAGTAGCCATCGTTTGATCCGTTGTACATGGGAACATTGAGCATGAGCATAATGCGGTCCAGCATTCCATGAATGAGCTGAAAAAACAAAAAGTCAGCCAGGAAGATCACTAAAAATAGCGAAAGAAAAACAAACCTCAAATCCGGAATTCTTCATGTTTGCATACACAATCGCCATATGCCTCACATTTCGGGCTCGGCGCTCAACAGAGTCATCCTTGAGGACAATGTCAGAAACTTCGAAAATTTTCAAGGGCAACGGGAGTTTTTTGTTGCTGTACAGCGTCTTCATGAGTCCTGGAAGAAGACTGGTTCGAACAACTTGGTACTCGATCGTTGCTGGGTTTGATAATTTGACGGCGGTGGTGTTGTCATCGACTCGCTTCAAAAACTTAAAGTTTTCATCATGCGAGCACTGTGATGGCGGATAATGATGATACGAGTTCAATGATACGAGGCAACTGAAACAGGCGGTAAATACTCACAAGAATCAATGGAAGAACTTCGGTGTATCCCGAAAGCGCCAACTCTCTGCGAACTTTATCGCTCAGCTTATTGATCGGGAACATGGCACCAGCCGTGCTAGCTTTTGGCATTGTTTTCGTGATATTGTTGAATCCATACGCAATCGCCACATCCTCCATAATGTCCACTGGATGCAGAATGTCACTACGGGTGGGTGGAACTTGCACAGAGATTGCCTTGTCTGAAGCAGCGCCTTTGGACGCAGTCACGCCCATTTTTCCAAGGAGTGTAATCATTTTGTCGCGAGGCAGAGACACTCCAATCAAGCTGTTGATGTATTTTTCGTCCGTTTCAAACTTGCGCATGGAAAGGTCCGGGTACAGGACGGATTTTCCGTCACTTTGAACGACTTCGACAGGTTCAACGCTTTGATGATTCAGGAAGCTCGTGAGATAATGGAGAGATGATGGATATTATGAAATGTCTCACGTCAGCTTTTCCTTGCAGTATTCCGAAAACATAGTGACAACGGTGTTTAATACGACTTTCGCTTTTGTCAAGTCCGTTCCAGTGCATTCGATGAAAACGTTTTTGGTCGCGAGCTTAATCTTTGAGTGGTCGCTGTTGATGATGGGTGGGAGCGACAGGACGCGACGTTTTGAGTCATAGATGACTGGGTAACGTGGAGCGTCTCTGATGATTGGAAGGAACTTGCTCAATTTGCGGTCGGCCTGTTTTGGAAAAGGCGATTCGTTTTAACACCGAAACAGATGAATACATTTGAAGAGCCGGATAAACCTCGTAAAAGTTCATAAGCTCTTCTCCGTTCATCGATTGTGTTTGGTTCAATGGAATAAAGTTGATGTCCTTTGGTGGAAGCGCTTCATACGAAAATGGGCCTTCAATTGTGTCCAAGTCGTGGGTTCCGATCGCAACAAGCGTTCTTCGTCTAAAATATGCGAGGTCCCAGTTAGATTACTTCCATAAGGCAAACACGGGTACAAGCCGCTCACCTGCAAATGTTTGCATGGAGCTTGTCTTGCAAATCAATGAAAGAGTTGTAGTTGTCTTGGGTGAACGAGATGTTTCTCAAGACAGCCGCAACGACGAACTTTCTGATGGCACCAGTCTGCGGGCGAAAAAGGAAAGATAAGGCACAGTTTGATTTCCTGTGACGTGTTTTCGAAAAATAAAATAGACCTCGGGTTTGACAACGAGCTTTTGATGTTTTCCACCAGGAGGCGAGACGCATTTGTAGACTGGGATGGCTTGCTTTCCAAGGAACACACTCAGCGCGCGAATGATTCCCTCGGCGCAGAGCATGTCGTATCTGGTTTAATTGGGCGCATTTTCTTTCAGAACGCAGCAACAAGCCAAGCCTTTTCGGCAAGGATATTGCACCAAGAGTGTAAAATAAACACACCTGTTGGCGGGGATATCGATTCGATAAATGAGCCTGTTCGAAAGCTCCTTTGCCTTTTCCGCGCCGACTTCCTTCGCGGCCATTTCACGTTCGGAGGTCTACGATAGACACATTCGTTAGGACTAAATAACGGTGGAGGCCCTGCGCAGACGCACCTCCTCTTCCAGCTCGATGCCGTAGTCGAAGCAGAGTTCCTCGAACTCCTCCATGGCTGTTGACGACTACGATCAGCATGCACCCGCATTCGCGCCCAGGAACAAACGAGCACTCACTGAAGACCCGTCCGAGCCCCTTGAACAGGATTTCCTTGTCCACGTTTACAGTTGGCATGCTTCAATAAAACGGATTGGTCACAAAATATTTATTTACGTTAACGGAAAAAGAGAAAAAATGGCCCCCATCCCAGCACACCACAAAGTCGTCATCATCGGTAAGGCTTCCTGATGCTCTTGATCCATCTTGCTCATCGAATCCTGTGTTTTTTATCCGCCAATCAGGCTCAGGCCCAGCAGGACACACCGCCGCCAGTGAGCAGATCCGAATGCCGTCAGCTTACTTCTAACACCGCAGTCGCGATTTACAGTCTACTTGGCGCGTGCAAACTTGAACCCAGTCATGTTTGAGGGATTCCTTGCTGCTGGTTTGTGTTGTTGCTTCTCATTTCCCTTTGACATCACCCTGCACTACTGTTGCCGCCCTTTTCGTTGGCTGTTGCTTCATTAGCTGAGAAAGCGATTTATTAATTCCGGCGTCTATCTTGCAGGCGTTGCCGCTGGAGGCCAACTCACCACTACCACGGATGTCGAAAACTTTCCCGGATTCCCAGACGGTAATTTATGCAGTCACTGATTTGATCAAGCGGCAATTATTGCTCCTTGCCTTACCGCGTGCTAACAAACACGTTCAACATCTGTGCAGGCATGGGCGGCCAAGAGCTCATGGACCAAATGAGAAAGCAATCTCTCAAGTTCGGAACAAACATTATCACGGAGACAATCTCGAAGGTCGATCTGTCTCAAAGACCGTTCAAACTTTGGAGGGAAGGATACGAAGGCGATGCCGTGAGTCTCGCGATTGAATTCACTGTCCGTTCTCAGCTGTTTTCTCATGCCGCCTTGTTAGGACGTGATCCTTGCCGACTCAGTCGTCATTGCAACCGGGGCAACCGCCAAGAGACTATACATTGCAGGCGAAGATACTTTCTGGCAAGCTGGAATCAGTGCATGCGCCGTTTGCGACGGTGCTGTTCCCATTTTCCGTAACAAGCCACTTGTCGTTGTCGGTGGAGGTGACTCTGCGTCTGAGGAAGCCACGTTCCTGACGAAATACGCTTCAAAGGTGTACGTTCTTGTGCGCAGAGACAAATTGCGCGCGTCGAAGGTAATGGCCGATCGATTGCTGAAGCACCCCAAGGTCGAAGTTTTGTGGAACAAAGTTCCCATTGAAGCCAAAGGTGACCGCCTGCTAAGACAGCTCGTCATTGAGGACACTGTCACCAAGGAAAGATCCACCTTGGATGTCAACGGCTTGTTCTACGCAATCGGACACAAACCCAATTCAGACTTGTTTGTGGGACAGCTTGATTTGGACGAGACGGGTTACATCAAGACTTACCCTAACCAGGGAGTTGCCAGCACGTACACGAACATTGAAGGAGTCTTTGCTGCGGGTGATATTCAGGACCATACTTACCGCCAGGCTGTGACTGCCGCTGGAAGTGGATGCATGGCTGCTCTGGATGCCGAAAGATGGTTGGAAGGACAGGAGCTTGATCATTAAGCGGGACATCATTGTTGTTTTGAATTGATGAATAAAGTTGACAGGCCTATGCGTTAGAAAAAGTTGTCGAAGGAATTCTTGCAACTGTTCCGCGCTTTTCAGTGAAAGCATGAACGAAAAGAAATCTCACTGTCGCCTTCTCATGATGAAGCCCATTGGTAGTAGCTGCTCATTCCAGTTTTTAGTTTTTGCGGTCTTCAAGTTACTCTTGCTGAACATGTTCAGCTCCGACCATCACTAGTTTACAACTGGATCTAGAGTATTCGAGCGGGCTCCCAGCAATGTTTGCACTGAGAATAACAAAGTGTTGAAAGCTGACAAATAACCAAAAAGAACCCAATTGTCCGCCATGTCCAAACAAATCTTTGTCGAAAACAGAAATCTGCTTTCGCGCCGCACGAAAGCTGTCAAACATCGCGTTTTATATAATCGGTAAGAACATGCTGCGCAGTGATCCATTCAATCTGGAGGTATGCGCTCATTACCAACGCTGACAACAGATGGTTGCCTACCTCACATTCCCTCGACGTGTCTACTCCCCGATCGAAACTCCCCAGCCTCACCCAGTCTCACACAATGGCTCCGCTCCCACCTCCGTACCCCCTCAAAACATTCCAAACTCACGCACATCGGCGAGACCCAACACCGCCCTGCCAACAACGGCTGTGAACGCATCGACCTCGCGACGCGCTTCCACCGAATCTCATCCATCCAGCAATAACAACAACAGCAACCGCTTGTTTTTACCAAACAATCTCTCCACCCGAGTTTCAGTCACTGTCCAGCAAATGTTCCATCAACACCGTCTTAACGGCACAACTCCCACAACCAGTGAAGCATTAGAGACAGAAGCGGCTGAAGCAGCGCTCCCAGGTAGCAGCAGTCCTCCTCGCCAAGCATCGGCATCAAACCGCGGGCCCTCAATCCACCCGCAGTTTCGGTCGAAGGCTGTGTGCAAATTATTCTGCAACCACTGTAAAGAGTTGCTGTGTCGGCGTGGGATGAAGGTAGCTTTTATTGCGGTTCTATTTGAGAAGGTTGCCGAAGACCAGTGTTTTATTCTGATTATCATGATAGGCGATTCTCCTGGGAAATACGAAGGTCGAGCTGTACTCCACAGACTCTCCCCCAACCGGAGTTCAACTCGTGTTTGATGACTACACTACACCCAATTGCCTGTACGATGAGAGCATTTCCCATTCATTCCGCCATTGAGAAATACTGAGAACCCCGATAAATGTTTATTTTCACAGATGCCGTATCCGCGACGCAGCCTGCCTTGGCTGTGGAAACGTAGTGGGTTATCACGTGACTGCACCGTGTGCGCGATGTCTGGAATCGTGCAACAACGGTGAGTGAAACGGCACGACAAATGTCACGGGACTAAAGAGACACGCGTTCGACTTTTGCCCCCCAGGCCACTTTTGGATGTTCCAGTCGGAGGAAGTTTATCCAATTGAGCGGTCTGAAGGGGACGGTGAATTTAAAAACTGATGCATGTGAGTTGACTGTGGTTGTTGACGAGTCATCTGTTTACAGCAGGGATGAAGATTCTTCGGTGGGCGAACGTGAAATGCGCGACTCAAGACGAAGAGGAGCCCGTGGCTGGTACCGCTGTCGAGGACGCGTCGCGTTGATAGATCGTTTTCAGATCCACTTGTCTCCAATCAATACACAGAAAATACAAACTCATTGAACAGCACATTATTTATTTGCCTCTACCTAGCGGAAAAGCAATGCTTGCTGTAGAGAGTTACTGCCTGTTGTTTCGCCAGGGAGTCCCTGTCAATGCTTCAAACCCAACCTCAGACGCAGACCCACGCACATTCAGCACGCACACTCAGTCAAGCATCCGATACAAACCGTGACTGAATCGTTGTTGTTTGTTGAGGGATTGTTGGCGGACCAATCAAAACTGCACTCACGGAAAGACTCCCGCCAATCAGAAGCTATCAAGCCGACCAAGCGAGCAAATAAAAACGGGTGCATTTTGACAACAAGTTTGTACAGCACCCATCACCTGACTCAGACCCAGAATGGCAATTGGATTCAGCGTCCCCGTCTTTATCGTCGTGTTGAGAGGTGTGGACCGACCGCATCCATTCTACGCTTGCCTTGCGATTGCAACTCCATCTGACACCATCTGCTACGCTACCCCCTAATGTATATACAGAATGCACTGAAGCAGCTATCGTCATCAGTGTGCTGCTTGCATTCGTCACATCCATGTTCAAGAATGACCTCGACCTGCGTCGTAAACTCACATACGCTGTCTGGATCGGTTCCGCTGCCGGTATCCTCATCTCAGCCATCATTGGAACCATCTTTCTTGTGCTCTGGTTCAAGTACGCCAATAACCTGTGGTAAGAATGACTGAATATTTGTCCGAGACTTGTCATAGGGGGTTAGGAAGTGACAACAGATTACCCCCCAAAAAAAAGGACTTCTGCCGAAGCACTCTGGGAGGCATGCTTCTCGCTCCTTTCCGCCGTCCTCTTGTCAAGCATGGCGTTTGTGTTCCTCAAGTCGGACTCGCTGACTGAAAAGTGGCAGCGCAAGCTTGAAACAAGTCTCCAGACCAACGCTACCGAACGCGCACAGAATGCCAGTGAAGGCTCTGCTTCGGATACCAATGCAGTAGCTGATATCGTCTCAGATGAGAAGGCCGAAAAAGAGGAGGAGAAGGCGGAAGTGCAAAAGAAGTGGTCCCAAGTGTTTTTCTGGGTGCCTTTGGTCACGATTCTCAGAGAAGGAATTGAGGGCATGATTTTCCTGGGTGGTGTGAGTTTTGCATCTTTCACTATTTGCGTGTGATCACAAGTCTCATTTGGATTTCTTCCCCCTCCCCATTAGATTTCCATCACGGAAGATCCAGGAAACATTCCCATTGCCGCCGTTGTCGGAGTCGCTGCCGGGTGCTTGATTGGATGGTTGGTTTTCCGCGCCGGAAACTCAATGAAACTGCACGTCTTCTTTGTCTGCGCTTCCGTTCTCATTTTCTACCTTTCTGCGGGTCTGTTTTCAAAGTCGGTTCGATTCTTTGAACTCAACACTTGGATGAAGCAAATCAACGCGGCTGGCGATGACTTGGAGTATTACAACATCTTTACAAGTGTCTGGTGAGAATGGAAACTTCTTTCTATTGCCCCCCGTCTCTCTCGCTGACTTGTCCTCCCTACTCCTTGATGCTTAATTATAGGAACACAAAGTGCTGCAACCCAAATGACCCCAATAGCTTCGGCTGGCAAATGTTTGGCGCTCTCCTCGGCTGGACAAACTCTGCAACCGTCGGATCTGTGGTCGCCTACATTTTGTTCTGGATCTTTACCGCGATTGCATTAGTTGCAATGAAGCTGGCGGACCGTAGGCGCGTGCGCATGGGCATTGAGAAGGTTGGGTTCAAGAAGACTGTGAAGCAGATGATGTCCACGCAGGCACGTTAAAGTTTGTGCATGATTTTTATATATTTTTTTGGGCGTGGGGGCCAGCATGCTGTAAGGGAGGAGAGATTCAAAGATAAAGTAAGGAGAGAGTGAAGAGAGAGTGACTCACTCCGCGGATCCTCATAAAATAAACATCAGTCTTGAATTTTCCTGCTTGATTTCCCCTTTACAGGTAGCATATTTCTTGTTGACAGAACCCGGCAGAAGAATCACCGCTTCTCTCATAGGTACCCTTCCACTCATGTTAGCCCAGTACTTTCCTACTGCATTTATACCTTTGCGCGTCAAAGACGCGTCGCATTGATAGTGCCGTGGATGATTGTTTTCAGATCCACTTGCCTCCAATCAAAACACAGAAAATACAAACTCATTGAAGAGCACATTATTTATTTGCCTCTACCTCGCGGAAAAACAATACTTGCGGTGGAAATTTACTGTCAGTTTTTCCGCCAGGGAGTCCCTCATCCTAGAAACATCCATTCCCACAAATGTGTGTGGGAACAGACAAAGTGGCAGTGACAGTGTTATAAAAGGAGGGTACTGCAGTAGTGAAATGAGTAACAATACAATAACTGATGGCAAATGAACAGACATCATTGCCATCCGTGGATATGCAAGCTTGCTCTCAAGTTAAAAAGTATCCACATACTTCAACACAAGCAATCTGAAGGGGCAGTTTCTGGTACAACTGGACACTTTCTTGCTGCAACCGGCTATGTGGGGCCCAAGCAACAGTGGCTGAATATCTACACCAATGCATCTGCACTCCAGCACGCCGACTCGCTGGCAGAGATGGAAGAGTTCCTGGCTGCCAATGCAAGTACCAGATTTCCATGCAGCCATAATCTTAATCACCATCCTCCCCTTTATCTTTTTAACCCTGTCACCCATTGTACAGTCCCTTGCAGACAGTTGACTTCTTCTATGCCCTCATTATCACCGGAAACCATGGGATGATATCCTCAGACCCCAACATGTGCCACCACCTATGCATTGTAACATTCCCGTCTGCATTTATACCTGACACATCATGAGGATCGCCAATTTGTGGTTCTTGACCCGGCTGATATACATCAAGGCCCAACTGACGCGCAATTAGACGGTTTAAAGACATGGTTTCTGGAGCATGTCGACTCCATCAACTGCGCAGAGACACTGCGGAAACATGTCTTTCTCTACAGACAGTAGATACTCCAATCTTAGAGCTGATGTAGTCAGACAAAAGTGGTAGTTGCTTTAATTGCGTTTGAATGCTAGCTGTTAGCACTCCTCCAGATTCAAAAAGGGCAAGAACCTAGAGCAGGTAAATGGTGTGCCATACTAGAACTCCGTGAGTCAAATTTTGCAGAGGTTGTCGGAATGTATGCGGATTTATTGATGGTTGAAGATGATTACAACACTGCTGGCAATTGATTTGCATAGGTGGAACGTTAATGTTGTTAGAGAATGGATCAAAATTGTTGTGGAAGCAAAGGGAAGGATGTTATGTAATTAAGTAACAGAATTAGTGAGACTTTAAGTAAAAGTGGATGATGCATTCATCCGTCAACTACAAACTCAGAATAAACGTCACGAGACAAATCCCTATTCCTTTTCTTTGTTGTTTGACAAAGTTCTCCCAAACGTCACAGGTCACAAATCCATCTCCTCCTCATCCTCACCCACACTCACATCATCACCCTCCATCGCCGCATCCGAAACCGTTTCCCCAGCAGCAATCATTTTCTCAATCTCCTCTTTGATCAAATTGGCAACTTTCCCATGCGCAACATCCTGCGCCATTGTAAATGCCCGGATCGCAAGGCCTCGCGTCTCTGCTGTCGTTTTCATGCGCGCATAGATTTTGCCCAGAAGGAAATGAACGCCGCTTTCGCAAGGATCTGCGGCGCTTAACGGTTCAAGGACTTGTAGAGCTTCCTTGTGGCGGTGGAGGTGGAGGAGAACTGTTGCTTGCCGGAACGCGTATAGGGGGACATCGGGACGAAGTGAATGTGCTTTTTTATACGCGGCAAGAGCTTCGAGGGATCGATTTTGCTTCTCGGCCACCTGATCAACAGAAAACAATGTATGAGTTGGGGAATTGCATGAATACACATCACTGCATACATACCAATCCCATGTACAATATCAGAATTGGATTCGAACAGTTAATCTCCAATGCGCGCTTAAAATGAAACTCTGCCAAGTCATACTTTTCCTGGCTCAAATAAATATACCCAATCCCAAACCAGGCATTATAATGCCTTTTATCCCCTCGAACGGCCAATCGAAATGCAGTCATTGCCTTTTCATTGTTTTCCATTGAAACGTATTCATGCCCCGTCAGCGTGTGCGCATAGGTAAAAGATCCGTCATTCATGGCTGCTGCCCGGTTAAAACATTTGAGCGCAACATCGTGTTCCCGTTTTAAACTAAAACAGTTTCCAACGGCGCACCACGCTTCGGGGCTTGTTCGGTGAGTTTCGACGAGCTCATGCGCCAGATGACTGAGTTCGACTTCTTTTCGAAGATGCCAGAGTGTTGAAGAGTAAATATCCATGCCTTTTAATTGATGAGGGTCAACCGCTCTGCAAAACCAAATAAAAAGTCAGCATAATGGATCGAAAATTTATCATGCAAAGAATACATGCCTTGCTTTCAAAAACCATTCTTCCGCCATTTTGTATTCCGCCATTTCAAAATAACACCGCGCAATAAGAACAGATACGCGGCCCGTTTGAATCTCATGTTGAGGTAACAGCCTACAAAGCCGAATCGCCTCTGCACAATTAAACTGCCGATAATGGTAATACGCTTGCGCCAGAGTTTTCGCGGTGATCATAATATCAGAGACAAGCGCGTCGGAACCAAGATGATCGATTTTCGTGTCTGCTGATTCAGAAACTGGTATCGATTGCGAATGAGAATCAGAAGTTTCCAGAATATGCCGGGAAAGATTATGCAGGTTTGACTGCTGCTGAATGCTTGATAGTTTTGTTCGTTTGGTATCCCGTTTCTCTACCGTTGATGTTCGAGTGATTGCCGCGGCGGGTGCATTCATGAGCGTCGATCGCCCTCGCCTCGTGACTGGACCTGCCGCCAGAGGTTGAGAAAGCGCCGAGCGAGGTGCAGCGTCTGCCGCTACGGAATCAGTCACTGCTTTGATGGATTCATATCAGCCCACGTCTTTTGATCCCAAAAAGTAGCGCGAACCTTTGCACGAGTTTTCGTCCTTGTTACTGTCTAATTTCGAAATCAGGACCATAAATCGACCCGCAGCTGAATCCGTGAAATAATTGTCCGGGTTGATCGTTACGCCTGAAACCAAACAAGATTCAATTCAATTGAGAGCAAAAAATACGGTAGTACGATTTAAAACGTACCCATATCACACAATGCTTCAAACGCAACCCACGAGAATGGATTCAGTTCAATCGCAGTGACCAAGTACTTTTGCGCCAGCGAAAACGTGCTCGCTTTCCTGCGAAACGAGTCAACAAGAAAGCAAAAAAAAAAACCAATCTCGCAACACTTAAAAAAAGACCACTTCGCACTTGCAAATCAGCCCCATCAGACAATACACTGCTGAGTCATCCGGAGAATACGAAAGAAGAAGCGCGTCCACCTCCGAGATTGGACTCGATTCGCGGGAAGACGCGCGCAAGGTGAGCAGTCCTTGCACTGCGGGACGGAGACAGTCTTCAGCCTCGTTCAGCAAGTCTGGAAAATTCAAAAGTCCGAATGAAAAAGGAAGCAATCCAGGCGCTGTTAGAATGACTAATAGGTGACGATATGGGTTGCGGCAGCCTTTACCCAATTGAAAACACGTTCGGGCGAGCGTATATCGAACAGCGATTTCGATGGATGGAAGTGGTTGGTTTGCTGTACATAGAAGTAGGGCTTCAGACTGCAGAGAATGGGCGGTGCGTGGGTTGTCAAGAGAGTGGGCATGAGCGAGAAGAGCGAGACTATGAATGCAAGCGTCGCATTTAGTGTCCGTACACAGTCATGAGAACCCGTCCTTCTTTGGCATCCCAGTTGACACATACCTCGCTGAATCCCGTGCGCATGCAACAATTCTCTCAGCCGCAAACACGGCGTTGCCCGTCAGTCCGCTGTTGATGGCGCTCCGATACGCCGTGCAGAGACAGTGAGCCGGCGACTTGTTGCTCATGCCCATTTTTTGATATTTACACGACCTTTATCCAAGACATGTAAAAACAAAGAGATGCTTTTTTTTTTTATTCGAATCTCGTCCTTTTTTAACATTCCTTGCGCACAGCTGGAACCCTGGATTCATTATTGTGTCTATACCAGCCTGAGGAAAGCAGTTTTGTCAACATCATCATCCGCACAAAACAGCAGCAGCCCGCTCAACGCTACCCCCGCTCCTCCTCAATGCATCCACAACTTGATCGCGCGCAAATCCCATGGCAACAAGAGAAGCCACAGACTCTTCACTAATCACAACATGCGCTTCCTGCTGCTCAGAGGTATACTCAGGAGCAGCAACGCCCGCATGCTGCTGCTGATGTCCTGGTTGCTGCTGTGATGGATCCAATTGCGCGTTTCTTTGTTGACGCAGTTGTTGCTGAGAGGCAGATGAAAGCACGGGGCCTCGGCTTCCAAGAATCGGTGTGAAAACACGCTCACAGAATCGGGCGATGGGGGTTGGGATTCGAAAGGTTTTGAAGGGTAAATCATCGCTGCGGTATAGAATGCCAGCAGCGAGTCCGGCAATCATTGGTGTAACTGATCGGGGGAACTGCGCCCACAGCAACTGTTTTCAAAAATAGAACCAGTGCAACAAAACAAAAATTAAGCGAAGACGGCGAAAGTGCATTCAACACAAATTCTACAAAACCTGAGAGGCGAGCAGGTAAAGTACAATCTTGTCGCTGATGCCAAAGCCCAGAATTCTGATACGCACAGTGACTTCACCCCAACGCCAATTAGATGCATTATTAAAACCCAGACGACATCTTCCTCACCAGGGACTTGATAAGCATAAACTAAAAGAGTGGCAAAGAGCATTCCATACGGCCCAGACGCCGAACGAAATCCAAAGAGCCAGTGGATTCCAAGCGACGTGGCCAGAGATAGAATGGAGGTGACGAGGCTGGCAATATTGGCACGCGAACACAGATCGCAGTTATAATTTAGTTTGTGGACATGTTGCGATCATTTCTGAATCGGAGGAAACTCTCACAGCATAGATGCAAATTTGATCGATCCAAATTGACGCTCCAGCAACCGCAGCGAGTACATGACGAGAGAAGAAAAGAGCACCTCACTCGACGTCGAAAACGCTGCAAAGGAAAGAAGCAAGACCGATAAATAGAGACGGAATAAATAGCATTCAATAAGGGTGAAAAAAAACAGTTGTGACGCACCAACCAAGTGCCACAATGTCCCAAACACGCCACGGCGATGCACTGCCAGGATACTCATCGCAAGTGATGAGACGCCGCTGACGATGAAAACTGCCTTCGAAACGGGTGCGTTGTAGAAGCCGCTCGGTCCACTGGAGAGCATTTTAGATTTATTTAAGAGGCAAATTTATTTAACTTGCGTAAATATTTCCTCCTTCTGTTAGGTTTGGTGGTGATCCGTTGCGAGTTCCAGCGAATGTCGTCTGTCTACCTATACAGACCTTCATCAGAAGGCACTGCCTCGATCTGCCAGGGACTCAATGCGGTTGTGCCATGATCATGCATTCAGAAATCTATAAACAGGCGGCAATGCTGACACTCCAAGAAATGGCCTTTACTCCATGAATGAGTGATTTTCATTTCAAGTTTTCAAGCCGGTGTCCTGTTGACCTCCCTGAAGAAAAAACTTCGCCGCTTCAGCGGGACTTGGCATCGTGACAGCATCCCCACATTTGTCTGACGTGACCCAACTCTATCGCATGCTCTCCCCTCTCTGCAATTTTGTATCAGTTGGAGTATGGGATCGTCACACGTATTTGATCAACAGCACGGGATGTTTCGTTTTTGCGTTCTTCGGGCCTTTTTTTGTTGCATATATGCGCACTCTTCTATTTCTTCCAAACGGCACCATAAAAAACAATCTTGAAATCCCTCACACACTGACAACACGCCTTGGGGCATCTTGTCTCCAATCCTACACACACATCCTCCCTCCATCTCTTCACATCTACCTACACCATGATCCTCAAATTCCAAGCGACTCTCTCAGGTCGTGCCAAAAAATGACCCACTTTATTCAGTGTACACCCTAGATACAATGGGGTGGATTGCACGGGAAAGGGTGGGAAGAATCAGTTTCTGTCAAGTGTCACTCGTTTTGGGGATGTCTTCTGATTTTGTGAAGGCTTCCCTGTTGATGCACAGCGAAATTTCTCCCATATGTCTCCCCATTATAAACGTAAAGAAGATGATGGCCCCTCTGAACACAGGGGGCAAGAAGTACAAGCAGAAGTCAATTTGCCCAGGCTGTTTCGTGAAAGTTGCAGGCACATGATCGACTACGAAGAATCTCGATACATGGTCTCGAACAGAAAACCCTTTGCCAACCGCAATGGGTCAATCGCCTAAAAAACGTTAAGGACCAGCAAGTGACTCAAGCGAGCATTAACGGGAAAACCGTGCGAAATGATAATATGTTGGACGGAAACAACTTTTCCCAAACACACCAACAAGAAACTCAGGCATTCAAGAACATGAATACACCAAAACCAGTCCAAAGTAATGATAAAGAACCACATTGGCCGTCAATCCAACTGAAAGAACTGAACAACGAAAGGAAGGTCGCAAAGTCTGGTATAGAACTTTTTGTTGCGGTTTTCCCGCCGTTTGAACTTGGTTTGAAAGATGCAGCTGGGTCTCCGGGATGGCGGTAACTTGTGTCGAAAGAAATTGCTGCGTTTCTTTGATGACATTGACACTGTTGATGATGGACACTTGGGTATCTTTGATGGCAGAGACCACCTTCTGTATTGCGGACAAGGTCGCTTGCATCGTGTTGAGCGCACTGAGGATACTAACGAGGCGGTCGGAGTTTGCCCCCGCTGGAAGCGCTTCGGAAGACGGGCGAGTGTTCCGTTCTAGCTCGCTTGGATCCTGCTCGGGTTTTCGGGTCACCAACAACCGTTCATTCAAGGAAGAAAGAGAATCCAGCACGCGTCATGCTTTAACGGTATTTTATCAGGACTTTCAATTCCAGCCAACAAAGAAGCAACACAGCCAGTGGTGAAGACAAGACCGCTGCGCCCAGACGGCTAGTGCTAGTCAAATTTGAATCGCGAGGCCAATACCATTATGAACCTCAGGCATTCACAAATGCACCTAAACCAGTTGCCATCATGACCAACATAATGATAAAAAAAAAACCACATTGACCGTCAATCCAACTGTTTATTTTCCACAACGCGTAAGTGTTAAAAAACAAAAGGTTGCCCACAAACACACACACACACACACACACACAACATTTTCAAACTCAACGCTTCTTTCTGGTCGAAATACTCGGTGACCCAAACGCTCCAAATGCACCCGCAGCCGGCGCAGCAGCAGCAGCTCCAAACCCACCAAACCCACCCGTCGCGCCCGCTGCAGGTTGTTGTGCCGCAGGAGTTCCAAACCCTCCAAATCCACCCATCGCAGCTGCCGGCTGTTGCGCTGCGGCCCCAAACCCACCAAACCCAGTTGTCGCCGCTGGTTGAGCTGCAGCAGCGGGCGTGCCAAACCCTCCAAATCCACCTGCAGCAGCAGGCTGTGCAGCGGGTGTTCCGAATCCGCCGAATCCAGTATTTGCTGCCGCGGATTGTTGACCGACAGTTGAAGCGCCGAATCCACCGAATCCAGATGCGGCTGGTTGAGCGGCTGTTGAATTGCCGAAACTCAATCCAGTGCTGGCCGGCTGAGTTGTGCTGGCACCAAATCCACCAAATCCAGACGCAGCTGGCTGAGGCGCAATGGAGGTTCCGAAACCGCCAAATCCAGTTGATGCTGCAGGTGCGGCTTGCGCGGGCGCTGCGTTTCCAGAATCTGGTTTCAGAGAAGACGCAATGGTGGACAACGAAGTCAAGTTTTCTTCATCTGAGAGAAAAAAACGACGTGAGAAAACAAATGCGGTGCCTTTTTTTGGGAAATTTCATCGTCACCTTGTCCAACAAAGCCTTTTCTGAATGGATTTTTGGTATCTCCGAAATATTTTCGACGATAGCTCAAGTAAGCATCTTGCTGTTTGAGGAGAGAATCATGTGCGACGGCGATTCTTCCCGCAATGGCAAGGAAGGATTCGTGTTGCAATTTGAGAATCTCTGCGACGGCTGGTGAATGGGAAAAAAAAACAAAACTTGTCAGCCGCAACAAGAACGAACGAAAAAATAGGTGGCGCATAGTTGCACCTTGTGGAGAGTATTGAGTTTTCTGAGAGATGGACTGCAAATGCCTTTCGAGATCCTGCAAAAAAAACAAAGTGATGTGCGCGTCAGGAATACTTGAAAGCAATCAGCAAAAAAATTCTCACATCGATTGTTTGGCGATAATGCTGGAGCTTGTTTTCCAGGGTATTTGTCAAATTGACAAAATATCTGTTGACAAAGAGTTGCCCATCAATATTTCCTTCAACCAGCTCAAAAATGAAAGGATACATACTGGAAGGAGTCTGTATTGTTGAATGTCACGCTAGGCTGTCTGTGCGAATTGTACGAATCAATGAATCGAGTCGCGAAATCTGTTTTTAGGACAATAAACAACGATGTGGAAAAAGCGATTTCAACAACAAAAGAATAAAAAAACAAACCTGCAATCTTCATTTCACGCGCAACTTGTCCTCGTAGATTTTGAATTAGAGCATTGTCTCGATCCAGCAAAGTTTTCAGTCCTTGATATTTCTGAAGACGGAAAGACCAGCATGAGTGACTGTCTTGGGTATTGCGCGTAAAAAAACAATAGACTCACAAGTTCAACGCTCTTATAAAGCGCCCTGGTATCGTGAATTTTTTTAACGACGCCGGAAGATGCAATGTCTTCGGACATGTCAATCTGCTTCTGCACAAAGGTTCTAAAAATCGCACAAGAAAATCAAAAAACAAACAAGTGAAGCAATAGAAACGCGGGGGAAATGAATCCATTCATCAGTCGATGTGGGATCGTTTCGACTCTCTCTTGAATAAGCAACAAAAAAAAAACTCAACTCAAAGTTGTCCAATTCCTGACGAATATTGAGCGGGATTTCGCCGTATCGCGTTGTGTTTGTAATGTTTTCGGGGGCAGTTGTAGATGGTTGCGGGTTTGCCGTTCTTTTCCGCAGGATCGGAGGTCAGGGACTTGTACGAAAAAGAAAAAAAATAATATAAAACAGTACTGTGCGTTGGCGGCAGTATTTTGAGCAGTAACGGCTGAATTGATTGAAGCGCCTGCTCCGCCAAATAGATTGCCCGTGTTTAAGGATGGTGCGGCATTTGAATTCGTGGTTTGGCCGCCAAACAGGGAATTCGAGTTTTGTGTGTTTGCAGTGCCGAAGAGACTTCTAAGAATGCAGCCATGGTTACTGCTGTGTTTCTTGCAGCGCAGAGTGTTTCCAATTGCACTTGCCCTGTTGCCGCGGCGGGTGCGGCAGCTGGTGTCCCGAACGAGAACATGTCTTTTGTGGATTTATTTACTTTTTAAGTTTACGATAAATACAAAGACATGCCTAGCAGCGAACACAGCAAAGCACGATGCGCAAAGAAGGAACATTCCGACACAGGACACTCTGACACAGCAGCATGCTCGAGACTGCACACGCTCATACGCAGCACTTGAATCAATTCACATGCATGCATGCATACACTCACGACGCATCGCGAGTCTCGTACGTCCCGTCTGAACAAGCATGCACGCACGCATGCATGCACGTACGGGATCAACCAACAGCCAAAAGCCAACAGCCTGCAACCAATAAAGAACCCCTGATGATAATAATAATATTTAATGCAAACTGATAACAGAATCGGAATTGCCAATTTTTAAATTTTTAAATTTTGATCACGCTCCTCCCTCCCTCCCTCCCCGCACTCATTCACTCTCAAAACCAACAGCCAGAATACCCAAGAATCAGACCCCCTTAAAAAAGACTGAGACCCTCTTATCTATCAAAAATAAACCAGTTTAAATCCAGAGACATTGCTCAACAAAAACAATTCTATTTCCCCCCCCAAATCCACCAACCAACAAACCAACCAACAAACCAACAAACCAATGATCAGCACTCGCTTCTCCGCTGCTGAACTGTCTGAGATGACTGAGGTCACTGACCAGGCATACGCTGACCGTCTCACTGCCATCAAGGCCAAGGTATCTATCTTGGTCATCCTACTGCCATCTCGCGCACCTGCTTAACGTGTCTCATTCGCAGAAAGGATTCATCATTGATATGGACGGCGTCATTTATCACGGTGAGACCCACTCCCTTTGCTTTCATCCCTTGATCACAACTAACACTGGACATTACGCAGGCAGCCAGCTGCTTCCTGGCGCAAAGGAATTCGTGGACTGGCTGATCTCGGAAAACAAGCAGTTCTTGTTCCTGGTAAAAACATGAATGACACCAAAACTATCTAGTCACCGGGTCCCCTAAACGCGTCGTTCACACAGACCAACAACTCCACCCCAACTCCAAAAGAACTCTCTGAAAAGCTCCACCGAATGGGCCTCGACATCCCACCCACCAATTTCTACACTTCTGGTAACAAACCACTTTGTGTGAAAAAACACGTGTCTCCCACATCCTGTTATCTCACCTCCCCCACAATACACACACACACACACACACACACAACAATCAAACACACAGCCATCGCAACCGCCAAATTCCTTCAAAGCCAGAAACCCGCAGGCGGCAAAGTCTTTGCCCTCGGTGGCCCCGGACTCACTTACGCTCTCTACGAGCACGGCTTCACAATGTCCGAAACCAAACCAGACTACGTCGTCATTGGAACTGAAGGCACCTCGCACAACTTTGAAGGCTTGCAAAAGGCCTTGAGTTTGATTACAAAGGACGGCGCAAAGCTGATTGGAACCAACCCGGATTCAAACGGTGTCAAGGAGAATGGCGAAAAGGTGCTCGGAACGGGTGCTTTCTTGGCCTTGTTGGAGGTGGCCAGTGGCAAGAAGGCTTTCACGTGTGGCAAGCCAAGCAGTCTGATGATGTCCTATGCCACCACCTACTTGGGTCTGCCGAAGGAGGATACTTGCATTGTCGGAGATCGTATGGATACGGTGAGTTGCATTTTTTGCATTTTTTTGTTTTTTTTTTGTTTACCCCGTATTGTTTGATCTGACAATCTTGACAATTCTGAAATTCATAACAGGACATTCTTGCTGGAACAAACGCCCAGATTGACCCTGTTCTTGTCATGTCCGGTGTCACTGACATGAACAACCTGTTTGATGACGCGTACCGTCCATACTTGATTCTGAATGGCGTTGGAGAGCTGGTCAACTAACAGCCAAATCCACATCCCCCATGCCATCTGTTTACCTTCTTCCATCCTTTTCTGGGGTCACATTCATTTTGCTGTCGCAATTGAAAAAAAAAGAGCGTTCTTTTAAAGTTCAAAATCGCTCATCATAAAAAAAGCCATGGATGCAAAACCAACCCCC
Source organism: Chytriomyces cf. hyalinus JEL632 (assembly GCA_025435555.1). Lineage (NCBI taxonomy): Eukaryota > Fungi > Chytridiomycota > Chytridiomycetes > Chytridiales > Chytriomycetaceae > Chytriomyces > Chytriomyces cf. hyalinus JEL632. The sequence goes on along the minus strand of JAIWWG010000028.1, from coordinate 305,431 downwards.
CCCTCCCCCCATCAGTACACCACACTTGCTTTGGCCAAAATACGTTGTGCCCAAAGTACCACAGGCGCATCCACAACTTTTCCGTCCAAATCAAACGCGCCGGCACCTACAGACGCATGATGTTTGCTGGCATCCACAATTTTGGTCGCGTAAGCAATTTCGGATTCAGACGGCATGAAGCTTGACTGAATCAATTCGACTGGATGAAGAGCCACGCAAAGAGGGAGAAACTTGTAAGGAAAACAAAACGAGAAACATGCCAAGGGAATACAATGAGATCAACCTTGATTTGGATGAATTGCCTGCTTTCCCGTGAATCCAAATGTGCGCCCTTCTTTACTTTCTTCACGCAACACGTCCTGGTTCTAAAAAAGCAAATTCAACGCAACGTTAGCCATATAAAAAGAGGACTTTACAAAATCCAAAAAGCTCCACCTTGAAATCAACACAAACAAGGTCAATCGCCTGTAACCCATTCGCGACTGCATGCGCAACGACCATCTGTCTCCCCAACACCATTTCAAGTCTCCCCGGCGTCCGAATAAGCCCCAAATCCGCACAATAATCTTCCGCCGCGAAAACAAGCGCTTCAAGCCTTTGCTCCGTATCAGCAGCAATGATTTCCTTCAAATGAATAAGACTCTTTGCGCTTTCAACGGATGCAAGGATTTTCACGTTGGGATTTGCAGCGTGTGCCGTGATGGCTTCGTTCACGGCACGAATGTCGTTTGGGGAGTTGACTTTGGGGATAAGGAGTGAGTCGAGTTGTTTGAGTGGGAGGATTGCGGATAGGTCGGCCCTGTCAAAGCCGGAGCCGATGGAGTTGATGCGGACACATGTTTCTAGGCGGGATTTGGGGGTTGTGGAGAGAGCTTTGACAACGTTGCGTCTGGCGTCATCCTATTTTATATTGTTTTAGTGCAGTGTTGGATTGTGGAGAGAAGCAAGGGTGTGTGTGTTGATGGTTTGCAGGTGAAAGAGACCCAAGCCTTCCTTACCTTCCGATGAAGAGCAACCGAGTCCTCGAGATCAAGCACGCGGGTGTCAACGTTCGCAAGTGCAAGGGCCTTGCTAATCTTGCGCTCGTCACTGCCCGGGATGTACAGAATGCATGCGCGTCGGAATGCCGGAACACGGAGCATCATCTCCAATCTCTTTTTAAATAAAAAAGATGTTAAATACGTAAAAATGAATTATATCGCCCCGTAAAATCGTGGTTTCCTTTTTCTGCCTTTCTTTCTTTTTTTCTCCCAACACGCAACAACCCTTCCAAAAAAAATGAAGGACGCCTTCTTCGTCACCAAAAACAGCAAAACAAAGTCCGGCGGAGGCAAGCGCATTGCAAACCCAGCTGCAAAGCGGGAGCGCGCTGGAACAAAGAGAAAGACCCGAGTCGACAGGGCTGATGACGATGAGGAAGCAGCAGACCAGAAGGAAAGCGGTGACGAGTACGGAGATGCAGACACTATGGACCTGGTTGGAGACAGGGACAGACATTTGACACATGTCGACTCGGATGATGAGGCTGAGACGAGAGAGTCTGCTGCCCAAAAGAGACTGAGACTGGCCAAAATGTAACAGATCGTTTGTTTTTTTTGTTCACTTTTCTCTATGCACTGACAAGCGTGTGATCGATCCCCAGGTACATTGACAAAATCAAAGGCGATACGAATGCGGAAATGGCTCCAACTGAGTTTGATGCACAGGACATTGACAACGACCTGATTGCTGAACGGCTGCGTGATGATGTGTTGGAGTCAAAGGGCAAAATCTACCACAAGGTTGCAGGAAAAGTGGCAAAACTGGATCCTTTGGCTGAGGGAAGAGTTCGGACTTTTGGCGGTCGCAAGGTGCATCAGTTGGCCTTGACCTGCGTTGATGTTGTTGCAGAGGAAGCAGCAGTTACTGCCGGTGGCATGTGAGAATTACTCCTTCCGTTATTCATACCGGGTGTTTTTCTGACTTGGGTTTTTCCAGATTCATCTATACATCGTCAAAAGATGGTCACATTGTGAAATGGGATTTCAAAACTGGAAAGAAAGCACACGAGTTTTTGGGAGGTCGAAAGCCAACAAAGAAAGCAATCAAAGCGTTTGGAGATGCAAAGCTCAAGAAACATATTGGCCATCGTGATCAAGTCCTTGCTTTAGCTGTTTCTGGAGACGGAAAGTTTTTGGTAAGTGCCTCACGAATACCTTCTCCCTCTCGTTCCCAGCATATTTTATGAACACCCGGAGAGCGGAGCGTAACGGCTTTGACTTGTGACATAGTCAGCTTGTTCCTCCTTGCGGACTTTGATGGGAATGTCATGTTCCTGTCACTTTCTTTTGCAAAGACACGTGGCTCTCCTATAACTACTGTTTTGGGCCCTTTGAGTCTATCCCCGTTTGATTCCGTGACGGCGATAGAATTGTGTGGCTCCTCATTCTTCAATTTTCATTTCATCTCTCATCTTACCCTCCACCTTATCATTTCCTGATTCCTCTTCCTACTTCTCCTCAGGCAAGCGGCGGTCGCGACAAGACAATTCAAATTTGGTCCATCCCTGAAAACAAGCATATCTCCACATTCACTCAACACCGAGACGCCGTCAGTGGCCTCTCCTTCCGATACAGCAACCGAAGCAACCAGCTGTACTCATGCAGCTACGACCGTACAATCAAACTCTGGAACGTGGACGAGCTGAGTTACATTGAAACCCTGTTTGGTCATCAAGACAGAATCGAGAGCGTCGACAGTTTGGCGCTGGAACGGTGTTTGACGGCCGGTGCTCGGGATCGTTCGGTGCGGTTGTGGAAGATTGTAGAGGAGAGTCAATTGATTTTCAGAGGTGGTGGTGGTGGTATGGGTGGATCGGATTTGCAGAGAGAGGTTGTAGAGGGGCTTGTGCTTGCCAGTGAAGTGGACCAGGCCAGGAAAGATGCTAAGCGGCAAGGAAACGAAAAGTTTGGAAGCATTATTGACGTTGTTGCCATGCTGGATGAGGAGCACTTTGTAAGCGGAACTGATAATGGGTGAGTTTCTGAGTTTCCAGCACTAATCTTGAAATGATACTCTTTTAACTCATTCCCATTCTTTTTCTGACAACAGGTCTCTGTCATTATGGAACGTTGGCCGCAAGAAGCCAATCTTCACAAAAAGCGAGACACACGGCACAGCCATCCGAAAAGATGAAAACGACACAGTTTCCCCCGCCCAATGCCACTGGATCACAGCCCTTGCTGTCGTTCGATACGCCGATTTGTTTGCCAGTGGTTCATGCGATGGTTTTGTGCGGCTCTGGCAAGTCTCTGGAGACAAAAAGTTTTTTTCTCAAATTATGCTAGTGGCGATTGATGGGTTCATCAATTCGATGCAGTTTTTTGAGGCACCGCGTTGGGTTCCTGAGAATGCAGTCGTTGCCCAGGAAGCAGAAGTATCTGCTGTTGTTGTGGAGGAAGTTCTTGGTGTTTCTGCCCAAAAACGAGCTGCGGCCAGGAGGGCGGCTGCTTTGGAGGCAGCGAAACCAAAAGACATTTTATATTTGGCTGTCGCTACTGGGCAGGAGCATCGGTTAGGGCGGTGGTGGAGGTGTAAGGAGGCTAAAAATCAGTTGAAGGTGATTACGCTTGGGTAGAGCGAGTTCTTGTCTTGAGTAGTAAACGATTGCGTAAATAATATTGAGTCTGATGCCCATGCTGTTTGAATTCTTGTGCCGTGACTGATTCAGCAATCCAACTCCAATTGGAAAAACAAGAAGAATATGCTGGTTTTGCGGAGCGGGTCGACCATTCAGTGAAGTGATGGTGATGCACCACGTAAATAAAAGCTATCCTCCCCATCGGGGAATTGAACCCCGGTCGCCGCCGTGAAAGGGCGGAATCTTAACCACTAGACGAATGAGGATGCATTCCGAAATTTGAGTATCTATATTAGTCTACAACGCTTGTTGACTGCTCCAGACGAATTCATGTTGATTTCACGCAAGGTTTCAAACGTTTGCTTCTTCCGAGTCTTGAAATCGAACCGCTTGCAAGCAGCACGGACATTTTCATTGATCATGGGTTGAATAAAACATGAAACAGCACCATTTATTAAACTGACGCGTCAAACAAGAATTTGTGTAGGAAGTGGAACCATCTCAAGTAAGTTTAGACTCATGCCTCTCCGAATTCAGCGTCACAAGAACCATTGCAATCGTCGCTTGCAGCTCTGACGCAAACACATCGGCCGCACGACCATTTTCAAAGTCACATTGAATACGGTAAGTGTGGAACGGATACGGTAACGGCTTGGGAGGTTTGAGGGTTGCGATTTCAACTTGATGTTTGCCGGCAGTGAGTTTGCGGATCACGGTGTGGTTCATGATCGGGAAACATTCTAATGGGCCGCAGTCGGTACGGGCGACTTGGAGAAGGATCCAAGATTTCCTCTTCCATTTGCATATTGAGAGCGATCGTGGACCTTTCCACGGCGTCCATAGCGTGTGCAGAGAATATGGTGTGGCCTTGAGTGTCCGTAGTACAACGCCATTGTGCTGGCGGAAGTAAAGAAGGTTTTTGAGTCAAGGGGCTGAGAAGCACCACGCAGAGACTTACCCGAAAGCGAACATAGTCCAATGCTCTTAGCCGGCTAAAACTCGCTGAGGTAGAACACCAATGCTGAGTACTCGACGCTGTCACCGACCAACATGAAGTTGTCACACATACCTCTCGAAGGTTGGTCCTGGTCGCGACTCTCCGTCCGACTGAGCCACATCATGCTCAAACTTTTTAATCCATTGGCCGCATCCGCTGCCGCAGACGGCAAAGAAGCCAAGTTCTTGCTGACAACCCATCTCCGCCAAATCAAAAAACGCTCTCCGACAATCAACACTGGTGGAAAAACTGCCCCCAAGAAAATACAAACACAATTCGACATCACTTGATCCGATTGAAAGGCACCCAATGCAAACGTTACAAGCAGCATGAGCGCAAGCAGGATCAAGAGCGTGGATTCGTTGTATTTGGCGCGCATGTTTCCGTTCAGAATCGCGACGTAGATCAATGCTCCAATTAGTGACAAGTTATAAACGAGCAACAAGACAGTTGCGAACGAAACCCTGGCGTCCACAAAGCGACGGCAGGTAGTTACCAGCTCCTCCCCGCTTACTTGCTGTGTGATGGTATGGCCACCTCCATTGGCTTTCAACCAGAGTAACAGGGCAGCCTTTGAATGGCCAGAGTATTAGCCTGCATAAAGTAGGACCAAAGAAACCGTGGTGAGCAAAATACCTGTTCAAACATCGACAGTGCCACAACAAGGGAGCCGTAGATAAGCAATAGCCTAGGCACAAATTTAGTGCTTCCTTGTTTGGATTTCTCAAATATGGCGCGAACATAGAAATTTTTGACAATCAATGGCGACACAATGAACTGGAACCCTGACAAGACAAGCCACACCCGCAACGTGCATTTCAATTTGTCGATCTCAAACAGATACGTTGCCATGGAAGAAAGCGTGATTACGCTGCCAACCAAGGACAGCAGGGTGTGTGGGACATTTACAGATTTGACAGCCCGATGGTTGCTGTAAACTGAAAGAAATGCGATACTCAGCGCGCAGATAGTTAATCCGACAACGAGCAGTGCTATGACAGATCTCCCTTCAACACTGAAGGTCGAATGAACAGAAACCACGGGTGCTCCATCAAATGGTGGTTCGGTAGCACCTTTGCGGATCCATACCAAATGAGCGACGCATGCTTATAAATCAAGAGATATCATTGAAAGCATACCTCCATGAAATGGCGGGTCAGACCATTTTACAAACGTTCCAGAAATTTTGTCCATCTCGGCAAAAGACAGCTGCGTGACTTTTTGCAGCTCAAATTCGTCAGAATACGACACAAACAAAGTATTCCTGAAGATAAGACTCTCAGCCTACAATGTGTTGAGAAATGTGAAAAAAGTGCGGCGTCGATGTGTACGTACGCGGCAATGTCACCAAACCCGTCAAGCTTGACTGGATGAAGCAAAGTTCCGTTAAAACCCGTGTCCTTGAACGCCGAAAAGTTCAACAGCTCCGGAATCGCGCGATTGTACAAGTCCATCGAATTTAAATGAGCGCGTGTTTCCAGCAGCTAAAGCACATCGTCACATAAGCAATAAAACAACCAGAGATGCCCTTCCCTCACCCGATGGAATCCATACAGCATTGTACCAGTGCAGTCATACATTCCCGCATTCGTCCAACTTAGAAAATCAATCTGGTACCTTCAACAAAACAAAAGTAAGAAGGCCGCGTGTCGCATTCGCTGAAGTCCCAACTCACTTCAAAGGGTCCTGCTGGTACAAGTTTGCCCAATGACTGGAAACAGCCTTCACATTTGAATCCTCTGGCGAGGCTGCAGTTCATCAAAGACGGGAGTTAACAACGACAGGTGCGATATGCACACGAAAGAACCTGTGAATGGAAACGGCAAAATCATTCCTTGAATCATTTCAAGCCGTGGATCTGAACCAACGCCTGTTTGCACATGCGCACCCAGTTACTTGAATATTATAAAGTACGCAACAAATGGGCAATAATACCGCTGTAGTCGGCCGGGAATGGGGGATTCGTTGCTATCCAAACATGCTTTGGCGAGATAAGCCCGCTGGCGCTGTTTCATGGACAAGTCAGTGCCGATCCAAGAAGACGACGGCCTAGTAAAACTCACTTGGCAACACGCACTAATTCATAAGAGGCGGACCATGCAGAAGCACAAAGAATAATATATCTGCGGCCCAGGTAACTTCCCTCAGCTTCACCCATTGATTCAAATGGTAGCATTACCTCGCATCGACTCGAAGAAATTCGTTGACAATGTCCGAGTAATTGTTATCCATCCTCGACCCACGATACCGTCTTTCCGAGAGGATAATAAAATTGTGAGACAGCGCCAACTTAATGTCCACACACGCTCCCGCCGCTTCAACATCGTCCGTGTCAACCACCATCGCCACACGCCCAACCCTCCAACGAGCTAGCAACGCAGCCACGTCACGGCCCCAAGTGTTTGAGAACGTGATTCGCCAAAAGTAAGGAAGATTCTCTTTGTTTGACAGAGATGGGAGGTTTTGAACTGGTCCACACATGGGTATCCTGTACTGAGACAGAATCGCTGCCGATAACCTGCCAGCATGAATGTATGAGTTTACAAGTGTTTTCGAAATTGTTGGCAGTTGTCCTCCCCATGTCCTCCCCATACTTACAAAGTACTGCTTCCCAGTGTATCCCCAACCACGCCAACGACTCCTAAAAACAAACAACAACTTAAAACTACCACCGAATTCATCCACATCAGTCAAGAACTTTCACCGTACCTGAGAGATCCTCCCCAATCGCAATCGCACTCGCAGCAGCAATCCCCACACCTCCTCCAGGTTCATTCTTCCAATCCCACCCTTCAACACGAACAATATTTACAAGGGTATTTGGCAGAATATTCGGGTTCTCGTTAACTTCTGCAACGGCAAGTTCGGCGCCCGAGTCCATCTGCCGCCACCACGAGCATTGAATGCCACATCTGTCATACTCTTCCTTCGTGGTCAAGTTCCAGAAGGAACTGTACGGCAGAATAAGCGCGATTGAGATGTTGTTTTCGTGTTTGGCGGGGATCGAGGATTTCGCCGGGATCAAGAAGTTTGAATGAAGACTGCGGTGCCGAGAAGTTGCTGTAGCAGGAAGTAAGAGATGGAAAGCGAGGAGGATCAAGCTGGAGCAAGGCATGTGCAAGTTGCTCCGTTCATGTAACATCAAAAAAAGATTTGCAGGCGATCCCAACGTTCTTTCCCCACGCACAAGTATTTAACTAAAAAACGCACGGGCGCTCTACCACTCAGCGTCCATCCAATCACCTTTAAACATCCACAGCCAACTGCAACAACAACCACTTTTTATTGACCCTATATGTTTGAACCATGGAAAGAAAAAAAGGTCACGGATTGACAAGAAAGTAGTAGTTTTCCCACAACGGAATATAATCCGCCAAAAGCCCAGACGCCAACGAAATCAACGGCTTCTTTGACATGGACTCGCAGAATCGATTCAGTCGGTGTCTGGGAAGTGGGTGGTGAAGAATGAAGAGTTCCGCGTCAACATATGACTCCAGATAAACAACCCGAAACTATTGGCAATATATACGTACTTTACAAACATGGAGTAGAATGGATCCCGCAAAAGATAGTACATGAGCAGCCACATGCGTCGCTGAAGTTCATCGCGTTCGAGAAATTTGAAATTTCGTATGGATGACGAGTGAATCCCGAGTGAAGAGACTTCCATACATAGAGACATCATCCAAGGCTTCCATGACTGGCTTCCATATTTTCGCATTGCCAAAACTGTGAAAATCAACAAAAAAAGCATCCAACAAATGCATCAAAAAAACAACATGCATCCAAAAACGTCAAATTCAGTCAAGTAAATACTTACGGTATACAAGTGGTCTCAACATGTGAAGCCATTCGGCGACAACATCGGCGCCACTCAATTTCGAAACAAGATCCATTGGACGCAGCGCTTCCGACACGCTCGTAGCCTTCGAATTTAAAAACGCAGTTACATCCGCATCTGTCAAATGATCGCCCTTTTTCGGAAAGACGGACAAGTCCGGCATCGATTTCCCTGAATGCGCTCCAAGTGTACGCATGGATTCGATATTCTGTGAATCGGCGCAAGTTTCTTGAACGGTGGCCATGTCAAAGTCTCTTTCTGGTATCTGCGTCACGAGCAGCATTCTTTTCTTTGCCGCATGAAAGAGGATGATACGACACAGGAGTCTAAAACGAAGGAAGCACTCAGTTAGCACGCTCCCCAGTGCATCTTCGAGAAATAGAACAAGATCTTACTTGACAGATTCAAGCATGGCAATAACGCCCCACTTCCTCCTTGTCCCAACACAATCTCTTGCCATCATCTCAGCAAATACTTGCGTGAATTCGCACGCTGCCTTTGCATATGCAGCCACACGGGTCACGGAATGAAGGCTGAGCAATGCGTGGGTGTATCTGTTGTGTTGGGACTGGGCTGATACGCCCATGTGCTTGCTGAGAAGGGCGTCGTTGACGGCAGCAACAATGGCCACGAGTGAGTGCTGGTTCGTCCGATTTGGTTTCATCGATGATGACAAGTATGAGAAGCGTAGTCAGTCGCTGGGGTTCAGTTGGTATTGTTGAATGAAGGGGTATCTCACCACTCCCTCGGCTACCACCTCCGCATGGGCGAAGCGCCCAGGCAGAACATACGTCACGCTGTCAACAAGACTCTCGACGGATCCGACTATGGGCGCATGCTTGATGAGGAACTTTTTGTACTGGTCCACCGCGGTCTGCATTTTGTGCATCTGACTTTTACAATTTGTTTCCCAACTCTCCTTCACACAAGGGATTCATGCTTCATCAACATCATCTCACGGAACTGCTGTGAACATATCACTGATCAGAATGACTGGTGCCCTGACCTCATTGAAGGAATACAGGCAAGGCCTCTTCGAAAACAGACGCGTCTCTGAAGAGACCCAGTGATTCTACGCCGCTGCCCTTCACAAATTCGTTTCGACACTTGTAGCAGAACATGATCGATGCCCGGGTTTATATTCCAGCGCTGTATTTGCATCTGAAGGAACAAATGGAAGGCTTCAGCGGTCGATGGATCCGAGGATCTGGCGAATGCCGGCCATCAGCATTGGCAAGGCAGCCATTAAATGGGATGTATGGTCGCGCCAGGCTCGATAAGGCTTCTGGGCAGGCACAGCGTCAACCTGTGTTCATTCTGCGCGCTTGAACGACACTTGTAAATAAATCAAAGAAATATTTCAAAGGCCAACGAGAAGCATTCATTACAAATAACCAGTCTCAATGGCGACACCCTCAAACCCAATGGCGGCAATCATTGCCCTCGCCTTCTCCCTCAGTGTCGGAATCCTTCTCGTCATCCTGTCTTCAGCGCTATTCAAGTTTGAGCCTCCCATTTTTATGACTTCTCCACCTGCTTAAACAACCCACCCCCACCGCAGCAACTGGCTCCCACTTCTGGTAGTGCTTACGTATATTCTCGCACCGATTCCAAACTGGGTCTGCAAACGCATCGCTGGAAACTCGGATTTCTATTCAGACGACAACCGGTGATTCTTTCCCCATCACGCAAAATAGACGAGCTATTCCACTGTACTTAAACAATTGATGATGTCGTAAAAATGAAAGGGGTGTTCTTGAGACGGGCTATTTCATGACAAGTGTTTTGGTCGTCTCAGGGTTTGGTTTGTGTCCCATTGTTTTCCTCGACTCATGCCCAATGTTTTGGGAGTACTAAATCGATGGCATCCCGCGCACTGTAATAGGATTACCCCTCGTATTGGCCCATTCAGAGCTGGTTTGATATTATTGAAAACAGTTTGGCTGGCTGGCATTCTAAAAATTGCACACCCCCCCACACACATCCCAGATCACAACGACTGCAATGTACTTGTCTCTCACGGGCGGTCTCATGATCTATTTCACAATTCTGGGATACATCAAGTTCTTTGTGACGGTTGATGACGCTTCATTTTGATAACCTTCTTCAGCCCTCCCGCATCAAATTCATCGCTAAAAACAGTTGGAAGGGCGGTGCGCAAAGCAAAACAAATAAATAAAAAAAACGTTGTGAAGTGTCGCTCGGGGCTGACAGCCAGGCTCGTCTCGTTTGCCCAGTTGCAATTTTCTGAAAGTATGGAAATGAACTCGGCCTGGCTTCTGGCTCTGACGATCGCAGCAGGGCTGCTCATCCCAATCACAGTCCTTGTGTCCGGATACAATATATTCAGACGGAGAATATCGTGGAAGGATGAGATTGTTCTTGTGACTGGCGGTTCGTTGTGAGCGAAGTTATGGACTTGCCTGACAACTCGCATGCACGCCAACCCCAGGATCCCAAGGAGTCGGCTGTGAACTTGTCCAACAGATTCTATCGAAATGCAATCCGAGGCATGTTGTCATTGTGGATGTCAAGAATCCGGCGCATACGTTTCCAAAAGGTGTGTAAATTAAAGCTGGCTGCATTTGCACTAAAACCTCCTTTTTTACTTACCTCTCGTTTTCCGCAGACAGAGTCACGTTCTTTCAATGCGACATTTCCGAGTTTTCAAACGTGGAAAAGCTGGCACGGCTTGTTTCGACACAGGTTTCGTGATTTTCCTCCAATTGAAAATCAAGGCTGACATTACAGACAGATTGGCCAGCCAACCATAGTTGTAAACAATGCAGGAACGCTTGCTGGAAAGCGCTTTACGGACTTGGAACCATCCGAGATTGAGAGGTGGGATATTCAGTGATTATCCTTCCTGACTTAACTTCTGATTCTCATCTGTATTTATCTAAAGAGTCATCAAAGTGAATCTCTTTGGCGCAATATGGATCACAAAAGTTTTCCTGCCAGATATGCTTGAAAAGAACCACGGCCATATCGTATGCGCACCCTCCCCTTCGCGTTTTCATCGATTGTATTTCTCACAAGCTTTGTGTTGATTAGCTGAATGTCTGCTCAGCATTAAGTCTCAGTGGGTCGGCTGGTGTATGTGTGTATTCCATTTGTGTTTTGATTTTATGTTAGTCATTTACTGAATGCTCCGGCATAGCGGCTTACTGTGCATCCAAGTTTGGTCTCTCTGGATTTTCCGAGTCCCTGACTCAAGAACTAAAGAACACGCAAGTGTCATTATATGTCTGGTTCTATACATTTTCAACTAACACACAAACACTCAAATGGAACCCTCAGCAATGTTCACGTGTCTGCAATCTACCCTGGGCTCATCTCAACCACCTTGTTCTCGGGTGTATCCTATAAATACTCGCTATTCCCAAAATTAACTGCCAGCTACGTTGCCACCGTCATGCTCTGGATCCTTGAAAACGATGCAAGCGTTGAGATTGTCACGCCGTTGATTGCGAATGGTGGGCGTGCCATGAAACTGTTTCCTGTCCTTGTGCAAGGGTGGATAAAGGATGTGGGTGACTACTTGTTGTTTTGCTTGCCTGCTTGAGTTAATAATGATTACTTGTGGGGTGCAGATGATTGGTGCCAACTCAAGTATGGACTCATATAACCGACAGTTGTGATGGGATCATCAAAGATGAGGATTATATGGTTGTATTCTGTGCCTTTGCACCATCATTTTCAGAACTGCAAAAACGCGTGCGGGTACTCTGTCTATTTATAGCTTCATTCCTGCTGACTTCCGACTGAAACGCGTGTTCCTTTCTTTGTGCGAATAGAATGACAGTTTTTGCAGAACCTGGAAAAACAAATACAAAAGACTTAACGCGTACTCATTTGCATGAAACGAAAAAAGCCGACAAACAGGTTTCCATCGATTTGGTAAGCTTTCAGATCAGTGAATATTTTGTTGCAGTCCTGGCATGTGAAAGTGCTGGGTTTGTATAACGCGGGCATCCATATATCCAACTGAAGATTTACCACACATCCAAAGCACTGCGCGTGATACTTTTTCCCTTTCCAGTCAATTGTCGTCACTGCTTGTCCTTCCACGTCAGGAAGAATCTTTTTGGCGCAGCTGCCGCAGTTGGGCACGAACATGTCCACGTAACATGTCTGCTCCACATAATCTGATTAGTAACCCAGTTTCACAGTTTGTCGAAGGCAACTCAACTCGACACCAGAACGAGTCGTCTTTTTCGTAAAATCGGCCGTCCAACTTGACCAGACATTGCTTGCAAGTAAAGCACTGCAAATAGTCAAATAAATGAAAGAAGCAACACAGCCACATGCAAATCAACATTACAGCAAAAACATACCGCTGGATGAAACTTTTTCGCTCGCGCCCTCAAAACACCTTGCTGACTCATGAGCACTTTTCCACACGCGTCGCAGCATCCAAGCACCTTTTCTTGATAACACGCAATGCAGTGCGGGTTTCCAACATGTAAAAAGAACTCTCCCCCATCACGAAGACTTTGCGTGCAGATATGGCATCGGAAGCATTTCTGGTGATAGAACCGAGTCAGGTTGTCAAACTTGTACGAGACACCGTCGCTGCCCAGCACAGCGTCTTTTTTTTTTGTTGACAGTTGTTTGGAATATCAGCGCGGCACAAAACGCGTTCTTATATGAGAACAAAATCAGGCTCAACCGTTGCACGACTCGCAGTGTCCTCGGAATTCGGGGTGGTGGATCATGGTCATGTCTGAACACATAAAAGAGCCATTTGACCGTTTGTTTGTTGTTGAAAACAACCTTGATCAAGCAAACTCACCGCGTTCATGGCGCTCGAGAATTACCGCAATCTTTGCTGCTGCAGCGGCCGCAGACGATGTAACAATAGATGCAGGCGCGTTTAGAGTCGCGGGTTCAGAGGGTAATACTGCAGCCATCGATCAGCACAACTGTTTGGACAAATATACGCCTTTAATAAAAGCAAATTATTAGTAAGATTCCAAATGCAACACGCTGGTTTCCATACATGCACCAACGCAGGATAGACAAACTTTGTCGTGCGGCGAGCGTAATATCATTTTCTTTTGAAAGTGGGGGTGTCAGTTGCAAAAAATTGAACACACGAAACAACGCGCTTTTTTCTATGCCCTGCTCAAAGGGCTGCGCTATTTTCCATCCCTTCGGATAAAAAGCAAAACAGCTGGAATGGCGGAGATCAAGTGCGGCGAAATCCCAAGCGCACCAAAAGAATTCCCAGCTATGCTGTCATACAAAACCAGGAATTCAGGTGTCCTATCGTCACAGGAACTTGAAACATGCGCAAGTACATAAAGGTAACAAATGTTATTTGTATTTCCTTCTACATTTGAATGCGAGAGAAAACGGTGGAGCTAGAAAAGCAACGGCAGGCAGCGTTTGACTTGAGTTGGAGATGGTCGCAGTTTCGGGAGTCTTTTGATGGCAGTCACAGTGGCAGACGGATGGGTTGCCGCCGTCTTCCTGCTTTCCGTCGATGCCGTGATCTTGCTTGAGACAGTGTACGGAGCAGTAGATGCCGTCGTGCTGTTTAAACGCGTGTAAGTGATGGGAGAGCATGGCTTCAAGAACAGGCTTCTCACAGGTATTTTACATTCGCAGGCTAGACACCAGTTTTCCATGTTTGTGGGTATAGTTGTTGGGTGCAGCGGATGTCCGTAGCTTGCGAATATAAACGGTTGTTGGTCCTTGTAAGATGCTTGTAAAACAGTTAAAATCCTTGTTGATAATATTTAAAATATTCGATAAAGTAAAATGCATCTCGACAATCTGCGACAGGAAATCGCCCGTCTGACCGAGAGCCACGAAGCAATCGACGCATTCGATGCAACAAAACTATGCGAGCTAGCGCAGTTGGCGGGCAGAGACGCGACAGCGGTGGCCATTCGTGAGGCGATTCTGGACTGGAAAAAAGGTTTTTTATTCGATATTACCTGCTGCTTGTGACGCATGCCTTCAGTTTAGTTACACTGTATCGCTTTCTTTCTTTGTGTATGCAGATACTGTGCCTACGGTCTTGTTGGACGCTGCACTCCTCCTTAGCACGCGAAACCCTCACAACAAAGTCGTTGATGAGGGAGCCGCAGATTCCCTCGCAGACCCAACTCTGGCTCTCTCTCTTGCGGAAGACATCGCAGATGTGTCCACAATTAGAAACTGCGAGTTGCTTTTTGCGTTCATTGAACAGCGGTCCAGCATCTTGACAAGGGTGCGTTCTGCGTCAATGCTCCATCGCTATGTATTCTTATCCCTGACTCCCTGTCGTCTTTGTTTTCTCGGGGAATTAAGAACATGCTGCCATCTAAAGGAAAGGGTCTCGTCTTATTACGATTTTGCAATGACTTGCTCAGAAGGCTTTCAAAAACAAAACACACTGTCTTTTGTGGCCGGATTCTGCTATTCCTCACCGCAGCATATCCTCTGACGGAAAGATCGGGAGTCAATCTGCGGGGCGACTTCAACACAGATAACACAACCGTTGTAGTCGAAGGAGATGACTCGGCGATGGATATAGACTCCAAGTCAGCCGCAGCTTCAAACTATGACTCGAAATTCCACAAAACGTTCTGGAGTCTTCAGCATTATTTTTCAAATCCTTTGCTCGCACTCGGGAATCCTTTCGAATGGAAGAAAATGGAAACAGCAGTCGAAGCAGTGCTCCGCGTTTTTGATGCCGAGAACGATGCCGAATCGAAAAAAATGGGGTCGGGAAGTACTGGAGATTCTGCTCGAAAGCGTAAACTTGATTCTGGATCAAACTCAAAGAAGTCAACCAGTTTGAAGACGCAGGATGAATACTTTTTTCCAAAGTTTTTGACGTCGAGGAACTTGTTTGATTTACAGGTGCCAAATATGTTGGCATTCTTTGGTTACCTTGAAAAGCTAATAGCTTGTTGTTTTTCAGCTGAAAGACATAAGCTTCCGCCGTCAAATCATGGTTCAGATGCTCATCATTTTTCAGTTCTACATTGGACTCACCAAGCAAGCGCTGGAATCGACTGGAGCAGCCGGGGTCAAAAAATCTCTCCATTTCCTCGACTCTGTGAAAAGCGGTCTCTCCGAAGAAAATGTAATTGATTTTCAAAAAGGCATCTGAACTTGGTTTTTCGGACGATTTACTGTTCAACAGGAAGCGTGGGTGAATCAAACCCGTTCTCGCGTCGTTAAAATTTTGGAACAAACGTCTCCTCATGGCCGCCGGTTTTTGACAACGCTGACAACTGTCATTACGCACGAGGCAAACTGGATCAAATGGAAGGCCGAATCATGTCCAAACTTTGAGAAAAGTTTAAGTGAGGCAGACAAGCTTGAAGTTCGGAAAAGGTTTTTGGAGGTGCGCTAAATCCATGTTTTCTTCTCGAATTTGTATCAGCGAGTTTTGATGTGCGATTACCCCAAACAGCATTCTCAAGCGATCGATAAAGGGTTCACTGGCAGCGACGCCATGAACATTCTGAAAATGGCGGAAACAAACCCTTCTATCATTTTGCAAGATCCACTTCGAAGGTATCAATCGAATTACTCGCGTCTTTCTGGAACTGCTTTGTTAATTCATCTCGCAGAGCTGCTGTCAAGCCGTTGGAGGAATTTCTAGAGCCACTTGCTGAACAGCTGAATGAAGATGGAACTGTGGCTGATGGTGTCGAGGATGAATATCTTCATTCAAAAGACAAGGTGCGCTTTTATTTTTCGTACGTTGGATAATATGCCACTTTCTGAACGAGTCTACCCTCAATGTACACAGACGTACAACTGGCGTGCGTATCGCACCGCGTTACTGTCTCATTTCCACATTTTCAAGGAGGTGGACAACATTGACACACAAAAGATGGTCAAAAAAGTAAAGTTTAGCGGAACCTCAAGCGCACCTGCAGCCGCAAGCGCAGCAACTCCAGAGAACAAATAAAGCTGTTTTTCTACTCAAGAATCTTGCCGTCTCTTCGGCCAATGTAAAGTCAAAGAAAGCTGGCGCAACAGCCACTCTTTACTTCTTCATAAACCCGCCAGCATTACGCGCGACGATGCTATCGAGAACACCACCCTTCTCACTCCGAAACTCTTCAATCAACTGCTTCACAAAACTAAACACAATCCTATCCCGCTCCGCAGCAAAACACTCAAAATCAATGTACCGCTTGTCATCTTTGAGTACAGCCTTGATTTCATCCAATCCAATCAAGCGCCACTCTGCGCCTTCCTCAGCCTCTTTGAGTCCCTTGTCGACTGCTTGAACGTGACAATTTCCAACGGCGCTTTTGACATGGAAACGCACGAACCCGTTTTCTTTCAAACAAGTCTGTAGATCCAAAGTCGCTTTTTCCTCGCGCTCTTTTTGGTAACTTTGGTAAAGTCTCCCAAGTTCATCTTTTGTGCAGTCCAAGCGAATCGTCTGAGGCTCTTCCATCAAAGCGATAGAAACATCCGCAAACGGCGTGGTCATGTAGGTGCGCTCAGAAACAAGCGCATGGAACGCAGCAAGACGCTTTTTAAAAAGATTCTCAGTATGCTCCGCAAAGAGATCAGCGAGTTCATACTCCTGTAGACGAATGGAATTGAACCTTGGATCACGCGTGACAAAGTCGGCTGATTCTTTCCAGGTTTCCTTGTGGCTTTTGATGAGATCTACCAGAAGCGTTTTGAACAAGTTTGCTGATTCGCTCGAGACGAGCTTTGATTGCGAGTATTTTAGTTGGCGGGAGAGTTCCATTTTCTGCTTTTGGACTGCTTCCTCGCGTTCGCGGAGACTGGATGCTTCTCTAAATGGTAATGTATGCGAACGATAAAGAAAGTGGATTAAAAAGTTGTATCCACCATTTCGATGGATGGGATTACCTTTCTTTGCGCTCAATTTCTTTTCGCTCGGCCTCATCACCAGTTTGCTCCAACTTGAGCTTCACGACAG
The DNA here is from genome assembly GCA_025435555.1 of Chytriomyces cf. hyalinus JEL632. Taxonomy (NCBI): domain Eukaryota; kingdom Fungi; phylum Chytridiomycota; class Chytridiomycetes; order Chytridiales; family Chytriomycetaceae; genus Chytriomyces; species Chytriomyces cf. hyalinus JEL632. The sequence goes on along the minus strand of JAIWWG010000028.1, from coordinate 288,060 downwards.
TGTCCCTGAACAATTCTTCACGTTGGGCACTGGTGGGAATAGCAAGAAATCGCTTGTCTCTTTCTACTTTGGGGATAATCTGGAAATGCATGCGTTTATAAATTTAACGGCATCATACCTGCCACAAGGAAATGGGGTGCCAACTCACATCTCTCCAAACCGAGGTGACACTGAACCCAGGCACAGCTTTGAGCATTTCGGAAAACGCATCATACTTCCGCGATGCTTCCGCCCTGACTTTGTCAGATTCCGCGTTTTTGAGCTGTTTCACAAAGTCAGAGTACAACGCTCTTCGATCTCGATCATCATTCACAGCGAGAAATCGGTCGTCTTTTCGATATTTGCGCATAAAATCTTCTTGACTGCGGTGAGAAGTCAGGGTTGACCACGCTTTACCTCCCAACACTTCTTGAAGAAGTGCTTTGAAAATTTCGGCTGGAGTCTTGATTTTGTGTTGAGCCCGGTCCTTTTGGATTTCGACGGACCGGGTTTTGCAGTAAATTTCAAAGTAGTGCTTGCGAGTTTTCGGGAGTGGGATTTGAATGAAACGCGAATCTTGCGTAAACTGTTGCTGCTCCTTTTCCCAAGTGGAAAATGGACTGATGTCAAGTTCCCGGAGCATGTCCTGGACAGTATCCCAATAAAACTTGTTTAGTGAGATACACCCCGGTCGATCTTCAACTAAAGGAGACGAAACTCACAATGAACATGCTTTGCTTCTCCGCATTTGAAAGCTCGGGGGTATTTGGTTCTGCATCTGTTTTCGCTCGCTTTTCTGCTTGCGGTTGGTCGGAATCATCCATCTTCTTGCGTTTTTCGCGCATCGCAGCCTCATTCGCTTCAAATTGCTCCATGATTGCAAGTTGTTGCTGACGCTGGGCAAGAGCTGCATCCACCCCTCCCGGGCCAGTCCCACTTCCATACACCCTGACAACCTCTTTTTCATCTTCTAGCTGATCGTAGTCATCGACTGGGATTTCGGGTAAACTGTGTTGCTCAAGTTCGTCATTTTCTTCTTCAGGCACGTCCATCTCGTTCTCATATCCTCCAGCCATAATTTGACCGACTAATTCAGCAACGTCATCGGGCATTTCCCATACAGCCTCGTGCGTTTCAATGTTTAGAAAGTATTCATTGTCCAATGATGTGAGGATGATTGCCCAGTCCGAGTTCGGAAGTCTCTTCCTGCGAAATGCACGTCATTTGAAAAGAGCAGAGCACAGATTCCCGAATCAAAACTTACATGGCCACAGCTTTCTCCTTCTTCACGCCCGATTGCTCCTCCTCCTCTTCAATCTTCTTCTCGGCAGAATCATCCCCTTTCAGTTCCTGCACCACCCCAACATTCACAGCTTCCATCACGGAAGAATACGGAACAGCAGCATCGGTTAAAATCGGCGCTGGAACAGGAGGAGCATTTGGGTTCGTCCACATGGATTGCCCCGTTGCGCTGTTGTGGTAGTATTTGACGCCGGTTGGTGCAATATGTTCTGTCCAGGCTGCGCTTGGTGCGCGCGGTGCCGGTGGCGGAGGAGGTGGCGGCGGTGGTCGCGCGCGGACTGAATGCCGGGACTGCTGAGGCCGTGCTTTCGGGTCAAAGTCTTGCGATGGGTCTAACGGGTCCATGCTTTTCTTTCTTGCATTTTTACTTTCGAGTTTGCTGCTTGAATAAACCACAAGCTTTTATGCTCTAAATTTGCCAATTTTTTCATGTAACAACGCATTGGTAGCTCAGTGGTAGAGCGTGGGACTGCAAATCCTGAGGTCACGGGATCAACCCCCGTCCGGTGCTAACCATTTTCATGTTGAAACATTTCCCTTTGAACTTCTTTTGTTTCACTCACGCACCACAACTGTAAAGATTGCAGCCCAGGTACCCTCGCCCACAGCAAAGTTGATCTTGTGGTTTGTTTGAATATCATCAGGTGGTGTGTTTCAGGGGTCATTCCCGCGGGGAAAGCATGGATCAGACTTGGAAGCTCCAGCATGGACAGTGGTGCCGTCAAACGAAACTCCGGCGCTTGCTGAGTTCTCGCAAGTCTGCCAGAAGAAATGAGCGAGGGAAGGGCATTGCTTTTTAACATTTTAAGGATTACATAGCATATTACGGACCGCTGAAACGTTTACTGCAGAATAATTCCTAGTAAAGCGGCACGGTATAAATCAGGTCAATGACCCATTTTATGGAAGTCTGAACCAGCCAATTCCTTTTGAACTTATTTTTATTTGACACGAATGCATGTCTTGCGTTATGAGGAGAGCAATGTACTATGAGGGGTTAGACGATGGCAGGAGACGGAAGTGCAAATGCCCTCGTCGTCCCTGATGTAAAAATCTTTACGCGCCAATCGCAATCTCAGTTCCTTTCGGCAGCCTCTCCCTCTTGACAAACATGCTCGAAATCAGCATTGCCGCGGCAAACCCAATTGGCAAATAAAACAAGACGCGCAGCGTTTCCAGGTATCCATGAATCAGAGCCTTCTGGAGGTCACTTTCAGGTTGAATAAACAGCGGGTTGTGGATCACGGATGAGTCGCGGAACAGAATTTCGACGGGTACTCCGGGTGGTAAAGTGATTGAAGTGTTGTAGGCAATGAGTGATTTTTCAATGTTGTATGCCAGGTTGTTGTTGAAGAGACTAGAGCAGATTGCGAGACCGACGACAGCACCAATGGTCTGGAAAAAGTTGGTACTGCAACAAGGAAAAGTGGTTGGCTTTAGCTTGCGATAAAACTGGGGGGGAAAGGATGTGGCTTACGTGGATGTCACGACCGACAGCATCTCAGGACCCACTGAAACTTGCGCGGCAATCAAACAAGTCTGAATTCCACAACCGATTCCAGCTCCAGAAATCAAAAGGAAAATGACTTGTTTCCAAAGACCGGCGGTTTCATCCATGGTGCTCATAAGGCCGGAACCGACTGCAAGAATCACGGCTCCGATTGGCAAGAATGCCCAAAACATTCCCGTCATAGTGGCAACCGCTCCAGAAATGATGGAAAGCACAACTAGGCCCATAACAAGAGGGATCGTGTGAACTCCAGCGTCAGTGGCGGATGCTACAGATGAATAACCATGTCAAGATTCAAAAACTTTCAATAAAAGCAATCCTCGCAACTTACATCCAAGCACGACCTGGAACCACAGAGGCGCGTAAAAGACGAGAATAAAGAAGGCACAACCCAAGAAAAATGTTGTGATGAAAGTTGCCAGTGCGTAACGGTTCTTGAACAGTTCGAAGGACAAGACCGGGTTGGAAGCGACCCATCCTTCGACGTAGATGAATGCGGCAAGAAGAATTCCTCCGACGATAAACAAGGAGATGACCACGGGGCTGTTCCACTCGTACTGCGACCCTCCGCCTTGAATGGGAATCAGGAGACAAATCACGCAAGCAACCAGCAGGAAGGTACCCAGCCAGTCAATCTTTCCAACTGCGGCCATAAAATCGCTTGTACGATCATTTTGCAGTCTCAGGAAGAAAATGACGGTGAGCACCGTCACGGCACCGATAGGCAAGTTGATGTAAAACACCCATCGCCAGCTCACATGATCCACAAACACTCCACCAAGCAATGGACCTGCGACAGAAGCGAGACCGAACGTTGCTCCAACAATTCCAAGGTATTTTCCACGATCACGGACGGAGGTGAGGTCGGAGATGATGATAATGACGAGCGAAAAGATTCCACTTCCTCCGATACCGGCAATCGCGCGAGCAGCGATGAGGACTTTCATGTTTCCCGCTAGACCGCAGAGGAGAGATCCGATTTCAAAGATTGTAATGGCGAGAAGAAAGATGGACTTGCGTCCGAAAATGTCAGCGAGTTGGCCATACACTGGGATGAAGGCAGTGGCTGTGAGGAAGTACGCGGTAGCGATCCAGTTGATTTCAGTGAGGGAGTTGAATTCGGAGGCAATGGCTTGCAACGCGACAGCAACGATGGTCTGTTAAGTTTAAAGTCAGTATGATCACGGCAAGGGTATACATCTCGTCTTCTTTACCTGATCGAGCGCTGCCAGGAAGACCGCGAGCGCCAATCCAACAAATACGAGTCCGAATTCCCATTTTGACAGCGGTGCAACGCCGTTGTCGGAGTGAGTTGGAGTAGCAGCGACTTGCTTAGCTGCGACTGATTCCGCAGGGTCCACGACAGCCAAGAATGGTCCCTCAGTTGTTGGTGCTTGAGTGGACATGATATCAGCTTGTTTGATTGGTACAAGGTTCGCCGGCGCCCTTTTTATGTCCCCGAAAATGATTCCAAATTCAAGGCGCTATACTTACAAATGCTCATACAAAGCATTTGTCACAATCCCTAACACGTCACAAAGCTCCACGATTTGCGTGATTTGTAATGGCGTGCGTGTCTGAACCGTAAAGTGGTCGATTGGACGGAGTCTGCGGCGGAGTAAAGGATCGGCCTTCTTCAGTCGCCGGTTTTCATCCGGCTGTTGTTGGGATCATCGGCCATTTATTCAGGGACCAACTCCAAACCTTACACACAATATATCGATGAATTTACTGATGATATTCCATAGACTCAATCTCTTGATTTCAAACTCCAACAACTCTGACAAACACGTCTTCCAAAGTCGTCTCATTCAGCGCCCAATCCCCAACACCCAACCGCTCACATGCCTGCGACACGTCCAAAAACACGCTAGCAATGTCCAACTCTTGGGTAGCAACACACTGCAATGAGACCATCCATGACGCTTCATCCGTCGGAGTAATCGCCGCATTAGCATGCGCGTAAACTAAATCGGATGAAATGAGGTTCCATTTCAAATCATTGATCCGAGTTGCTCTTTGAATTCCGGATGAAATCTCCCGGATCCGTGTTTTTTCGCAGTATTCGAAATGTCCCAAACTCGCATCATTCCGCGTCGGGCATTTGACCGTGAATCTGAACGTGAACTTGAGACCCTCGTTGAACTTTCTCTTTAAAGTCAGCTGGTCTCCAAGCACACGCACGGCACCGTCCACCACAATACCAATACGCGTACACAGTGCGTCAGCTTCATCCATGGAGTGCGTGGTGATGATCACACACTTGTCCCCGAGTCCGCGAATACGTTCGACAATTTTCCAAATCTGGCGACGCGTTTCGGGATCTAATCCAGTTGTGGGTTCATCGAGAACAAGGATTTTGGGGTTTGCAGTTAATGCAATTCCAATGGACAACCGGCGTCTCATGCCTCCACTGAGACCGCTTGCGTTCTGCTTAAATGCATCTCCGTCAAGCTCGATGGACTCGGCGATGGAGCGAACCATTCCTGTGATGGCTTTCTTGGGAACTCCGCGCAAGCGACAGTAGAATTTAAGGTGCTCTTCCACCGTCATGTCGGGCCAGACTGTGTCAAACTGTGGTGTCACTCCGATTTCATCTGTACGCGCATTCTTGTTTGGAGCCACAGACTCGCCTATCGAAAACAAAAACAGTTTCAGCAAACATCTTCATTGGCAAAGCCACCACAAGCAAAAAAAAAGTTTTACCAGCAATCACAATTGATCCAGACGTTCTCTTCAGCAGTCCAGTCATCATATTCAGCGCAGTAGTCTTGCCAGCTCCATTTGGCCCCAACATTCCAAAAGTTTCACCCAGCTTGAAACTCAGCGTCATATCCTCCACAGCAACTTTATCCTTTCCAAACACTTTACGCAAATGAACAATTCGCAACGCCTCATTCGGATCCACAGCAGGCTGCGTCTCGGTACCCCGCGCGTGGAACGCTTGCACCCTCTGCTCATGCTCATACACATCCTGGTCTTTCCGTCTTCCACTCAATTCAACGTCTTTATCCGCGATGCGCGATTGAGCAGCGGAACCCCTCATCTTTGAAGATAATCCCAACAATGGATCCAACGGGATCCCAACGGCCGAAGGACGGATGGCATGCACGTACATTCCCAGCAACGCCAAAACAGACGAAGACGTAAACATGACGACAGCGTTAAGCGCGATACGGGTGATATCTTTCATTCCAAATGCCGTGACAAGCTGCAAGAGAGACATGACACCAGTCACAGGGAACAAACTCCATGCAAGACTGAATCCAGATGGACCAACGGAAAGGGTGAGGAATGGGGCAAGTCCTGCAGAAGCAACGTATAGAAGGTACGAGAGAAGAGAGCTGGAAGTGGGTTTCGTGATGACCCCACCAATCAAGAAACTGAGGCATACTTGGCCGTGCGTCCACAGAACAATCACAAGGAGCATGTACGCGATTCCGGCAGTCATCACTTGAGGGATCCCAGCAGCGACACAGATGATGGTGTACAACAGGTTGAACATGAAAATGACACCGAATGCATACAAGTAGTTTCCGGCCCAGTAAGATGGAAGAGAGAGACCTTGGATACGCATCATTTCCACAAGATTTTCACGCTTTTCCAACACAAGCAGCGAGACAATTCTTGGGTAAACCAACCCGGTGGCAAGAATGAAAAACATCACAAACACGGCCCGGCCCTATTGACATGCAGTTTTCGTTTTAGGCATTCGGAGCTAAAAACAAAAAAAAAGATAAAACCAATGAGGTTTCTCACCAGCTTGTAAAACGTGAATTTCGCGTCCCCTGATGTATCAATGTTGATGATTTCAGGCAAAGTGACAATATTCACTGCAACGCTTGAGATTCCGCCCGTGTTCAATGCTTTCAGTGCCTTGTTGGTCATGGAGTTGATGGACACGACCATTAAATCAAACGTTGCCAGAGTTGGATTCATGGTAGGGTCGTATGGACCATGGCTGTGCTGGACGGCAACGCAGTCAGTAAACTGCGATGAAATCGAAGGCAGACCACCGACGCTTTGGATAAACTAGTTGTTTTTTTTGGAAAGGGAAGTATCGGGCTCGTTTAGTTCAAACCACTTTTAGCGACGTCGCATGAGAATGAATGACTCTTACGATGGGCGGGAATGCGCTGAGAGGGTACGACACCATTTCAAAGTTGATGTTCACGGAAGAGGAGTCCACTTTAAGCCTGTTTACGTTGTATCCCAAGTCTGGGTAGTACTGGTTCCACTGGTTACTAAAGTCCGGCAGGTCAGTAGCCAAGACCCCAAGTCTGTCGCGTGATCGCGTGTATGACTTGCACACTTGACTCAACGAAGATCGCTTTGAAACAAGCGAGTCTTGCTGCGATAAAAAAAACTTTTGGACAGATGCGCTGTCTACGCGTTCAAAGTTTGAACCGGGAGTAAGAGTACTCCTGTCGTTTGCGGACTTTTCAAAAGATGCGTTTGTGAAAAATGTGGAAACGTCCAAATCATCGCCAGCCTTGTTTTGCGTAAACTTGACGTTGGCAGCAGCACCAGCAAAGCCCGTGGATAAGCCCGGGATGCCTGAACTGAACTGCGCCGCGGACAAGGAGGAGCCCGAAGGACGCTTGGCAAGGACAGAGAATACCCTCGCAGCAAATGAAAACGGTGATCTGCGTCCTCCAGCGCATTCAATAGTGCTACACACAGATTCGGCTTGGATTGGGTACGCATACTGGCTGTCAAAGGAATCACGCTTTGGATTGCGGATCTTTTTGGCATAAACGCTAGTGTCACATGCGATGGATGAGTAATCCTCCGGATAAAACACTCCGCGTGTGCATTCCGGAGGAGGAGCCGGCAGAGCCCTCCCAGCTGTGATAATTTTTTCAACGATGGTTAATAACACAGATATGCACACGAAGTGGGAAGCGTTTGGTTAAACACACATACCAAGAACACTGATGGCCACAAACAGGATCAAGAATATAACAAAGCAAATATTGACTTTGCGCTCCTTCGAGTGCAGGTATCCGTTCTTGACCATTACAGCCCCAAGCTGAGACCCAACAGTTGTGCGCCCTTTCGTGATGGCATCCACCGAGAGTGCTTGCATGCGACCCTCAGGTTTAGGCGGAGACCTCCGCAGAAACTCGCTAAACGAAACGAGCATTGTTGAGTCATCCGCCGAATTATTGGCATCACCATCGCCCCCGCTGACACTTTCCGCACAGGTTTTGCAAACAACATCCGGGATTTCAATCATGACACCGGCTTTTGTGTACAAATGAACAATTTCTGTCGGTCTAAATGCACAGATACGGCAGATTGGACGCGCGCGTTCTTGGTTTCCTTCAGCGTCCGTGACAACTTCTTTGTTCTGAGTAGACAGCTTCAAGAAAACCTTGCACACAAAAGCTCAACTTCAGCAAACCCTTGCTGGATGGGAGAGGAACGAAAAGATACAAAAAACTCACCTCCTCCAAAGTACTATTCCCAATGGACCAATCCATGAGCTCATCCTTCTTCAACGCACGCAAGAACGAAACAAGTCGTCCTCGCTCGATTTTGTTAATAGCCACCGTCAACGCCCCACCCGCAGAAGACACCACACTGGACCGTGGCAACGCATACTTGACATAAGACTCCACAGCACCTCTCAACTCATCCGCAGAAGACCCAGCAGAGGTCAACTTGTTTCTGTTCACTAGCGTCACTTGGTATCCTTCTCCAAACTTGTTTTTCAAGAATAAACTGGATCCAGACGCGCGGAGACGGCCTTGATGCATGATGCAAACGTGGTCGCCGAGGGCATCCGCTTCGTGCATGCTGTGGGTTGTGAGGATGACAACACGGTCCTTTTTGAGTTCTTGGATGACTTTCCAGACACCTCGTCGGGAGATGGGGTCAAGACCTGTCCAGGATATTTACACATGTTCAGTCAATGTCAATCAATAAAATTTCAAACGCCTTTAGATACCTGTGGTTGGTTCATCCAGGAAAACAATCTTTGCTGACTCGGCAACGGTGGCAAGACACAAGGACAACCGGCGCTTCATACCACCAGAGAATCGACCACACGGCACGTCAGCAACATCTGCCAAATTCACGGCAGACAGCTTTGCGAAAAAGAGTTCTTTCATTTGCGATTTGGTGAAACCTTTGTGGTCTCCTCTGAATGAGTAGTAGAATTGCAGATGCTGGTTGGGCGTCAGCGATGGGTATAACACGTCAAACTGCGGGCAGAGAGACATCATATTTTGGAGTTCGTTGGAGTCTTCCCGAATGTCCATACCAAACATGAAGCAGTCGCCGTACGTCGGAGAAGTACCAAGCTTTGATAAACGGAAGAAATAGATATGCGTCACTTGGAAAGTTCAAGATCCAAGGATCCAAAAGTAGAGGCACACAAACCGACAACATGTTGATCAACGTCGATTTTCCCGCACCGTTATGTCCAAGCACCGAGTACACTTTTCCACATTCAAACACGGACGAAAATTCTTTCACAGCCGTCACTCCTTTGTACGACTTGCTCATTTTGATCATTCGCACAGAACTGGTCAGCCTACTCTTCTCCTTTTCACTGGCCAGCGTGTCTCCAGCGCTCAACTCTCTCTTCGTTGATTTCCCCGTCCAGTAAGAAGGCATGAACGGGAACGCGGCGCCACGAGAGAATCCTTCAAGAGAAGGCAGTGCTTGATTCAAATACCACGCAATCAAAAGGTATGCAAATGGGTTCAGAAACAGCAAAAGAGCCGTAACTCCCGTAGGTGGCAGTTTCGTGAATTTGGTCACGTCTAGTCCGAAACCTGACGTGAGCGATTTGATTACGCGCGTTGTGCTAGTCAGTTGCTTGAAATCGAACGCGTCCGACAGTTTTTCCAAGTTGTTTTTATCGTTGTAGATACTGATGTCTGCCCAAATACGGCCGTAGTTGAAAAATGGGGCAAAGATGAAGAGGAGAACTTTTGCGTAAACTTCCTCGCAGTTTGTGAACCATAGGCCAGTTGGTGGAATCGGTTTATCTGAACGTGATGTTGTGCAAATTCAATTGTCAGCAAAGACAGGCGAATTGGTGGTTATACAAACAAACCTAATGGAAGACTGATGAACATGACCAAGTTGACAACAATGCACGCGACCGTGACCAACCCAATAGAAAGGTTAATAAACAAGGGCCTTGAAATGCATGAAGCGATTGCACAGCCAAGACCGGCAATGGCCAGGGCGTAGCAGAAGTGGATGATGAAGAGCACTTCAAACGTGACTTTGAAGATGGCAGCGCGACTAGACGCCAGCGTGGCTCCAACAGACGCCCCCAGAGCAACGAGGACACAGACGAGGATCATTGGGATCATGACCGAGATCCAGTACGCCGACTCCATCAGCCCCATTCTTGAGTAAATAAAGTAAATTTTCATGATAAACTAAGAGTGGCCAATCACTCTCTAAAACAAACACTTACCGACGCAGCACGCCCAACAGCTTGCGCTGCTTCTCCTTGGACACAATGTCAATCACAAGCGACATGAGCGGGATGAACGACAAGCTTCCCATTGTGGCGATCAGAACGAGTGAGAACCAGTTAATGTCGGGGATGTTGGAGTTGACCCTACTGGCAACCTCGCCTTCACCCTGAAGATCCTCCAGCGTGTCGATACCAGAGCTGCCAGACTTGAAAAAGTCATAAGAAACTTGGTACGAGTCTGATCCAGGCGTGTAACTTGTTGGACTTCTCGCGAGTGACAAAATAGCCGCATCCAGAGCTTGTTGCAACGCAACAGTTGGCAACTGCGACTGCAAATCATAGCGCCGCGGGACAGTCGAGATGGTGTATGAAATGTCCGTGTCGGAATTTCCCCAGTTCACAACACCCCAAACCGGCAGTTTCTCCAGTGCAAAAAAGTCGTCAAAAATAGAAGAAGCTAGTGTCTCGTAGTCTGCCGTCTTGTTGCCGAGAGAGATTACATCTGATCCCATTTGCATGCCAGTCATTGCACAGAGCCGGTTCATGATGTCTGTACCCTTCGAAGTCTCTGACATGAAATAGAGTTTGGAGGAGCCGCGCGTCATGCTCGGGATGGCTGATCCGCCAGTCAGTGCCGTTGCGGATCCCGTGTTCCTGAATCCCGAGACGACAGAAGTGAGCAGCATTTCGGTCAACTGGGCAATCAAAACGAATGTGACGAGTGGACAGAGCGTGGCCAGTAGTAGCAGCATGGGCTTCTTGAGGACCAAGCGAGTGTTCTTGACAGTCAGTGCCCGCAGCTGCGATGACCATTTGGGTTTGTGTGTTGCTGTTGGCGGCATGGTTTGTTTGGAATGGATGTTGGAATTTTTTGAAAAGATTTAAATAGTTTAATCAGCAATCAACCGCTCAACGAAAGAAAAATAAAGCGGTTAGGGTTCAAATCACCTTCGCGTCACGTCCAAATCGTGGAACACTGTTTTGACTGATTGACGCTTGAACTTGGTTGACGCGTGGAGGTTTCAAATCGAAGATGGCATTCTGACGCGTGGAGGGAGGTTTCAAACGGAAGATGGAGTACGTACGCATGCATTCTGACCACACGACGTTTATTGCGACTGTCTGCCGTGGTCCCACTGCTCAACTGTCCACCTCCATCGCCTCACTCACAGGCCCTCTCACACTCTTGCTCCGCTGCTTCATCTTCTCCTTCGCCACATGCTCCTCCAGCAGCTTATTGTCCCTGCAAAAAACAAAAGACAAGCCCGTGTTCACTTAAATTTAAGTTGCTGCACAGAATTCATTTTTCCCTTACCAAAGAGAGATGCCCAACTGTGAGTGCTCAAACGGTTGAGCCATGCTCCTTAAAAATTTCTTTGCCGTTGCAATCGCCATGTCAGTCGACAAGTTCACGTAAGCCTCGCTCATTTCTGCTTGAATCCATTTTGGCAACTTGGCCCGCTTATCTGCACGCGCAAACCGCTTGTCCGCAAACACCATGAGCCCGTAGTCGCTCTTTCCACGCAAGACTCGTCCGACACATTGAGCTCCGTGTCTCATGGCGTCAAACGTGAGAAAGTCGTTTTCACGCACTTTAAAATTGTCGCGCAGGTATTCGAGTCGTGCCTTGCGAGAAAGACGTGAAGTTTAGTCCATCTCTTATTCTGAACTAGGCTTCGTACGCAATGCTCGACTATTTACCTTGAGAATTCTGGATTCGGTGTATTGATACGGAATCCCAAACAAGATCACAGCTCGTCCATAGTTGTGATCAAAATCCACTCCTTCCGATACTTTTCCACGAGCAACAGAAAGAAGGACAGCTCCACGCCCATTATCACATGCCTGAATTTCGGTTTTGTAAAAAAAGATTGAGCAATCTGTCTTGTCCCAAATGACTTTTCTCAATCCCATACCTTTCGATAGTTTTCCAGCGCCAAACTCGTCTCCGCAGCATCCGGCGTTTCAATGAATACAAGTTTATACTTCAGCAAATCTTGCAGCATTCCCTACAAAAAGGAATTCCAGGATTAAACAACGGGAATGGATTTGACTCAACCAGAAAACAACCAACCAAATCATTCCAAGAAGCAACAATCGACTCCAAATACAAATACGACGGAAAGAAACACACAAGTCCATCCGGCACACATCTCGCAAACTCGAGTAAAATATTCCCATAATTTCGCACAATCGCCAAATCATTTCGCACTTCAAATTTACTACTAATCGCCACTTGATCACTTCCACGCGTTATCGTCAAGGGCAAGAAACAATTCCGTGCAAGTGTCATCATGTAACTTTCAATGACAACCGGTTTAAAGCCAAGAAGTGTTGGGTACAGTTCCATCGGTGACAATGTTCCCGACGTGATCACAACACTACTAAACCGTTCAAAAACAGGTTTCATGGCCAGCGTAGCGTCCAGGCAAGTTAAATGCAACACTGGATTCGGAATGGTATCCAAATCATTCTCAAAAGGCTCCAAAATCAACATGAACCCTTTCTGATACGTGCTCACAAGCGTCGCAAACGCTGCAACTTTGGAAAGGGCGCCATAATCCGCCAAATCTGTCAATTCCAGAGTTCGAATCAAACTGCTGAGTCGTTCGCTGCAATACCGCAATGGTTTTCGCTCAATAAATGTGATTTCGCGGACATGTTGCAAAAAAGAAACGGGAGATTCGGCGACAACGTGCATCACTCGCATACGCGTTTTTAGGTATTCGATAAAACGGCGGAGGAACGCCACAAAATGCTCTGCACGGCGAATGTTTCCTGGGACTGAGTCTTGAAGAATATCATCGGGAAGAACCGGATTCGCCATGAGTTCCTGCGCCTCGCGCATTTCTTGCGCTTCTCGTAGACCTGAAATGCCCATGTACAGTTAAAATCGAGATCAAAAATAATGAAATGTTCGGTTTTCAATATCTTCCCACCTTCTACAAGTCGAGAATATTCATTTTGGAGCTTTTCGGAATTATTTGCTTTCAAGTCGTCAATTTTTTCAGCAAGAGCGGTAATGCTTCTGGTACTCGCGTCAAGAATCGGCCTTGTTAAATCCACACTCAATGATTCCGTGCATACGTTATCTTCGATGCGGGGTTAAACATATAAAAAATAATCCCAAAACTAAAAAAAAAGGGCATCTTCACCAATATTGTGCGCTTCATCAAAAACAACAATCGAATCTTTGCTCAATTCGTTCGAAACCATGGTCGCAACTTTTGGATCCAGCAAGTAGTGATACGAATAAATAATGACATTCGCCACAGACAGCATTTTTCGGGACAAAAAATATGGGCAATGCCCCTTGCCGCGTCCATATTCTTTCAAGTCGTCGAGTGTGTACACTCCTTTCAGCATGGTTGCTGTTCCTTCAATATCAGCTGCTTCCAGGTTTTCGAAAAATGAGCAGCTGGACGATACATCCGTGTTTTCTTGATTTTTTTGGGCAGCGCGTACCCATGGCGCTGTGATGGATCTGCATCGAGCGTCGACCACGTTTCCTCTCTTTTCTCTACTAATCTGCAACGAAATAAATTCAGGAGGAAATATGCAACCCAAACGAAAGAGGGAAATTCCTCAAAACCTCTGGATGAACGCACAAATTCCTTCGACTTGTCAGTCCAAGGCCCAAGAAATTCTCGTCTCCTTCGTATCTCTGCCTGTACGCGATTAAACGTTGTAACTCTGCCAGTGCCTTTTCGATTTCAGGAACTGTTCGGGAGCAGTAAATGAGTTTTCGCTTTTCCGGGTGAAACTTTTGGTTGTCGTTTTTTTGAAAGAGGTGGGGTTTAGTTGTGAGACTTTCGCTTGTGGAAAATTACCCATTGCGAAAAAAATACCTGCTGGTAGGACACGATTAGCGACAGCAGTGATACTGTCTTTCCAGTTCCAGAAGGACTTTCGAGAAGGCAGTGGCCCTGGGAATTGGGGCGAGGGGGGGAGGGGGGGGGGGGGGCACAAAACGATGGCAAAGAAAGGGTGAATTCACACTTGCATGAAATCAATGTGCGTGATTTCAAAGCACCTTGGCATCCAGGGCACGCTTCATGTCGCGCATGTATGCAAACTGCTCCGGATAGATGGACTCGTACGGAAAGATGACTGGCAGCTCGTCAATGAAGAAGCGCATGCTTGTTGAGTTTTTGGTATCTTTTTATCAAGAACCTGCATGGTCAATAAAATAGAATATTTTCCATGAACACGCATTAAAAAATAAAAAAGCTTTATTATGAATAGTATTAGGAAACGTTTTCCAGAGTTTTTGTTCCTCTCAATCCTCAAAAAAGGCATCCTCAAAAAAAGCAGAACAAAATCCACCTGGAACATTTCCCAGCAGAAGTTTGATGTTTTTTCACTCAATTGACGACATTGTTTGCCAGAAACTCTCGCACAAACGCTGCCACATTCGAAAACTTGTGTTCAGAAAATTTCTGATACAGTCCAGATTCGACGCTGACTTTCGAACAACTGCTGTACATTGCCTTGGCGCATGATAGCAACTGGTTTTCTGTATAGCCGGATTCTTGGCTATGCTTTACTGTCTGTAACAATAGAGACTGGGGTGATCAGGACAACAGATGGAAGCCAAAGTAAAAAAAAAAAACTCACCCATTCCCCAAGATTCAGCATTTTCTTTCCCAAAAACACGGCCGTAGCAGCCACAAGCGACGGAGGCGCACCCAAAAAGATGGGATCCAACAAAACAATCTCCGAAAAATACCGCGCCAACAATGTTAATCGAGCATCTCCACCCTCCAAAGCTAAGCACCGTTTCAAAAACGCCATGGGTCCATTGTATCCGATTCCAAATCCAAGTGTTGCGAGCATGAACCGCTCCGCCATCAAAATTTCGTTGCTTGTGTATCCACCGCCCACCATGTGTACGAGAATTTGAACGCTCGGAACCAAAATTTCTTCGTATTTGCAGGCAATAAATATGGCGGTCACGCCAACGAGTTGGAACTTTTCGGCAGAAACAGACGGTTTTAGGGACATGAAGCGGTCCATCAGGTTCATTGTCAAGAACAGGGTTTCGGGTAGTAATGAAAGTTTAAAGTGCAGTGTCGCGAGCCAGTCAACGAGAGTGGCCCGCATGTCCCACGTGAGGATTGGATGCAAATCCATGTATTTCGGGTTGGGCATGGTTTTCAACTGAGACAAAAAAAATGATGAGAAAATGTAAACACAAGAGCATGCGTGATGGGGATGTTTTACCTCCATTTGTTTCATATAAATAAATATTTCGCCCGCATACTCTGACAGCAACATAGGATCATCTGATGTTCGTTTCGCAACTGGCATCGGAACTTTCCTTGCTGGTGTGGATGAGCTTAAACTGCGGCTGGGCTTTGACAAAGAGGGTTGATTCTGAAGCGGGATTTTTGATACAGAGGGCGAAGGCTTA
The DNA here is from genome assembly GCA_025435555.1 of Chytriomyces cf. hyalinus JEL632. Lineage (NCBI taxonomy): Eukaryota > Fungi > Chytridiomycota > Chytridiomycetes > Chytridiales > Chytriomycetaceae > Chytriomyces > Chytriomyces cf. hyalinus JEL632. Next base: position 272,412 of record JAIWWG010000028.1, on the reverse strand, counting down.
TGAAGTGAGTTGTTTGAGGCTGATCGCGCGGACGACGGGCGGAGTGCCTGCTCATGGGCACACTCATTGATTGTCACATGCTTTCCTCGGTGGTTTGCGGCGGGGATAGATCCATTGATTGAATGCTTCAACGCCGGTTTCAGCGTAGACAGTGTCCCGGAGGTGTCATGTTTCGGGAGTACTGAGGCAGGGCATTTTTTAACAGTGTTGGGAACATTTTGGTTCCATGCAGGACGGGACTGAACAACAGTGGCTCGAGAGTTGTTTGTGCGTAGATTGGCCGATGCGGACGCGTTCTTTGATGCGGCATCGAGTTTGGAGCGTGCTTTGACGGCGGCGCGGGCGTTGACTGCCGCCTGTGCGTTTGACGGTGCCAGAATGGTTGTGGATGGCGGCGGGCCGGGGACCGTCTTTACCCGCTTCACACGGGCGGATGCAAGCGGAGCTGGGCGCTTTGACTGAATAAAATGGTTGGACGGGTCAGTGTATTGGCAGCGACTGGGGACAGAGAGAGAGGGAGCGCGGCGGATGGGTTTACTCACAGCCTGGCTCAGTGGTTCTATGTTGGCATTGATGGGATACAGTGCATGTGCACGTGATGTTTCCAGATGCTTGGCGCTTCGTGTGGTGCGAATCGCAGTCTCTCGCTGCATTGTTTGTGGGTTTGTCAAGAATTTATTTACAGTAAAAGAACGATGGCGGTGAAAATGAAGAAATGCTCGGACTGGATTCGGACACATGCATTCAACAGGCAATTATATCAGAGAGACCCCTCACGGAACCTGGTTTTTAAACTGTCTTCAACGGAGTTGAATTGAACGCGGAAAAAAACAGCAAGAGAGAGAGACATGTGCTAGAGTGACGGAAGCACCGGATGTCATTGATCGAGACGCCTTTCTCAGCAATCATCAGTGCCAGTCACCTGGTCAGCACTGCTGTCCCAAACAGGGATATCCAAGCCTTGCCTCATTCGATAGTTCATACTTTCAAAAGGGACGCTTTGGTTACCTGCGGCAGATACACACGATCAAATATTCCACACTTATGCAAAAAAAATCAGAAAGACGATGTGTAGAATTACAATCCCTTTTTTAATGTTGCTGATTGATGAAAACAATCGGACCCAGCCAATGAAAAGTGGAAAGCACAGCGAGTTTACTCGTCGTCCTCCTCCTCTTCGTCAGCAGCCTTCTTCTTCTGCACCTTCTTCTTCTCAACCTTCTCAGTGGCAGCTGGGACATCCTCGTCCTTGGTGGCACGAGTGTAGATCATCTGCTTCTTGCTGATAACAATAGGCTTGATAAGACCCTTGGCAGCCAAGTCTCGAACAGCGACACGGGCCAGGGATCCGTTGATACGAAGACGGTCGACCAAGACAGATGGGGTGATGAGCTTGTAGGTGGGCACCTCCTTGAAGAGCTTGTCGTAGGTGAGCTTGTCAAAGACAACGGCGTTGTTTGCCTTGTCCTTTGTGCGTCCCTTGGACCACTTCTTCTTCTTGGCCTTGCCACCGGCCATGGCCTTGGCGATCTTTGAGGCTTTGTCCTGCTTTGGTGGCTGTGATTGAATGGTGACATGTTAGTTTTCCATGGTGCGCCGTGCGGGAGAATCGAGGGGTGGAGTGATTTCGAGGTTTCGAGTTGGTGAGAAGTCCATTATGCCCATCACCCCATCATATCGCACGATTCCGCTCCAGGTATCGCTTTCATTCGTCCGTTAAGGTATCTTGGCGCATGCGATGATGATCTTTCGCATGAGAGGCGGTGGGGATGGGATACGTAGTGTGGGATAGGGGCTGCATGTACCATTTTCCTTGACAACAAAAAAGGGGGGTGAATGCCAATTGAAGTCACCAACAAACAGCCAAAGAGCCTCTTCACACCCTCATTGCGTCCACCACAATATAGTATTTGCGCATTCTTGAAGGATTCTCAACATTCGTGAGATGGTCCAGTCTCTCTCGGCCAAGTCTTGAAGAAATCCATATCCAGACTTTCTATAAATCAAAAAAAAAAAACACACGTATCCGGCAACCTACTTTGCCTTACGTTACGTTACTGGATGGAATAGAGAAAAGACTAGATTTATAGCGATCCGCTGCTGTTCAGCTGAACATTGTTTATTCTTCAAAGATTTGGGAAAATGCAACCTCATCCTCAACGTACAAAATTTCGCTTTTGTTCTACATATACTGCATTTGGATTGCGGCATCAAAGAATTCCTTCACACGCTCTTCGCTACCTAAAAACACCGTCACGACTGCTCGACAACCAATCAAAGTCTTGAAAGTAACCTCCCCGCCCCGCCAATCATCAACCACATCACTATCATCCTCTTCTGCAGTGCTAGCTGCTGCTGCAAGCAAACATAAGCGACGGACAAGAAATTGTTGCGTGTTTTTCCCAACTCGTTTGCCTCCTTCCAGGCTTCCACGCTCACGCGGAGCATTCAAAAGTAGATTTGTAAGTTGCTTCTGAAGTACAGCGTTGCCGCTGGATATAGATTCCATGTTGGCCAGGATTGAAAAGATTTCGTTTTCATGCAGTCCCAGCGCGACGATGGTTTGTCGAGCTTTCTCAATGCAAATGTCGACGGGAGTGGACCCAGAAATGTTTGTTCGGGTTTGGAAAAAGGAAAGTGACGGAGGTTGCTGAAATTGGGTCAGGAGTGGCTTTGGGAGAAGACGTGGGTTCGCAAGCAGCGCTGCCACATGGAACGGTGTGTTTGCAGAGATATCGCCGGATTGACTCATTTTGGCGAGAACGGGTGCCTCGAGTACAGAGATTAATGTGTTCAAGAGTTCGGGGTTGTTTGTGGCTATGGCATTATGGAGTAAGGTGGATCCATTGGAGTCACGATCAGAGATGGACGCGCTAAGGTGTCCGAACAGAGTTGATAATAAAGAAGGGGGTGAGATTTCGATCCATTCAAGAGTAGCGGCCGGGTTTGTGAACATGATTTGCAGAGCTGTTTGAGGTCGCTCAATCAAGAATTGATTTGATTGATGCGACAGAATGCGAAGACAACCGGGGCACTGTGTTATTTGAGATGCATCTTGCACTGTGCATCCGTCGTCTGCTGGTGTATATTCCGGCTTCGTTGCAGCGCGACGTTTCCGTTGCGGCCGGCCTGTCGATGTGGCAGGTGAATGCTCTTCAATACTGTCAGAACGATGATCTTTTCCACGATACTCGCTGCTTCCATAACAAGGAAACCTGGAACAAGTGTATCCCGTTCGTAGTCGAGGTGCAGCACCATTCTTTAAGAGCGCAAGCATTGTAAGCGGCTTTCCCCATTTCGCGGCCATATGCAGTGGGGTTTCCCCTGTTTTCAGCAGCGGAGTGTTGATGAGGTGTTGCAGCGTTGTATCTGAGGTTTTGGAAGAAACGCATCTCCAGAATGGAAGTAGCGCCATATCGGGATCGTCGGCCAGGTACAAGTTTGACATGAACGTGCGTTGAGCGTCTTCAAAAGTCAACATATCTGGATGTGGGATAGTTTCCACTGCTTTTTGAGGTGGTCGGAATGGGTCAACAGCAAGTCTTTCAGTGCCGAAGCCGAGAGGGAGAGCAGAGTTCTTTGGTGATTCCAACGTGACTGGCAGGAAAGAGATACGCGTTAGCCTTACAGAGTATGGAGGGGCAGATATACAGAGTGTATGTAAAGGGGGAGGAGTGGCAGTGAATGTGAGAAGTACGCTTGAGTCATAAGGGCTTGACACTATAAATTTTCGCAAAAGCCGCCATGCACCAAAAAATAAAAATAAAAAATATCCGCACACAAAACCCTAATCAATGAGTGCACTCACGAGATGGAACAGCCGCTGCTGGCACAGACAGTTTGCGCATGGGATGCTGCTGTGCCGTTGAAGAAACACTCCGGCGTGAGCGAGACGCTGATCGGACTGATTCGGACACGGCCTCAAACTCTTTCTTTTCACTGACCATGTGTTGCTGTTCTTGTTGCGGCGTGAGTGGCTGCATGGCGTGCGTCTGGAAAGCGGCTACATGAGTGTGAGGCTGCGTTTGGGGCGGCCAGAACCCTTGCGCCGCTGTCTGCGGAGTTGCCTCATGTCTGGGTGGTGTCATGTGCTCTGCGTGGATAGGTTGAGGCAGAGTGAACACGCTTGACGAGGCATGAGGCGGAAGAGAAGCAGTGAACGGCAGTGCGGATACCGGCGGCGGTAGTGGCATAAAGCTGCTTTGAGGCGGTGGCAGTGACACTGATCCGTAAACATGTGGTTGTTGTGTGTTTGGCTGAGGCAGCGTGAATCGGTCCAGTTTCAATGGAGGAAGTGGATTGTATGTCGGATTGTGGTTGTGGCTCTCATACATGGACTGCGTGCTTGGATAGTTGCGGTTGTACATGTTTGAGGCCTGGGCGGAGCTTAGAGTGGAGTTTATGTTTGGGTAAGGATTGGAGAAGGCGCTGGAGTATGGGGCTGGCTGGGATTGCGGGAATGGAAGCTGAGGCAGTGCAGTTGAATGTCCCAGATGGATAAACGGGGTGTGGACGAAGGGGTCCTTCTGAAGAGACCCAGCAGCAGCGCCGTTATCCCCCTCTGACCCTCTTGTCCCCATCATGCCCTCGTTCCCACTGACCCTCTGCCCGCCGCCAGACGAGTCCTGCTGATCCAATGCCGTATATGTGTATGTGTTCTGCATCTCGCTCGCTCTTTGCCAGAAGATGTTTCCGCTGGTTTTGAATTTGTCCCCGATTGGAGTAAGCCGTTTCCAGTCCCCGTCACACAGATCCCCAAAAATTCCATGGCCGAGAAAAATTTATTTATTTAACTCCAAAGCACAAACACAAACAAGCATAAAAGTCTTGTTATTGACACCCTTTTGGGTCGATCCGGATTCCTAGAGTCATGTCTAAGCTTCGGACACTTCTGCAAGTCTCTCTCGTTCTAACCTGTCCCCGGTACCAGCCTCACTGCATTGAGGAAAATCTCACTCGAGAGCCTCGCGTGCACAATGCCCCGATTCAGGAAAACACGGACCATAAGAACAACATTGAAAACTCATACACCGTCAAATTGGAGGAACCATTCATAGAATCACTCCTGGCGAGCAAAGGGAAAAGAAAAGAAAGCACCGGACGGGGGTTGATCCCGTGACCTCAGGATTTGCAGTCCCACGCTCTACCACTGAGCTACCAGTGCTTTTTAATCTGAAAAACTGTAATATTATTTTGTTACAAAATTTGTTTGAGGAAACGACTTAAGCCGCTGCACTTTCGCCCTTCCTGACATTAGGAAATCCATTCGTGTTCCACACAGGAAAAAACTCAAGAAAATACGCTCTCGATGCTTTGGCAAACTGCTTCAACGATGACAGAACACGTGCACTTTTTTCTTTTTATGCTGCACAAGTAGACAACAGGAAATCTCGAAACGGGAAAGATGGAAACGCGCAAAAAGGTGGACAAAAAGGGAATACTTGCGCATACGCCACTCATAACGCCTTCTTTTGCTGCGAAGTTTTCCAAAGCACACCCATAAACCAGTTCCACAATGACGCCAGAAATACAGCAAAACTTTCAACGGGGGACGTTTGAACGCGATCCCAAAACGCCATTTGTTTCTCCATGGCTTCCAATTGGCCCGTTTTTTGATCAAAGTCACGACCGCTTGCCGCCTCGAGTTGTTCATTTTCAGTCTTCAAAGCTCGCTCCTGTGCCTTGTACCCGCGTGCGTCTCGTTCCGCATTTGAAACCACCTTTTCGAGAATGATTGCCTGTTGATGCAGTGTCTCGTTCTTTGCCGCCAGCTCGGCCTCGAGTTGTGTAAGAGCAGATTTTTCGGCGCTGTGAGCTTGCTCGAGGTTGTTGAGCGCGTCCTGGCTGTCTCTGTACTGTGCCTCCATAGCTTGGAGACGATCTTGGAGCTCGGCGTTCAATGCATCTTGGGCACTCTTCAAGAACGAGATGCTGCGTTTGTTGAAGAATGGCAACGGCGGCAGAGAGCCATTCGAATCGGACTCTGCCGCCACGCATTCGAGCTGCTTGTACGCGTCGAGCACGTCGCGTATTGCGTAGTTGGCAAGCTGCAAGTCTGACGGCAAAAACTCGTGCGTCACTGGACTGGTGGGATGCACGTGCGATGAGAAAAAAGCGGCAATGTGGTGACGACAGTAAGTTCTTCCGTCAGAGATAATGACCGGGTCCGTGAGTATCAAGGGTAAGTGTGTGTGGGTCAGTGGGCATTCGAGGGCGTGAGACAGGTTCTTGACAGCGGCGAGGAAGTCTTCCATTGAGGGAGAGTTTGCATTGCTGCTGCCTCTGTACGAGGTGGATTCGAGAGTATAGTTCATGGCGCTCGTTGGGGGATTTCTGGCTTTTGCACAAATTTTGGACGCGGGTGGTTTCCCAAGGAGCCCTCCTTCAAAAAAAATTAGCCAGCAGCGTCGTCGTACATATCATGCCTAGCATAACAACTCAAGTGGGGGATTGACATGTGCATTTGTTGTGAATGTTCCTTGATGGAATGCATAACAGCAATGCTGGACCGTGCCGCGTCGGAGAAGGACACCTCATTGGACAAGTGGACACTGAAAGCCAACATTAACGCGCCGTCAACTCGACAGTAAACTACCCGTTACTTCTCTTCTCCTCTTGTTATTTTTTTTCAGTTATTGCGTTCATATATGATAAATTGGCTCGCTATTGTCCACTTTGTTTAGAAAATTTCCTCCCCGCAAAATGTCATCGGATGCAACAAAGGACGACGAGCAAGTGAACGTGATCCGAGGAGCCCTGAAGCAACCCGACAGAACCAAACCAAACATCGACTTCTCAGTACATGTAACTGACAGTGGAGAGACGGTCTCGACGCGTGAGCGGTACTGTAAAGGTGAGATCCAACCTGTGTGGGATCATCAGCTGTTGCAGTTCTCCGGCGCTGGCCTCCCCACACTTCCTTTTTGTTTCAAATGGGATTTACTTAGCGCCCGTTTTTCTTTTTGATTTTTGTTTCGCGCGCAGATGTGGAAGCACCAGCCACGTTCATCCCCACAAACGAGCAGTTCTTTTCGAAAAAGGACCCAACAAAACCAGACCTGGAATTTCTAAAAAACCATTTCGCTCGAGAAGGCCGAATCAGTCAAGAACAAGCGCTTCTGATTCTTCGTAAAACCACGGAAATCCTTTCGAACGAGCCAACCCTTCTGGACATTGCTGCTCCTATCACAGGTCGGTTTTATTTTTTTCGTTTGTTGGAGTGCTATGTGACGCGTTTTTCCTCGCGGCCAGTAATATCTGGGGTTTGCTAATGTCCTAAAAATCCTTCTATTTTTTTCAAAAACATAGTTTGCGGTGATGTTCACGGGCAGTTTTTCGATCTCATGAAGCTGTTTGAGGTTGGCGGGGATCCTGCAACGACGCGATACTTGTTCTTGGGAGATTACGTTGACAGAGGATATTTTTCGATTGAGGTAAAATTCTGAAATCTCAACAAGGGGATGTTCCAACTAACTGTTGCTTCTTTTTTCTTATTGAAAAACAAGTGCGTGTTGTATCTCTGGGCTTTGAAATGGTGGTACCCTGAAACGCTGTTTCTGCTCCGCGGAAACCACGAGTGTGGACATTTGACTGAATACTTTACATTTAAACTGGAGTGTAAGTAACGGGGGGGCAAAAACGCGAGATTTTTGTTCACTCTTTAAACTAACACCGGCTCTGCGCTTCTTTAAATTCTTTTAGGCACGCACAAATACTCGGAGGATGTGTATGATAACTGCATCGAGTCGTTTTGCGCGCTTCCGCTTGCTGCCGTCATGAACAAACAGTTTCTCTGCATTCACGGTGGTCTGTCTCCTGAGATGAACACTTTGGACGATATTCGCAACGTGAGAGCATTTGTTTTATACTTTTTATATTCATTCCCTTCATCAAAAAAAAAAAAAAAAAAAAAAAAAAAGATTGATCGATTCATGGAACCCGCAACACACGGTCTCATGTGTGACATTCTGTGGTCCGACCCCGTCGAAGACTTTGGCCAAGAACGTACGAGCGAATTCTTTATGCACAACAGCGTGCGAGGATGCTCCTACTTTTTCACGTACAATGCTGCGTGTGCTTTCTTGGAGAGGAATAATTTGTTGTCGATTATTCGTGCGCATGAGGCTCAAGATATTGGGTGTGTGTTCTTTTTGATGTTCCATTCAAAACAGGGCCTGGCATTTACCCGCTCTTTGTGGACGTATAGATACAAAATGTACAGAAAGACCAGAACAACCGGGTTCCCGTCTGTCATCACCATATTTTCCGCGCCAAACTATCTGGACGTGTACAACAACAAGGGTGAGTGGTGACCGCAAAACATAAAAAAAGGAGCTACTGCAAAAATTGCTGACAACAACTCTCGAATTCCATCCCCCCCCCCCCCCCCCCCCCCCCCCCCCCCCCCCATTTACCAGCCGCTGTTTTAAAATACGAAAACAATGTCATGAACATTCGACAGTTCAATTGCAGCCCGCATCCGTACTGGCTGCCCAACTTTATGGACGTGTTTACTTGGTCCCTTCCCTTTGTCGGAGAAAAGAGTAAGCTGTTCGAAAGATTGAGGGGAAGATGCTTTTATTTTTTCTGATGTCGCCCGCCATATTTCTCGATATTTCCCAGTCACGGATATGCTTCTTGGAATCCTCGACAGCTGCAGTAAAGAGGAACTGGATAATGGCGAAAAGATTGAGCGTGAGTGCTCTCTCAACTTGTCTACTTTGGCGCGTTGGTGTGTGGCTAATAGAACCCCCCATGTCAAGTTTCCGAATCCGACGCGCGCAAACAAGTTGTCAAAAACAAAATCAAGGCGATCGGAAGAATGGCTGTCGTCTTTAAAGTTCTTCGGTAAGAACGCAGTTCTATATCCGGTTGAGAGTGCACGAATTGGTTTTCTGACACTTCTTCCCCTGGCAGTGAGGAGAAGGAAAAGATTTCAGAGCTGAAAGGACTTATGGGCACTGGACAGCTGCCGGCGGGTACTTTGGCAGCAGGTGCCGAAGGAATCAAAAATGGTAAAGACCACTGAAAATATACGCGCAATCGATGATCAAGACTAAAATTCACCATCCCCCTTCCTCGCGCCTCCTCTTCCAGCCATTTCATCGTTTGAGCAAGCGAAACGTGCCGACCGAGACAATGAGAAGCTTCCACCAACCGCCGCAATGAAAATGACAGCAAGCAAAATCAACGACTTGCCAATCTTGCCCAAAGATAAAATCAGCAGTCTAACCAGTTCTGCGCCGTCATCCCCAAGATCCAGTAAAACCTGAACAAGTAAAAACAAAAAAAAAAAAAAAAAAAAAAAAAAGGATTTTGCCGCACGCCCTTTTCAAGATACCGATCCATGTTATCTGAAAAAGACAACCTTTTTTTACGTTGCTTCGAGTCCCCATTTTCCCGTCTTATTTTCAGGATGTTTTTTTATTTATTGTTATTGCTTCAGAAGGGTGCGATTTTGCAATGATTACCAAGTTTTAAATGCAAGAGATGGTATCCGTTTCTATAAGCGCCGTAAGATGTCGCCGAGGTTTTTACGCTCTGATGATCAAAACACTTGCCGCGATCCTGTGTTGCTCTTGCCCCGACACCTGCAGACTGCCAGGCTCAAGAGAGCCGCGATGCTTGTTAAACATCAGAATGCCTCACTGGGATTTGATAAGGATGAATTGCGCTTGTATTGAGCAATGTTGCACATCAAAAAGTTGTTGGCGAAGCGCCTCAGATCACTCGCCCGCATTATACCACCCGCTCTGCTCCACAACTCCAGAAGCCGTAAACAAGAACCACACATAATCATGACGTCCTCTCCAATGATAAATTGCATAAAACGGTTTTCCTTCTTCAAAGCTTGTGATGGGGGCTCCAGAGAGAACGGGTCCCGGCATGAGACTGGCTGCAGCGGGCTGGTCCAGTGATTGTGTTGCAGGCTGGACTTCATCCGGGATGCCCATGTTTTCGACGACGGATGAGAGTGGGGTGTTGGGGACACCAAGGGACGAGCATAGCGCGTCGAGAGTTCTGACAAGGCCCGGGATCAGCGAGCGTTTTGTTTATGGGAGCATGCTTTTATGAATGAGATGCTGTGACTCAACTTGTGTTTCTTTCCGTTGAATCCGTCAACGTCTGAGTTCGATTGCAGAGGAGGCAATGAGCATAATAGACCCTCCTGAGAAGCCGCTAAGACTCACCTTTCACAAACTCGGGGCCACCCTCAAAGTGGCCCTTGACGCTGCGCAGGGCTTTGTACTCGTTCGAAAGTGCGGTGAGGTTGGTGGCGTCCATTTGTGATTTCTGTGACTTTGGTGCCTCAGAAGAACACGCCTGCACAACCGCCGAGAGGGTGAAAAGAAGCAACAGCACGCGAGTATACAAGCGCCAGCAGGAAGATTGGTGGTTCATTCGTGGAGTATATCTGGTATTGGGGAATGAGTTTATTTTTGTTGGTGCCCAAGTAAGTAAAGCTGCCTTCGTCCAAGTCGCCGACCCGCCCGCCATTTTTACATTCACAGCTCATAATATTCCAATTGCGCATTTCTAAAGAAGGCCTGCTCGTCTCCGTGAGCGCAGAGAAGCACTCGCTGTGTTTCCAACCGTCCAATCCACGAATTTGGCGCTCATTCCATCCAGCACATGCTCCCCCAACAAAGCACCACCACCCACGCGTATGTCTTCTCGAAACCAACACGGCAAAAATCCCTCGCACCCAATTCTTACTCAGATTTATTACAAATTATTTTTTTTTACGAACAAACTCTTCCGGATGCACAAAAAAAACAATCTACAGACAGACAGACAGACAGACAGACAGACAGACAGACAGAGAGACAGACCACACTCACACGCGCTTCCAGAACTTGTTCTCATGCGAGAAACGCGCACAAGTCCCACACACTGCCCCAGCAAGCGCAAGAATCGCCGCATACATCACCATCGCATTCAACCCAAACGAATCCTTAATAAACCCAGACAACGGAGGCGACCCAAAATCTCCAAACGCCAACGACGAATACAGCATGGACAAGATTGTCACCAACCGGGCATTCATTCCAAACATGCCCGCTGCCACTGTCGGGAGAAGTCCCCAAAACGCGCCGCCAACGAACCCGTTCACGATTGAAAAGACGGTCAATGCGCTGAGGTTGTCGATTGCGAGCCATGCAAAGTTGGATGCAGTTGTGACCCACATTGCGAGCACGAGAGCGTTGGATGGGCCTGTCACGGCATCGGCGCCAAATCCCATCACAATCCTGCCTGCCGTGCTACCTCCGTTGTACAAGGAAAGCAGCCTGGCACCTTCAGCAAGTCCAAGTCCCAACCTCTCCCTTGCAAAGACGGGCAAAAAATAAACTGGAACAAACATGGCAAACACTGAAAAGAACCCGCTGAAAAGCAAGAACCAGAAGCGCGTATCTTTCAAAGCAGACACGTCCATTTGAGATGTTTTCGAAGCCGGGATACGCGTTTTGAAAAAGGGCGTTGCAGCAAGCAGAAACACGAGACACGTCATGCCAGTGACTCGCAATGTCCAAGCGAGACCGATCGAGTGTAGCAATGACTCTGTAGCGAGAGACCAAACCAGACCGCCGAACCCGGCGCCGGAGACGGCAATTCCCGTTGCGAGGCCACGTTTCTTGTCGAACCACTGCGCTGTAATACTCACTGATGGAATAAACACAAACGAAGCGCCCATGCCAAACAGTGCGCCTTGAGTGCATATCAGAACGGGCAGTGACGTGGAGAAGGACGACAGAAAGACTCCGAGAGAGAGTAGAACGGATCCAGCAAACACGACTGGACGAAACCCAAACTTTTCTGCCAGTCTGCCTGCAACGATGGCAAGTCCCGGGATAAAGACAGACCCAGTGCCACCAATAAATGCAACCTGTGCAGTGCTCCCCACCTGATGAATTCAAAGAACATGGCATCAGCTTATGAGGGGCTGGAAGTATATAGGGAGATTCCCTCACCCCAAGTCCGACATAGTAATCTTGGTAAATACCAAAACTGTACATCAATCCAAAGACGAAAAAGTGTCCGACAAAAGAAGCTGCAACAGCCATCCATGCATTCAGCCCGCCGTCTGGATAATCGACTTCGTCGGCATCTTCCAACGATAGTTCAGGCAGCCGTACAGTTTTGCTCGCCTGATCATCAGTAGATTGCTGATGGTTGAGGACTAGACTGGTGCCAGACTCGGTGACTCTCAGAAAGCTTGCCTCGCTGAAGCTTGCATGAACGTGGGCCTTTGGAGCGGGCATCTGGGCAAGAATGACGTCGGGACAGTGTTTGCTGGCATGCATGTTTCTGAAGAGTTTTTGACAGTCGCAATCGGCCCTTTTTATTTTATTATTTGCGGAAAAAAAAGGAGGGTTTTATGGTTTGGTCGGCCCAAAGTCATGTGACTTGTTTCCGCAATTTTTAAATTTTTATTACGTTACACAATTAGTGTTTATGAACCACAATTTATACTGTTTGGTAACCGCATTTCAGCCAAGTCGCCCAGTGGTGTATATATCGGCGACGTCTTTTATTCCAACAAACGCCATCTACACCTTCTTCAGCAACACTCGGGAATGCAGAAAGCGGGCTAAAGTTGCAGCCACGCCAGACAAACACGCCAAGCATCCCGCATACACAACCATCCACCACAGTCCCCAATGCTCCTTGATCCATCCCGTCAGCGGCGGACTTCCAAAGTTACCACCAGCAAGCACAGTGTAAAGAATACCCACAATCGACACCATTTTCCCATCAGCCCCAAACAGTTCAGCAACAACAACTGGTAACAGACCCCAAAATGCACCACCAAAGAACCCTGTAACCCCTGCAAAGATACACAAGGATGCGAAATCTGTGCATCGGAGCCATGCGAAATTGGATATGGCAGTGATCCATGACGATATCACGAGCGCGTTTGTGGGTCCTAACCATCTGTCTGCGGCAAGGCCTGTGAAGATCCGTCCGACTGTGCTGCAAGTGTTGTACACTGCGAGCAATGTGGCTCCATTTGACAGGGACAGTCCAGCAACTTCTTGCGCGTACACGGCGAGGAAATCTACACACACAAACATGGCAAAGTTTGAAAGGAAGCATGACAGGAGAAGGCACATGAAGCGGGGATCCTTGACCACTGAGTAATCGATTTTGCTTTTGGTGGTTGCAATGCGGGTCTTGAAGAACGGTGTTGCCGCCAGCAGGAGAACACAGCTCACGATTGCTGATACACGCAAAGTCCAGTGAATACCCACAGCGGTGATCAATCGATCCACTGCAAGACTGAAAACCATTCCGCCAAGCCCGGCGCCAGATGCAGCGAGTCCAGTTGCCAACCCCCGGTGCTTGCTAAACCACTGACTCGGAAGACTCAGAGCTGGAAAGTAGACAAGGGATGCACCAATTCCAAACAAGGCCCCTTGGGTACAGATGAGAAGCGGTAGTGAATCGGGAACAAATGATGCAGCGAAAGTCCCAAGCGACAGCAGTAGCGAGCCAATAAGAATCAATCGCCTGAATCCATATTGTTGGGCCAGTCGTCCGGATAAAATTCCGAGGCCGGGTATAAACACAGTTCCGGTGCTGCCAATGAAGGCAACGCTTGAAGAAGAGCCAAGACCCTCCTTTGTGTAATAGGCAAAGAAGACACCGAATGAATATACGAGCCCGAATATGACAAAGTGGGCAATGAAGCCCGCTGCTACGACCATCCAAGCGTCAAATCCGCCGTCGATACGAGCTGTTGTGGATTCGTTTGCTTTTGGCGCCGGATCTTGTGCTTCTTGTGAGATCATATTGACATCTGAATCTCGTTCGGCGGCAGTTACTGCCGCCAGATAATGCTTGCTTGTGTCAATGTCGTCTGATGCAGCTGTCATGAAGGTTAAATAAAGGCTGATTTGCAAAAGTAAATGCAGGAGTGGAAGTACACAGCAGTTGCCGTTGACGCATCCAAAGGACGGCACCTCGTGAGCAAGGCATCCATCAAAGCGGGACAAGTTCTCGGTGTCGAAGCGGCGTCCTTGGCTGTCCCATCAACAGAGACACGCTGCGCTCGCTGTCTCGCAGAGTCCAAAGCAAGCAGATGTTCTCGATGCAAGCACGTGTTTTACTGCTCGCAAACTTGCCAAAGGAAGGACTGGAACGATCACAAACTCGAATGCGCTTTGATTGCAGCTCTGGCGGACCCCACTCCAGGACTAGCATCCAACCTGCGCACCATCAGACAGGTCGCACGTGTCATGCCTCTGCTGCAGCATGACTCGATTCAGTCGCTTGTTTCAAATAGAGATCATTCCGAAGATGCCGCCATTTCTGCGTTTGGATCATCTGCTCTTCTCATTGCATCAGCCCTGGCGAAACTGCCAGAGTCATCTCCTTTTACACACTTTAAAAGTATTGATCCCGATACGCTCGTGAATGTCATGTGCAAGCTCGCTTGTAACGCTGTAGGCATCGTGGATGTGAAGGACCAAATCGACTGCGGCGTTGGATTGTATCCCAGCCTGATTGCCCTCGTAAACCACTCATGCGTGCCCAATTGCGCAGTCACGTTCGAATCTGGATCTCATGCTGCTCGACTAGTGGCCTTGAAAGATATCGAAATGGGGGAAGATATTTCTGTTTCGTATGTTGACTCTGCTGAGCCGTGGATGACACGACATGGAGACTTGAAGAGGCGCTATTTCTTCACTTGCACATGCTCGCTTTGCAAGCGGCAAAAGATGGAAGAGAACGCGGCGAAAAGAGAATCGCAGAAATCTGCTATTGCAACCATTGAAAAGTTGGAAATGGTCTTGTCAAGTCAACAAGATGTCGAGTCTATCGCTCCAAAACTGCTCCAACTTCAACTTCAGCAATACCCACCTCTATCCCCGCATATACTTAAAACGCGCCAGAAGCTTTACAATCTGGCTCTGGAAAAGCAATTGTGGCTCTTAGCGCTTACTGTCAGTCGTGACATGATGCCTGCGATGCTTGACTTGTATCCTCAAAACAGTCCGAATATTGGGCTGCAGTATTTGGCAATGACGAGGCTTTCGATGCTAGTTATTGAAACCGGCGCAGTGAAGCCAAGAGAGTTGCTGGGGTGGGTGGAGAAGGCATTGGGCGTTTTGAACATGACGCTGGGACGCGAGCATCCGCTGACGCAGGAAGCATGCGAAAAGAGGGACGAAGTCTACGCAATGTTCCGACTTGGATAACTCGTAGTTTCCTTGTAGATGACAAATGGCCCAATAAAAAGGAGAAGTGAACGGCAGTCACTCTATCAGCAAAAAGTTTTTAAAAAAAATGGCGGCCGACTTTCCAACAACCGCCACTCTACCAAAGGAAGAGACCCAGAGCGCCTCATTCATTGAGCATTTCCCCACATTCGATGGTCGCGATACCGTGATCGCTATCCTGGACACGGGTAAAAAGCTGGCTCTGTGCAAGCGCTTCTGTGCCGCAACTCACCGCTATATCATTCATACAGGTGTGGACCCTGGCGCCATCGGAATGCAGTTCACCACCACCGGAGAGAACAAAATCATTGAATTGATTGACTGTACCGGGTAAGCACCGTTGCTTCTTCACGTTGTGTCTATTCCGGTGTTCCAAATGTTCTCAGTGTGGCTCACTTTCTGCGAAAAAACCAAAAAGATCCGGCGATGTGGACATGACAAAAAGCGCAGAAGCAACCGTGACCACGGATGCGGAAGGTGTCGAAGTGAGAACGCTCAAGGGTTTGACGGGCCGGACTTTGACGATTCCATCTGCTTGGCCACTCCCAGCAGACGGAAAATACAGACTCGGCTGGAAAGCTTCTAAAGGTCTCTTTCCAAACGATTTGGTGCCTCGGATCAAGGATGCCAGGAAGAGAAATCTGGAGATTGAGAACCACAAACTCATCACTGCTGTGCAAGAAAAGCTGGCAGCGCATGAACTTCAACACCCAAAATTGGAGGCAAATGATAAAGAGATGCATGTTCGACAGGACTTGAAGGACCGAATCCATGTTCTGAAGGAGCAAATCAAATCGTTTGAAGATCCTGGCTCTGTTTGGGTAGGTTTTTTTCCCAAGCTTCATCCCTCGGTTTTTTGAAATTGGAATCCTTACTTTCCCCGCATTTCAGGACTGTGTTTCTTTCCACGACGGTGTGAAATGGCGCGCCGCCATCGATGTGAACGAGTCTGGAGACTTTCAAGGCGCAGACTTGCTGGCTGGGTTCAGCGATGAACTCAAGTATTCGTCCTTTGGAGACGACAGCCGTCTGAATTTCAGCATCAACTTTTACGACAACGGCGATTTATTGAGGTAGTATTCACACATACAATCTCATCAATATCTATCTCATCATGCTATTCTCGTTCGTGTCCAGTATCGTCACTCTGTCGGGAACACACGGAACCCACGTTGCTGCAATTGCCGCTGCAAACCACCCAACAGACCCCCGCATGAACGGTGTGGCACCAGGAGCCAAAATCATCTCCCTCAAGATTGGTGACAGTCGTCTCGGCTCTCAGGAAACCCCCCAGTCTCTCACGCGTGCAGCTGCCGAACTTGCACGTCTCAAAGTCGACATTGCCAACATCAGTTATGGAGAACCCGGATCCACTTTTGACTATGGTCGATGCATTGAGCTTTTGCAGGAAGAGGCAATCAATAAGGCTGGTTGCATTGTTGTTTCGGCTGCTGGAAACGCTGGACCCATCTTGTCATCGATTGGACATCCATGTTTGTAACTGTTTCTTTGATGCAATCAATCGTATATCTTCATTTTCTGAGGTTCTTCAAAACCCAGCTGGAAACAGTGGCCTGATCACCGTCGGCGCGTATATGACTGAAGCAATGCCAAATGCCTTATACGCCCTCCTTGACACCGTTCCAGAGCGACCATTCAGCTTCACGTCGTTGGGACCCACTCTTGATGGTGCCGTCGGGGTTGACGTTTATGCTCCAGGAGGCGCGATCACATCCGTCCCACAATACACGCGAAACACCGTCCAACTTATGAACGGAACGAGTATGGCCAGTCCCAATGCTGCTGGATGCGTGTCGCTTCTTGTCTCTGGGTTGAAGCAAAGCAAGATTTCGTACAACCCATACCGAGTTGGCACAGCATTGAGAAACTCATCGAAAGATGTGAAGGATCCTTTCAAAATTGGGTTGCTCCAAGTGGAAAAAGCGTGGGAACATTTATCCATCCAAAGCATTCGCCACAACTTGGACGTGTTTTACGAGGTTGCTGTGACCGGTCCAAACCGCGGTCGTGGATTGTATTTGCGTAACCCTGTTGAAACTTCTGTGGTCCAAAGACCCAGCGTCAATGTCAAGCCCTTGTTTGTTAGACCCTTGGATGCGGAAACTACATCAAAAATGCTGGAATTTGAAGCGCATGTCTCGCTGCAATCCACTGTGCCATGGATTCAATGCCCAGAATTTGTGATGATTCCAAGCAAGGGGCGAGACTTTTTGATCAACGTTGATCCAACGGGTCTTGCGCCAGGACTTCATGTTGGTGACATTCTGGGAATTGACACGAACCTGCCGTCAGCGGGGCCTTTGTTCCGCATTCCTGTTACTGTTTGCAAGGTTGACAACACTGCTGTCGCCGATGTCGCTTTGACGAGATTTTCAAACATGGAGTTTACAAGTGGAGAGATTGTCAGGAAATACGTGAGTTTCTTTGGTTTCTCTTGACGTTTAAATTGGAAGCTGACGGGAGGTTTACTTTAGATTTCTGTTCCAAGCTATGCCAATTTCGCAAGTGAGTCGAATCGATAGAAGTCAAAGTCCATCTGAATAACTAATCGAATTATGTTTTGCAGCAATCACTGTCAAGTCTAAGGACCGTGTCGGAAATGCTGCATTCTGGCTCATGATGGAACAAATTCACGCGCAAACTCCGTACTCGTCATTTGAAAATGGCATGTACTTGCAGCTGGGGTCCACCACATCTGGAGTTGAGGGAGAAGAGTTTGTTAAAAGCCAGTCTTTCCCTGTTGCTCCTGGATTTACTGCTGAGGTGCGCTTTCTTGGTTTTTTTATGTGACTGATTCTTTATTGATATTTCCACGACAAACACTTTTCACAGCTTGCCATGTGCCAATACTGCACTGCACTTGGAAAGACAACTGTTTCCGTGGATGTAGAATTTCACGGCATTCAAGTGACGGCCTCAAGCATCGCCGAAGGTTCTTTTGGAACAAAATCATCCGGAGACCTCCTCTTCTTGAATTCTGCCAATGCCGGCTTGACCCGTATTGACATTCATTCGCACCTCCGAAAAGAAAACGTTGCTGCAGTCTCTGTATCCCTTGATAAGGTTCAAAAGTCTCTGAGGCCCACGGAGGCTACTATTTCTCCGTTGAAAGAGAGAGATTTGCTGCCTGATGGGCGTCAGTTGTACCAGTTGGTGCTTTCGTATACTTTGAAAGTTTCGGAGGAAGGGAATGTGTTGCCGTTCTATCCGCGCACGATGGCGACGTTTTACGGTAAATCACGTTTTGAGTTTTCGGTATCCTTCACCCGTTCTAATCGCTGTGATTTGGGAACATCATGACAGACAACTTTTTCGAAAGTATTTGGATTTTCGGTGAGTTTTTTGCATTCAGAATTAAGTTGTTTTTTTCCGCCGCACTCTAATCACTCGATGATCAGTGTATGACAGTCAAAAGTCGTTGAAGAGCGTTCACGACTGCAAAACGAGACCCGCCAAGCTTAAGGAGGGCACTTACACGATCAAGATGCAAATTGTTTCGCGAAGCTTGGAAGTATTGGACAACCTCCAGCAGACACCAGTTAAGCTTCCCTGCTTCATTTTGCTCTGCTAAACACGGCTTTCTAAAATTTGAGTGGTTATTGCATTTTTACAGATTCTTGTCAACTATGACACCAAGCCAGTGACTTTACAATCTTACAAAACCCTCGGCGGACTTGTTTCCGGTACCAACAAGTTCCAAGCTACAGTTCTCGCGCGCGGAGAAAGTGCTACCTGCTGGCTCTCTGCCGTTGAAGGCACCGCGCTTCCAAAGTTTGCATCTCCCGGCGATTTGCTTCTTGGAAGCTTTAAAGTCGTGGATGGTGCTGCGGCCGCCAAAATCGAAGCTGCCTACCTGGTGCCATCCGAGTTGCCAAAGAAGGAAGATGCGGCACCACTTGCGTCTACACCATTGACTGTTGGAGCTGCGCCCGAAACAGAAAAGGATGAACTTGCAGATGCGATCCGGGACTTGGAAATCTCGCATTTGAAGAAACTGTCCAAAAACGTTGAAAAACGGGCTGCATTGATTGAAAAGCTTGAGAAGGAGCATGGAGCCTTTTTACCGTTTTTGGTTGCTCGTTTGGGTTTGTTTGCTGAGGAATTTGACAAGGCTCAGGAGACGGATGCCGTGAAGGAGGAGCACGTGGAAAACGTGCAAACTGCTTTGGAAGCCATCTTGGCAACCGTCAATCAAACAGATGTCGCTGCCTACTTTGGAGTCAAAGTGGACTTGGCTGCTGGAGGCGAGGCGGCAAAAACAAAGCAAAAGGACTTGGAAGCTCAAAAGGCTGCAATTTCTCAATCACTTCTGTGGAAGGCGCGCCTGAATTCCCACAAACTGGCTCAAAACACGGACACTGAGGCTGCCGGCGCATTGGAATCCACGTTTGACCAATCACTCCAGAACCTGGCGCAATGGATTGCATCTCCACCAACAAGTGATGGCAAGTACTTGACCTTGTGGGTGCGCCACTTGAAGCGGAAAGGGTATGACGGAACAGCGTTGAAGGCCATCAACACGTACTTGGGAGACGCCAAGAACGTTGCGAGTGGAGACGCTGAAAAGAGCGCGATTTGGAAGGAACTCGTTGCTTTGAAGAAGACAATTCTGAGCGAGAATGTGTGGACTGTGTGGGTGGGCAATGAAGTGCGCACAGCGTTGCTTGGGGCGCCGCCTGCGTTTGAGTTGTTTTGATTTGTTGAAACTTGACCACTCGCGTTTTTTTGAAGCGAGCATGTCCTTAAAATAAAGATGCCTTTACGATATGATGAAACCACAGTTTTCACATAGTCTTTAGTCACCACAATCCCGCACTCATTCTCACTCTTTGCTATCCATACTTTCTTAAATTATACTATCCAAAAACTCATACTTCCGACAACACCTGCACAGCTACGCGGTCCGCAACCAACACCCCGTCATCACCTGGCTTCCCAAACTCCCAAGGCCCTCTCACCAAAACCCACAAATTCACCAGCGGAAACACAAACGTTGCAAAATCTGCCACAGCAATGACATAATCAAACGGAGTGAACCGCATAAGCTTATCATACACCACCAAAATACTCACAACACACGCGATGGATTCAATGTACGTGAATCCGGTCACTCGCATGCCAAAAAACCGTGCCAACACAAAAACGATTGTCAACATTGTCACGGCGCCGTATAAAAGTGGTGTTCCGCCGTGGAAGCGGAGTTTTGGTTGGAACGTGTATAGCGCCATGAATAGGAACCAATAGAACGCAATAACGAGCGTGTAATGAAGCTCGTGTTCGAGGGTTTGAAATGATAACACGGCGAGACAGAGTGCATGTGCTTCAAAAACGGTGTATGCGAGGAGGAAGGGTCTGGGAAAGGGTCGTTGTTTAAGTATTAGAAGCATTTTTGTGTCAAATAAATACCCGTTGCTTGGCTCATTTCCCCGCAGCTTGTGCATGAGTATAGACACAACAAGACCGACGGCCGACAGGGCCTTCACAATCCACGGACTGACAAATGCGCCGGTCAGTATTCGTAACGCATAAGAAAACGCTGGCAAAACAAAGACACTCACTGGCGCACCAGCACGCTCGCGACAAGTTCGCTCTCGGCAAATAGAATCGACAGAACCCAAATGAAACCAACTTGCGCGGCAAGAATGACATAGATTTTGCGAACGAATTCACTGCGAACGACTTCGCTGGACTGTTTCGTTGTTGTTTGAGTGCAATCAGGTCTTTTCCAGTTGGCGGAGGGGGAACGCACCTCGGCAAGAAACAACGGAGCGCCGAGACATATTTCGCGTTCTAGAACTGCGGCAATGCCCGGCTGGATCTGCTGCTCTTCGTCCTCGTCGTAGAGCAGAGGAGTATCTGGCATGTCGATGGTTGTCATTTTGAGCTTAATTTTTTTTTTTTTTCAAGGGGAGGGCAAAGCGGTGGAAATTGGTTCAGTTTGTTTTTTATTTGAACCAGCGATGAAGCGCGATTACTGTGTCCGATAAATGCGGATGAGGTTCTGTGAGTGTTCTATCGCGCAGGCTCCCCCGTTTCACCACAACCAGTACTTGGCCAGGAAGAACGCATTCACCAGCGGCACAAGAAGCATATCCCAGTCAACAGCCGCAATCACAGAGTCATACGGCGTAAACTTGCGCAACTTGTCATACGTCGTCAACAGCGTGTGTCCGTACAAGAACGAAACGAAACAGAGTCCCATGAACCCATTGTTTTCCGCAAGCCAAAGTACCACGAGCATCACAATGCCGCCAAACACGAATGGGTTGAATCCGTCAAACTTGAGGTGGGATTGGTATGTGTAGAAGGAGATGCCAATGAACCAGTATACGCTCATCATGAGGAAGTAGTTCAGGTCGGATTCGTAGTTGAAGACGGCGCTTGAGAAGCCGATCGCAATTGCCTGGTAGATGGAATACGCAGTAAGAAGCCGGCTGTATGTATTGTGTGTGGGAGAGGGTCAGTTGTTGCATTTGGTGGTGACAGCAGACACAAACGTGTTTGTTGACTCATCGCCGCGCAGTTCATGGAGAAAGAACGAGAAGATAAGACCCCAGAACGAGAGACTCTCGACGAGCCAGACGCTGTTCCGTGCTTTAGCTGCGACGTAAGTTAATTCCGAACAGCAATGGCTCACTTTGCCTGCGCGAACGATTTGACAGCGCCGAATGTAAACACAAACGACGTCAGCCACGCAAACAGAAGCTGGAACGCCAGAATCACATAGAACTTTCGAATGAAGTCAAAGCGAACAGATTCGCCGTGCTTTCAGAAAAGTAGTAGCGATAGTCAGACCAATTTCGGGAGCTAAATGCTGCAAACGAGGGCAACGTACCTGGAACAGGAAGACCAGCGCACTCTGCTTTTTCGAGACTGGCTTAACGGTCTTGGTCCGGGGCGGTGCCGGCCGATCCTCGTCTTCCAGGACTGGTGTTCCAACTTCTGACATGCTTTTTTTAGAAATTGGGACCAAGACAGCGAGCGACACAAGCCAACAGATTAACGGCTTTTATTGGATGCTCACACAGCCCCAAGGTACAAGCGGGAGGATGATGATGAATGATATGGCAGTACTCAGTCATCGCGCCCGTTTCCGCCGAGAATTCGCAAAATGGCCAAGAACAGGTTGATCACATCGAGATACAGCTCAACCGACGCCATGACTATGCAATAACAAAAAGAGTTACTTCAAAACAAGCAAGCACAAATAAAAAAAAAACACAAAACTAACTGTAATCGTCCACAGTCATTCTCGTGAATATCATGTACGTGTCATACACAATGTACCCGCAAAAGATGATTGCTGAAAACACGGCAATGATCAAATCGGTGACGCGGCTGAAGGGGAAGAATATTTGCAGGAAGGACGCGAAAATCAGGATCCACAGAGACCCAAATAGAAAGGGTCCCATTCCTTCGAACGACATGCGCGAATTCAGCGTAAAGAGCGTGAGTCCGATGAAGACTGCGAATGTGAGGATCACTGCCTGCAAGACCACTTCCGATTCATAAAACGTGCAAACGACACCGATGGAATACGATTCGACCAGCGTGAATGCGGCCAGTAGATAGCTTGAAGTTCGATCAGTTAATAAGTTTCTGCGACATGAAGACACACGACCAGACACACGCACCGATTCGCAGGTTCCTTGGATCTGTAGAAGATGAGCGCCACCAGCAGAGCCAGTCCCCCAAAAGAGCTGACAAACATTGCCCACGGGCTGTTCCAAAAAGCCTCAAGTTTAGAACAGATCATATGAAGGGATCGACTGTGCCTCCTCACTTTGCCTGAACAACGTGCTTGATATCCTGGTTGTACATGAACAGCGCCGAGACGATCGTCGTCAGTCCGAATTGGGCGGCAAGAATGGAATACACTTTGCGCATAAAGTTGAGTTTGACGTGCGCCTCGCACTGTTGGATTGGTGGTTGTGGGGTGAGTTGGTGGGGTCGCGGTCCAAGCATTGACAGCAACTACCTCGGATAGGAACGGCTTCCCTGCGTTGATGAGCGGTGTGCGTTCGGCATCGGCGGCGCCGTAAGCGGGAGGTGGTGCGGCCTCTTCTGTGAGAATGGGTGTGTAAGCTGAGCTCATTTCTTGACTTCTTTTTTAGTTGTGCCTTCACCCCCTTCAACACGTTGCAAATTTCCCTCCTTGAGCATTCGAGTTTGTCCCGCGGCAGCTGGTCGACCTGGAACGCACTCTATACAGAACCCTACATCCGGGACAGTTGCCTCAGCGACGACCAGGACTCGGAGAAGTTGACAGCAGCTTCTTGAGCGCTTCCGCTTTTGGTGATGCTCTACCAACTGGAAACTTAAGATCATCTTACCAATCGCTAGTACCTGGCTGGCGACAGATCTTGAACAGTGAAAAAAAAAAACGAGCGTCCTTCACAGATTTTTCAAATCCCTCTGAACGGACCTGGAGCCTTGAAGTTTCTGAACCATTTCAAAGATGGAACGTATCGCTCCTTTCTTTACAGAAACCACGGGACGGATAATGTGCGTGTGCTTGGTAGGGCCCAAAGTCCTTGAGCGCTGAGTGTTCGGATTTTGGCGCGTTTCTCGACGAGCTTGGGTATTCATTCTGAAAACCCAATATATGGAGGTTCTGCATTAACTTTTTGTTGCTTTATTTTCAAAAGAAAAACGGTGCTTTGCAGGTTTCGTTTTTCAGGGCCTTTTTGTTTTTGTTTTTGTTTGTTTTCTTTTCTTTTCTTTTTTTTTTTTAGCCCGTTCTCCATCTTCTTATCGTTTAAGAAGTTAAGGCGGTTGGTATGGTTCAAAAGGCATCTCCGGCCAAGTCTAACTTTCGTTTGGTGTCGATTTCTAAAAAGGCAACAGCCACAAAGAACAGCATCTGCCAGAGTTGTAAAAAGAGACGTTTGAGGAACAGAAAAAAGGACACGCGAGTAAACGTTTTAAAAAGATCACGAACCTCGTTGTAGGGACCACCAGCAGATGTGATGATTTTCTTGGCCGCACGAGGAATGAAGAGCCAGCAAGAAAGCAGCTCGACAGGACTGCCGGTAGGTGGAAGAATAATTCTTGCATCGTCCTTCTCCGCTTGTTGGTGCTCAGAGAAGTGCTTGACCCACTTCTCTGCTTCCCGCACAGTAGATTTGATCGAAGAAATCCGCACTGCAGGTGCTGATGCTGACGCCGATGCTAATGCTGATAATGTTACTGATGACGGTGTTGATGATGGTCCTGACAGTGGTAATGATGATGATGACGCTGACGCTGACACTGGTGCTGATGTTGGAGCTGGCGCAGAAGTCGATGGAAGCGCAGCTTCCTTTAAAGAAAAGTTTGAAGAACTCTTTGCACTCAAATAAAGTTTCTTTTTCGGCGCTTTAGCTTTAACATCCGTTGAATCAGAAGCAGCCGGCGTGACGGAGCGCTGAGCCAGGCCGTTGAAGAAGCGTACCTGCGAGGCAACCCATCCGCCGACGCGCGGACCCGCCTTTTTGGACGTCACAGTGCTTGTGGTTTGGGACGCACTTTGAATCTTGGCTGGTGATGGGCAGCGCGTGTCTGCGGTGGTCTTTGAGGTGTCCAACGGGGTCGACTGCATGATTGGTGGATCTGAGCGCACGGGTTCCGGCGCGCGAAACAGGCTTTCATGCGCGGGAGTGTCCTTGCGCAGGGTGGAAAGAATCAGATCGGAAACGATGGTGTGCAGCACGATTTTGTTTTTTGTGGTTGTTGGGGCAGATCTGGAGAAGACTGATTCTTTCGGCTTGTCCGAAACAAACTCAAGATTGTACTCAACGCCTGGCTTGGACGCAAAGACAATCTTGATGAGAGCAGAGGAAGGGGTTCGACAGTCTTGGACCAGCATGTCCGAAGTGATGATGCTTTCGAGGTATATGTGGTTGGCGTCGGATTCTGAGAGGAGAGTGGCAATCTTGAAAGGCCCGACTGGCGACTGAAGTGTTTTTAGGCACAACTTGCTGAGACCCAGTTGGTGGATTTTGGAGCTGCCTTCCGTATTGATTTTAACATTGACATTGCACTCGAACCAGAGCATCGTCGCCTCCAGATCTGAGCACAATTGGATGTATTCAGGGATATTCTTTAACATAAGCTTGTCAGTCATTGCGTTAAAATTGGATGCCGCGAGGTTGAACTTGATGTTGTCAACCGATTGGACCAACTCGTCGCGCATTTTAGTATCCTTGACGTTGATCATGTAAGGACCGAGGCTGCCTGTGTTGAGGGCCTGAAGCAAGATGTTAAGGTGTTGTGTGCCTCAGGGAGGGGGCAGAAGATAAAAATTGCACAAAATACCTTCATCAACAGTGTGACGCCTCTGGTTCCCGACAGCCGCATATCCATATCCACATGAACATCCATAGCCGCAATTTGTCTCTTTGTGCCGTCAAGAGATACGACAATTCGCGGGTTGGTCCCGTCCCATTCGGTAACAATTAGGAGTTCACACTTTGCCAGCTTCTCCCAACTTCCTTCCTTGGAAATGTGTGGGTAGCACAAGCATTGAAACACGTCAATGCGCGGCTTGGTAACTTGTGTTTGAGCTGGTTCCACGTAAAGGACGGCTCCAGTTTCAACTGGCGGCTTGTCCACCAACCAGGAGCTTGGCGTGCTGGGTGCTCCATTTTGCTGCTTTCCTGCTGGAATCACGGGTTATTTTTTTCGGTTAGTGCTGCCGTAGCGTCAGAAGTGGGGGTGCGAGTAAGTGGACCAACCGCTGTTGAGGAAGTGCGCCAACAACTCTCTGTCTTCGGCGCCGTGAGTCTGAACAGCAATAAGAACTGAATTGCTCAAGTTCATTTCGATCACATTTTCGAGTGATCCTGTCCAACAAAGAAATTAGAACACCAAAAACTCCCAAAAAAAAAATGGAATGTCCGAAACCAAACAAATGTCCGAAACCAACAAGTATCCTCACCATACATATCGTACTGCCGTGCAATGACAGATTTTAACGCCACAGGAATGTAGCGTAAGCGGAAGACACCGCAGTTACCCGGTGCAGCGTCCTCCTCTCTTCCAATGAGGATTAAGTCTCCGGCACAAAAAATAGTCAGCGGTTCTCCTAGCGCGGCGCGCCCACCACGCTTTTTACCCTGCTGCTGTTTGTCGAGAATAACCTGGCGACAGGCGATGGTATACTTCAGTTTGGCGGGAAGCAGGAGAGGTGGGCTTGCACCCAATGCGCGCGAAGGAACTGAAAGGAACAAGTGGGCTTTGAAATTACGTGGCTAAGTATGTGTGTTGTGTGTGTTAGCGTTGTGTGGGTGTTGTCTTGTGAAATTGTCAGAATTTTTCCTGACAATTACCTTGACGTAGGGGTCCGTCTCGAGTCCCAGGCATTTGGACGAATCCATCTTCTTTTCTAAAGACACCATGTCGGCGTATCCATCAAACGATGAATCAACGGAGGCAAGCTCAAGTACGCCTGACACCAGAACTGCAATCTGAGTCTGCACGACATTTAGATTAGTGTGTGGGACTGGCCAAAGGAAATGAAAGGGCACTTTACCAAAGCGTAGTCCAGGTATTCGGAATTCTTGTACGCAGCTTCTTGGGATGCAGTCTGTTTCAATTGTGCTTTTAAGTACACCGGCGGAATTTGAACAACAGACAGCCAATTTACGTACGTAGAGGAAAAAACGCAACCAGATCGGCCGTTCGAGGATCTTGTACAAATAATCATTCATACCCTGAGGGGACGTGTTTGGCCAGTTTAGACATCAACAACAGCAACAAAACGAAACTTGACAGGAAAAACATACCTGGAGGAGAGCCACTTCAAGTCTCAGACCCGACTTTTTTGATCTAAAGAACAACTCTGACTCAGGCTTTGTGAACGAAGTCATCAGTCCAAAAAATCTGTTATAAATGGCGGTGGTATTCTGCCAAAAGTATTTTCATAAAAACAAGGTGAGTTTTGACACTTTTTAGTATCATCATTGGTACATGTACTAACTTTCCACGGCCATTCGCTCTTGATATTGGAGTGACTCTGGTTGTCAAAAGGAAGTGAGGTGCGTTACAAAACAAACACGGACACAACATGATCAGAAGTTTTCATATGAAGGGGTACCTCAGAGATTACTCCAGACGTCTGCTGCATGCACGCAACAAGTTCCAGCAGTTGAATAATATTTTCTGTTGGCTTGCAGTGCTCATTGATGATCTGTGTTGTTGGCAAAGTTGAGAAGCGGGTTCAGAATACCAAAAATGGGACCTCCAAGAAATTAGACTAAACAAACCTGGACGAACGCGGCCATCTCCGCCTGAAAATCGTGCTCTGTCTTCTTTAAAACGTCCATCGCACCAATTTCTTGTGATTTTGCCTGTGTGTGATTGCCGCCAGGCAGAAGTAAAAGAGTGAGCTCACTGGGGGGTGTGAGTCAAAAAAGTTATGGAGTTAACGTACATATCGGTTCGCAAGAACTTCCTCAATCGTTTCAATATGCACGTCCTTGCGCATCTGTTGTTCAAGGGTTTTCAACGTTTTAGTCGAGATGATTTGCAGAATGTTTTGATCACAGCACACTCACTCTCAAACTGACTCCAAAGATTCCAATTGAAGTCCGTTTCAAGTTCTGCAGACCATTTCTAAAGACATGAGAAATTGAAGCGGAAGAGTTGCTCAAGGAACCGCGGTTGTGTCCTGAAACCTGAGAGAAAAAAATGCGATGCTTGGAAGTGAGTTCTTGGAAGGGCGCTTGGGGTGATGATCAAACCGAGTCTGGCTCTGGAGCGCCGTCTGCGAGTGTCAGAATACAGCTTCCTTTTTTCCGACTGTCGTCTAGATGCGAGTCAGAGATCATGTTGAGGGAGGACGCTGCGTTCGTTGTCTTGTTTTCAGTTTGTTTGGGATTGTTTGAAATTTGTTTTGAAAAAGCTGACAATTACTTTAATTGTCCATTTTTGTTTTTATCAGTCTTTTATTTTATGGACTTATTATAAACGTGGACTCTACATCGTGTCCAAGCAATGTTTTCTGATTGTTTATGTGTCGCATCTCTCGTTTTAAAATGCCGACGTTCATTCGAGACCGCTGTGATTGAGACTTTCACAGATCCTCAGAGCGGGGACAAACGGAGCAACGGACAACGTGTCACGAGCTGCTTTCCCGGAGGCTGACTGCGCGTACGGCTGGAAAGCGAGAAGCGTGGGGCCAATCATCGACATATCGACAGCGGCAGCGGCAACGGTGGGAATGATTGAAAAGCGCGGGCAGAGAGTGCGGCTCGAAACGAGATGGCTGCGGTGGACTTGAACAGCATTCCCCATTGATCTTTGGAGCCTTGTGTGCTGATTGCGCTGAGGACTTGGGAACGTGAGCAGCTTCGTGGGAAGTGCAGGTAGAAGCTGGCGCTCACATCAAGTTGGTTTCAGACGCTTGGAAGAGTCCCGCGCTGAAGGATACCCAGCTGCAAGTTCTTGTCAAGTCTTGTCGTTGATGTATTTCGCCAATAGAATTAGGACGGCGAGGAACAAGAACTGTCGAATGCGGTCGAGTTAACGCTCCGCCGCCGAGACGGCATTCGGACCCCTCTTTCGGACGTCGCTGCTACAGAGCCAACAAATTGAGCCAAAGGGGGGCAGCAGGTAAGTGAGACTCTAGGTGGTGGGTGGGGCCGTGATGACGGCAGCATTGACGGCAACGTTCCGCAACACTGCTCTTGACTTTGATAGAGCGCATGTCCAAGTTGTTGTTGCAGCGACTGTTCGTGTTGTTGTGCGAAAGAACATCCCCGATCAACATCAACCCCAAAACAACAAAAAAGCAAACAAGAACAGACTATGATTTAGTCGCTGATATAGCTCCAACCAAACAAGGAACATGAGGGAGGCGGAGGCATAAAAAAAAACACTGTTAAAAAAACAACTAAAAAGGAAAACTCCGGGAAAAATAAAACGCGCGCTTTGAAATCTCAACCTTTGAATTACAGCTTCTTTGCCCAACCACCGCGCCCTCTCCCGCCTCGTCCTCGACCCCGACCTCCACGTCCTCGACCTCCCCGACCCCGACCAGCGCTCTGAGGTGACCTGTCAAGACCCGAAGGTTCCCGAACATTCGAAGACGAGTCATACTCGCCATCCTTAACATCGTCTTGACCTGTAGGCGAACCCACATCCGACGACGAAGTAGAAAGCGCCGGACTCGGCCTTGTCGCACGGGTCCACCAATACCGATTCGATCCATGAAACGAGTCGCCGACAAACCGGACATGAGCCTTGATGGAAATCTTGGACGACGACGACAACGACGCTGCTGCTGCTGATGATGAACTTTGGTCGCTTGTTTCTGTGGAACCGCTTGCAAGTCGAGGAGCTGCAAACGCAACCCCTCGTTCAGAAAGAAATTTTCGAGTCGAATCTGGCTCGCTGCTCGAAGCGTCCAAATTCAGACGGACTTGTTTCTTGGGCTTGATTGCAGTAGTGGTGGTCGTTGCTGTGCTGTTTGGATCGAGCGCATTGTGGGTGTATGCAATGAATGGGAATTTGATAAAGACGGCCGTGAGTTCGGAATCGCTTGTTATGGCTTTGGGCGAGCGATGCGGTGTCCCCTTGCGTTTCTTGGGATATACTGGAGTTGCAAGCGGGTTCATTGGAGGACAGGTTTCGGTCTGCGCAGACATTTGTTTTTCGTTCACAGTGGCAGGTGTTTCGATAACAGTTTTGACGGTTGATGTCTAGATAGATTGAAGGAGGTTAATTGCGGATGCAGAAGCACGGGTGGTGTTGTTTAGACTGGCGGTCCTCGCGAGCAGGAGTCCAAGTCACGCACCTGAGTCTGAGTGCTTGGTGTGTGTTTGAGGCGGTCCAGTTATTTTTTGGGGTGTCCGTGGTTCTATTTTTGGCAGGATCTGAAGGCAGAAAAATTGGCTGATAAATTGTCCCCCCCGTCAGCCATATGCGTGCACAGCTTTATTTAAACTGGTAACTGCTTGCCTCCAAACAAGTGCCAAGTACACACTGGCTAACCGCGTCTCCAGTGGCAGCAGCGCGTTCTTCTTTGTAGAAACGACCGCGTCATCACCCACTGGCGCAAACACCCAAAACAGATTTAACTGGCTCCGTGCAGCGTCATCAGGGAACCCAAACACTCGTGTGTCGAGAATTCATCTTTTGAAACTCAAGAGTCGAGTTGTCCAAAAATCACCTCCACACAGCACAGCATAGATAGAAAAAAAAAAGGAAAGCTAAAAAAGAAAACAAAAAAAACCAAAAAAACCCCACTAAACCCGCTTCCACACAGTCCGATCAAACATAAACCTCGCCATCACCGCAAACACCGTCGAAGCCATCGTCAACGCCCCACAAAACAAAATCAACCCCACATACCCAACAGAATCCCTAAACGCTCCCGCAATCGAAGGACCCAACAACGCACCAAACGCGTTCATTGTATACAAAATCCCAACCAACCCGCCCAACTTGGACACACCAAACATTTCGGCCACAACAACCGGAAACACGACCCAATACGCGCCAGACATGAACCCGTTCAGAAGCGTGAACGTGTACAGTACAGGCACGTTCTTTGCAAATACCCAAATCAGCGTCGACAGTGAATGCAAAATAATCACACCAATAAGCGCATTCATGCGTCCGACAAACAAGTCTGCAATGAACCCAATCAAAAGCCGTCCCAAAATCGCGGAGCCGTTATGCGCAGTTAAAAGGTACGACGCTGAGGTAATATCAATCTGAAGTGCGCTGACGGCATAGTCTGGCAGGTAATACGTAGGGATGTAGAAGCTGAGGCAGAAAAACAGGATGCAAAAGAGAAGCATGTTGAACTTGACGTTTCGAAACACGCTGAAATCCGCTTTAGATTCAGACGCCGAGGGTGGGATGCGTTCCTTGACAAACGGAACAATTGCCAATAAACACACGAATGAGAAGATTCCCGTGATGCGCATGGTCCATTCGAAACCGACAGAGTTCAACAACTGTTGTGTGCCAAGAGAATAAATCACCCCGCCCACGCCGGATCCGGCGACACCGATTCCCATTGCAATTCCGCGTTTTTTTGCAAAATACTGGTTTGGGATGGATAGACACGGGTAGTACGCGAACGATGCTCCGACTCCGTACATGATTGCTTGCGTCAGGCACAGGAGGGGCAGAGATTTTCCGCAAAAGCTTGCGAGTAGGAATCCCATCAGGTATAAAGTAGCTCCAATAATAATTATCCGCTGATATCCAAACTTGGACATTAGAGTAGTGGTGAAGATTCCGATAATATTCACGGATGCGGCTCCCAATCCACCTTTATCAAGCGGAAGAAAAAAAAAGGGGAGGTTTTCCAATTTAGTTATGCGGTAAGGGCAAGGGAAAAGAAACTTATCCACCCACCAACGATTGAAATGGCGGACGCAGATCCCAGGCCTTGGTCCAGGTAATACTTTGTAAAGACGCCATAGCTGTACTCTGGCCCGAAACAAATCATGTGCGCAACAAAGCACGCAACGACAGTCATCCAAGCGTCATATCCCCCGTCTGGAGCATCGTTGAAGGCGGCATCATCGCTGGATATCTGCAAGGGTTGGTCCGGTGCCTCGGCCATCTTGGCTTGCGAGCTTGGCTCGTCGTTT
The DNA here is from genome assembly GCA_025435555.1 of Chytriomyces cf. hyalinus JEL632. Classification (NCBI taxonomy): domain Eukaryota; kingdom Fungi; phylum Chytridiomycota; class Chytridiomycetes; order Chytridiales; family Chytriomycetaceae; genus Chytriomyces; species Chytriomyces cf. hyalinus JEL632. The sequence goes on along the minus strand of JAIWWG010000028.1, from coordinate 240,581 downwards.
GTGACAGTCTGGAAGTCTGTGGTGGTGGCAGCAGTGGCATTGCTGTCGTCTTCCGTGCCCTTGTACATGTCTTGCGTATCGGTTGTGGATGAGATTGACGCTGGCGCGGAAGCAGCCATTTTTATAAGCGGTCTTTTTCTGTTTGCTGCTGATTCATTGGACAGGAAATGATTCAAACAAATTTGCGGGACCTGTCAGCTGATTTCATAGCGCCACCGCACTTTTTATGTTTGAAACAGATCCGTTTATTTTAACGGTTAAAAAAGTAAAAAAGTCACGAGACTCACGCGCGTTTAAACAGGTAATGAACAACGGGCCACACTTGCCCGTTCCCGTGGTTAAACAGCTCTGCGCATGACAGGTAAAACACTCTCCAACGATTGAACCACGTGAATCCCAACTCTTCACTTCCATACGCCTTTGTCAAGACGGCAATCGATTCTGTTCGGGATGCATCCAACCGCTGCAACCAATGCTCAGAAGTCTGCCCGTAATTGCGTCCATCCACTGTCCACCTGTCCACAACCTTCAAGTCATCTTGAAACCACAGAAACAAGTCCTCGCTCGGCATGGTTCCACCCGTGAAAAAGTAACGAGCCATCCAAGAATCCTTGCTACCTTCCTCCTCCGTCACGAAATCATACGCGTGAAACTTGTGGCAAAACACGTGCACAAACATGCGCCCCGTTTCAGGCACAAGCCATCGACTCACTTTGGCAAAAAGCGCGCTATAATTCTTCATGTGCTCAAACATTTCAATGCTCACGATGCGGTCAAACTCGCGACCCTTCAGCTCCCCTTCAAACTCGAAATGGTTCATGTCTCCCGTGAGAACTGTCAAGTTTCGGATGCCTTTTAGCTCTGCTGCAGCGTTAATGTATTTCCGCTGGCCGTGTGAGTTGGAGAGGGCCGTTACGGGGCTGTTTGGGAAGCGTTCGGCGAGATAGAGACATAGACTTCCCCAGCCACAGCCGAGCTCGAGAATGGACATGCCGTCCTTGATCTCGGCCCGTTGTACGTACAGGTCGAGCATGGCGTCCTCGGCTTCTTGCAAGGTTTTGGCTTTCGGGATCAAGGCGCCGTTTTCGCGTCGCAGGCCTTCATAGTTGTAAAAGGCGCACGAATACTTCATGCGAGGGCCAAGATGCTGTTTGTTGTGGCAATTTGAATGAGTTTGTTTTTTTAATAATGAACTTCGAGCATAGGAGACAAAAAACAAACCGTTTTGAAAAACTCGGTTGGGACTTCGTAGTGCTGCTCATTGGCTTCTTTTGTGTTGAGAGCAATCTCTGGAAGTGCTTTGATTGCGCGGATGTACTTGCGCTTGGCGTCGGCCTCCTCGGCGACAGTCAGCGCCGCGTATTCGGCGGCCGTGGCGCTGAGCTTGCTTCGAATGCCGTATCGAAGAACAAAGTCTGCGTTTTCGGACCAGTTAGAAACAGCGGTTGTTATACCAAAGAAGCATGCGCATGCATACCTGGAAGAAGGCCCTTGTCGAGAAAGTACTCATAGACAGGGACTGGCTTCTTTGCTTGCGGGATAAGCGAGGCTGATTCTGTCGCGTTCGAGTCCTCAGCTGAGGCAAGGCGGGTCATTTCTGGGCAAGTTTTTTTGGAGCTTCTTTTTTTCGTTTGTTTTGCGAAATGAGAATTGGCCGTTGTTGTTGTTGGGTTGTGTTTTTTGTGTGACCAATTAAGCGCATTTCAAATCCAAGTTCTTGTGTCCGACATTTATAATCCATTGGGACCCACTTTCCAAAGTTTTCTTCTCATTTTGCTTCTCTATTTTGCTTCTCTATTTTTCTTCTTCTTCTTCATTTTATTGGACAACCAGAGACTTTAAATTATGGGAAAGGGAATCATGACTCGCACAACTGAACACGCGCTTTTCAGAGAATCACACAGCACGGGCAGAGAGCGCCTTCCTCCTCCTTCGTGTCGGCTGAAGACTGCGGAGCAGGCAGGTACTTCTTGATCGTGGCCCGCGCAATTCCTTGGAAAGTTTCGTGGACTCCTTCGTTTACTTTTGCGCAGCATTCAAAATATCCTTTCGCACCGATTCGCTCTGCCATGCGTCTACCCTATAACAAGTATATACAGATGGAGACGAGTTGGTTTTTTCAGAGATGTGAGGTTTTTAGAGTGAACGAGTCAGTTTTGCTGAAGGTGAGAAGGGATCAAAGAACAAGGGCTTCTCACAAACCTCACTCTCCGATACGGTCGTCATGTTTGTTCTGGCTAGTTCAGCAATGGCTGCGGCATCATTTCTCAAGTCCTTTTTCAACGCAACCAGAAAGATGGGCACATTTGGGCAGTACTGCGCAACCTCAGGAAACCACTGCGTTGAGAAAAAGGAAAGTCGGAATATTGCGTGTCAATGAGAAGATTTATAAACGTATCACACACAAGAGGGGGGAAAAGCGTACCAGCGATTCAACATTTTCCAGCGATGTCGGACTGTCCACTGCGAAGGCAATCAGGACCGCGCTCGTGTTCCCGCCGTACGCGAGTGATCGCAGTCTGTCGTATTCTTCCTGGCCAGTCGTGTCCCACAAGTTTAACGTGACCGAGTGCCCATCCACATACAGAGACGTGTCTTCAACCTCGACAATCGTGGGCTCGTACATCTACTTGGCGTTTTTTTGTTTTGGGGATCAGATCAATGCGCTGCGTGGGTTCCGTTTACAGGATCGCTTACCTCTGGAAAGACGCCACGGATCAACACGTTGAGGAGACTTGTCTTCCCGCAGGCTCCGTCGCCGACAACAACAACCTTCTGGGCTGGAATAAGCGGTGCGTAGTTTGGGTCCATGATGAGTGTGCGATTGGAGGATAAAAAAAAGAGCGAGTGTGTTGAACACTCACTCGCTCTGTTGAACAAGAGTTTTGAACATTTGGATGACGTAAATATTTATGTTAAATATTTATGAACAGTAAAATAAATAAAATAGACACTCGGGAACCATCATCATCTCACATGCACTGATATTACGACGAGAGTGTCCTGTGTTTCCATTCAAGTGCCCTTTCACATCAAAGGTGGTCTGCAGTGACACTGCATGCGATGCCAGTGCTGTCTCGATGGATGTCTCGATGGAAGATGGACAATTGCATGCATGTGCATACAAGACAGACTGATGGCGCATGCAGTTGGATTGGGCCAGCATGTGTGTGATATGGACGGTTGTGGCACCATCCCTTGGCAGTTGAAATCTGAAATCTGAAACTAAAACCCTTTTTCAATTTTAAACAACTGAAACTGCGACCATCACATCCCATCCATGCGCATCCCCTTACTAGCTGTACTACTCCTGGCACAGACTGCGTGTGCCGCATTCTGTTTCGACAGCGCTGGAAAATCAGTCGCAGATGCTGTCTCCTCATCAGCCAAGGGATGCATTGTCACCCAGGATCTTGCCTCTGGCCAAGTCGAGTTTACACTATTCTCTGCCGCGCGTGGCTGGTTCGGCTTCGGAGTCTCCTCTGTGTCCGACACCCAGCAGATGGGCCCCGCCGACGTTGTTGTCGTCTTCAACGACCAATCCGGAGTGGCACAGGCTCGCTCGTTCTTGACGGGTCCATCTCCATCTATCCAGGCGAACCCCGCACGCGTATGGACCAAGACTGATCTGAACGGTACAGCACCCGCATGGGCCACTATTGCCATCTCGGTCACGCGGTCGGCGGCGGCGTCTGGCTCGGGCGGGGTACCCATCAGCATCGGGCTCGATGCGGCTCCAAACACGTTTATTTTTGCATGGTCCGACGACAGCCTCACTTTCGGCGACAATGGTGCAATTGGTCTTTCGCCACACGGGGCAAACAGGTCATTAAACGTCAAAACATTTTATGCTGTTGAAGGGGACTGATAAGCCATCTTTCCGCAGATACGGCATCAAAGGCCGTATCACAAAGGGCGCATCGGGCATTGTTGCACTGCCAGCTGGAATGTCGCGTGCCTCAATTGTCCTGATCCACGCCGTGATCATGTCCATCTCGCTTGTACTCCTTCCACCAATCGCCATCTTTTTTGCCATGTACATGCGTGAGAAACTGGGTTCTACTTGGCTGAGTGTTCATATAGGTATCATGGTGGGGGGTGTTGGACTCTTGTCAATCATTGGAGCCGTGATTGCCTTCCTATTCAAGCCGGGTCCTCACTTTGCATCCCTCCATCAGGTAAACTAGTTTCTTTGCTTGAATCCATGAGAAAACTTATAAAAACTGAAACATTGTCATTCAGATTGCGGGTATGGCAATAATTGTCCTAATTCTCCTTCAAATTGCATTTGGATTCGCAGCAAAAGCGGGTTACAACCCAACCACATCTACACCCAACAACATCATGACCCAAGTGCACCGATACTTTGGTTTCTTTCTCTACGCCATCATGATCCCAGTTCAAATCTACCTCGGATTCAGCGAATACAAGAATACATTAGGCACCGCGGCTCCCATATACCTGGTTGCCGTTCCCGCCGTGTTTGGGTTAATTGGTGTAGGTATGCTTGTGGCTGGATACTTTGTTTTACCCTACGGAGACTCTAGTTTTGGAGGAAAAGCGCGATTGGGAGGTATCAATACGTTCCCCATCAAAGGCATGCAACGGGAATTTATGCCGCTTGAAGAAACCATGTCTCCTACTTCGCCCACTGGGTATGGTGGAATGTCGGGTGCAACCACGCGTGGTGGTAGCAAGACTGGACGGATGGATGAGTATCCTGAAACGAGTGGCGTGAGTGAAAGTGGAAGTAGGTCTGGACATGATTACGTTGGTGCAAGTGGAATGAATCGGAATGGAAGTAGGGCCGTACGTGCCGGGGCTGAGGTATACGTTGCAGGCGTGAACCGAAACGGAAGTAGAGGAGGCGGCCATTCTATGGCAGATGGTCACAGTCATGGTGGAATGAATGGAGAAAGCTGGAATGGTAGTCGAGGTGCCCATCGCCTGATTGATGAGTACTACTCAGGCAGCGCCACGCATCAACCGCAACACAGTGGCAACGGGCACTATGGTGGATCTCAGCAACAAAATCAAGGTGGATCCAAATACAATGATCATCACGCGCAGCAGCAACAACAACAGCAAGTGCAAAGTGGGCGAGACTACCCAAGATCCCCTGTAACACACACGGCTGAATATGAATACAAACCAAGGTCAGGCAACTCTCGAAACGCTGCAGGCGGCGGTGCGGGGGGAAGCGGCAATGGCCGGGAATACATGGGATCTAGAGTGCGTGCACCGCAAAGTCAGAGTAGAACTAGAGCGGGAGACGAGTACTGAACAAAAAACACCTGTGGGACTTGACATATAAATATTCTCCTTGAACATTATTTTTACTGCCAAGTCTCGATTAGTCAACACACACATGCCATTCAGGCAAACCACATCCACGCGGCACACGCAGCGATCGCAGCGTAAATGTACGGAATCAGCGTGTCCTTGTCAAAGATCTCGACCAAATGCACCTTCCCCTCTGGAAGCCGCGAATCCGCCACGTGAAACATGTGCACATGGACCCCAGGAACAACAAATCTGTACTCGAACCAACGCACCACTTTCAACTCTCCCGCGACTCCAGAAAGCCCCGGGCTCGCTTGCAGAAATGCCGTAATATCGGGTGTAACGAGCGTGTCGGCGCCTTGAACACCCTTCTCAAGCGCTTCCTCGGCGCGGACAAAGTGGGTGAGGCCAAGAAGCGTTGACAGCCCCGTGAATGAAGAGACCACGAGTGAGTAGTACAGCATGAGGGTGAGGTTCGTGTAGTTGTAGGCGGAGATACCCTTCAGTTTGTAGTTGGACGGCATGAAGATGACGGCGGCGCCCGCAAAGGCCGCAATGCATCGAAGAGAGGCTGCCGGAGAAGCGAGCATTCCATGGAAGTTGGTAAAGTCCGTCAAGCTTGCTGCCGCCTTTGCCATTTTCAAAAGTTGTCTGTGCCGAATATCTGTAAAAAATTAAAACAGAAACAAGAGATATGGCGACCCCACCTCCACCAACCAGCATTGCCATCACCGTTGCAAACAACGCAAACCAAAGCATCAGGACTGCTCTCGTGCTACAGCTCGGGTCTTCATCTCATCTAGCGATCCAACAGGTCCTCGCATGCGCCAAAAACAAACTTCGTCTCAAGAAGGCACAGCTGCTTTTCCACACGGACGGACAGCCATTCACAAGTACATCTGCTGCCACCCTAACGAAAGGATCCACTGTGCTTGTCTCGTGTGGGGAGCCATTCGTCGGAACAGCCGTCTCTGAAAACGCATCAACTAACGCACCTGCGCGTGTTCCTGCGCCAGTATTACTGCTGGCAGACCATACATTCATAGACTCGGATGCGTTACAGCAACTTAATCATACAGCAACACTTCCCGGCGTCATTCGTGCAGTGGGATATCCTGATCTATGTCCGGGCCTGCGGTTTCCTGTCGGTGCCTCGTTCCTGGTAAAAGACCGGGTGTACCCGGAACTTATTGGTGGAGATATCGGCTGTGGAATGAGCTTATACCTTCTCCCAACGCTTTCATCGGATGCAAGAGTGGATAAACTGGTTGCCAAGCTGTCCAGGTTGGAAGGCCCGTGGAGTGGATCCTCTGCGTCGCGGTTAGAAGCGGCAGGAATATCCAGCACTGCTGCACACGACTTATTGTTGGGAACTATTGGTGGGGGAAACCATTTTGCTGAATTGCAAGTTGTTGAACGGGTTGAAGATGAAGCCGCGTTTACTCGGTTAGGTCTGCGTAAAGATCGGATGGCGCTGTTGGTGCATTCTGGGTCTCGCAGTTTGGGTAAATCCGTGTTGGAAAAGACGCTCGAGGCAGCTGGGGACAGAGTTAAAGATGGAGTGTCGTTTGATGCCGGGTCTAAAGAAATGGAAGAGTACATGGAGAAACATGATCACGCGTGCGCTTGGGCCCGCGTAAATCGAGAAGTTATTGCTGAGCGATTTTTGGCGCTTTTGCTGGGCGGTGATGAAGCGGATGGCGGGGATTGGATGCAAGAACGTGCGCAAAAAGTCATAGGTAAAGTCGTCATTTTTGACTTGAACAACAACTGACCACCCATCGTTTGACCCCAGACATTCACCACAACAATGTCGAGATTAAGGAAATCAACGGCGACAGTGTCTGGGTTCACAGAAAGGGTGCCGCCCCATCTGACCGCGGCATCGTTCCTATCCCTGGATCTCGTGGGGCCTTCACATACCTTGTTGAACCGTATGGACCGCAAGATGAAAACGCCTTCAGCCTTCCCCACGGCGCCGGTCGAAAATGGACTCGAACTAAAGCGCATGCCATTCTTTCGCAAAAGTCGAAACGGAATGAATCTGGCGGCAAAGGGGACTTTGAAAAGACGGACCTGGGTGGCACAGTAATCTGCGAGGATTCGCGGTTGTTACTGGAGGAAGCTCCAGAGGCGTATAAAGCGATTGAAACAGTTGTGGAGGATGTCAAGGAATTTGCGCGCGTGGTTGCTGTGATGCGGCCAGTGTTGACTTACAAATTCATGAGATAAACAACAAGCGGATTATTTATTTAGTTCCATTCAACTGTGTGAACCGACATTCAAAACATGCTCAATAAAACAGCGGTCAAAAGCGAATATAATGACGAGAATGCTGCGCGTCTTGTTGAAAGAATAATTTATTCGAGGCACCAACAACCAACTCAGTACAGGAAAGAAGACGACTTTTACACAATTAAAACAGCCCACAAACGACACTCTATACATCATAATCTCCCCTCACGCTCCTTTGCCAAATCATCCGGTTAAATAAAATGCTCACGTGTCTCAAAGTCGATTCGCACCAGCAACAACCAGATTCGAAATGCCGCCCAATTCATTGCTGCCGCCGCCGATAGTATGGCTTCCATTTACAAAGCTGATGCTTCCATGCGCGTGGACAATGCCACCCAACTCTCCCCTCACAAATTCCTGAACCGCTTCTCGAAATCCAAATCCCATTCCTTCACTGCTGAAGCTTGTATTTGAGTTTTGATTTTCCTCACCTTGCTGGGACGCAACCGTATCCACAGCATGGCTCAGCAGTGTCACATCCCGTAACCAGCTACCCACAAGGCTCGCTGGGAAGACACGTCCTTCTTGTGCTACACGGCGACAGCATTCTTGGATGGCAATGCGATATCCGCGTGCAATTGTTCGCCATCCTTCGTCCAGGGTTTCGTGGTTTCGTAGTGGGGAGGAGAAGCGGTGAATGGTTGAGAGGAGAGATGATGCGGTTTGGAGGAATGCAAATGAGTCGGAGGGGTATTCATGGGTGAGGTTAGGTGGATACGAACCTGCAAAAACAGAAAGTCATCAGCCCCCAACACAAAAAAGTCAGTAATCAAAACAAAAAAAAGACACAAACAAGGTTCAGTAAAGTGCGTCAAGTAAAGCGATACAGTATCCAAAAATGAAACCAGTGCCTTTCGGCATCTCCCAAAAGCGTAATCGGAAGACTTGTCGACACCCTTTGAAGTGTATGGGTAAGAGGAATCGAGATGGGCAATGGCAGTCTGGAGATGATGATTTGCCGACTCTAAAGACGGACGCGGCAGCAGCGAAGCCACGTGGATGGCAAGGGGTTGGTTGTTTGCAACAAGGCTTTTTATGAGAGTGAGAAGACTTTCTTTGTCAAGTGTCTCGAGTATTTTTGCCAACGGCATGGCCCGTTCTTCGGTGCTTGCGAGAGGCTGATTCATCAGCGGTGGAGCCGCTTCAGACTCGCTATCCCAGATAAGGCGGATTCGTTTTGCAGGAGTCACTCGGGAATGCCGCTGCAATCTCTGCCTCGAAGGTGTGTTTGAGGTTGATTCTGTATTCGTGTCCATTGAGTTGTCGCCGTGTGGGTTCTTACGTTTGCGGGACGGTGTCGTTGGTTCTGGTTCTGAGATGGATGCTTGACCTGCCTGGGAGTGAGCGCGGGCGCTTTCCTCCTCGGCTGCTTCACTCGTGCCAAAGGTGGCCGATGCGTTGTTGATGGCTGCGGCAACGCCCCCCCACGACACCTTCAGATGAGACATGTTTTGCTTGTTTGGCACAGGTAAATTTTATGAGCGAACGCAAATATTTATGCAACACGTAAATAAAACCATAAAATATGTCAACAGCCAAGCATTCAACTGGCAGCACAAACACAACCAACAAAAGTCACGTCATCGAGTACCGAAGCAAGTTCAATGTGTATGCGCTAGCATGGCGCCAGACTCGCGCTGAATTCGGGCTTGCGATTGGATCCTGCGACGAGGCCGCATCGAGGTTTTGTGTCTTTTTTGTTTCCCTTCTTTGCTGTTGGCATGGGCTCTGAACCCCTACTTGTTCACGCACACTGCAGCCACGTTGAAGTTGTTGAAAAGCGGCCAGGCTCGGAATCCCAGATGCGTTGTGTTGCGCGGGCCGATTTCGAGTACCCTGTCACAAAGCTGCTCTGGGCGCCAGAGGTGATGTCTTCTCCTGATTATTAGTTTTCATCTGCCGCCTTGTTCATCCTGTCTTTGGTATGAAGTGAAGCACCACGTCATTTTATTTATATTTTTTCCCCTTGAATTAGAAAGCGCAATCTTCCCTCGTTTGCTCCACTTCCGATCTCCTACGCGTTCATGAACTTGTCGAATCGGGAGAAGGAAAAGCCTTGTCACTACGTGGAACATTGAAGCAAAATCCCCACCAGAAGAAATCCTCCGTGGTAAAAAAAATGCAGTTGATGCAATATTTTCCAAACTGATAGCCAACGGTGATTTTAGTTCTCGCCTCCATTGACATCGTTTGATTGGAGCGAAGTGGATCCAGCAGTTCTCGTCACCAGTTCGATTGATACCACTTGCAGTGTCTGGGACATGAATGTGTGTATCAAATTGTAACCTTGCGAAAACTGAGCCACGAAACTAACGCAACATAACAGCGCCTCGAACAAAAAACTCAACTCATTGCACATGACAAGGCAGTCTACGACGTCTGCTTTTCTCGAAATCCAGACATTTTCGGCAGCGTGGGTGCTGACGGAAGTCTTCGAACATTTGACCTGCGCTCTCTCGAACACAGCACCATTCTTTACGAAACAACTTCTCGTCTTGTTTCGGCGACGCAAACGATGGAAAGTCAGGCCTTGTTGCGTATCGCTTGGAATCGACTGGATTCAAATTACATTGCCGTGTTTGGGGAGGGCGGGTCAGATGCCTCGGGGGCGGGGAAAGTTGTTGTCGTGGATGTGCGCGTCCCGAGCGTTGCTCTATTGGAACTTAGTGGCCACCGAATGCGAAAACAGGAAGTCGGTGCGGGGGCATCGAAAGGAGGGAGTAAAAATGCAACCATCGCTGGCGGTGTGAATGCCATTGCATGGGCACCGCATAGTAGTGCGCATTTGTGTACTGTTGGTGAGTGGGACCAGTTCTTCATTCCGGCCAAAAAATCTGACCGTCTCAATCATCAGGTGAGGATGCGTATGCACTCGTATGGGATTTGTCCAAAGCACCGCCTCGTACGGTTCTTGATGCGCCACTACTGACATACATTGCGAACGAACCCATCAACAACGTGTCTTGGACGCCCGGGAATCAAGATTGGATTGGAATAGCCGCAGGAAAAACAGTGCAAGCTTTGAAAGTTTGACAGTTATTTATTTTTTTTGTTTTGGGAACGGAAATGTAGCATATCGTCCATTGAGCCAGCGGAACCCTTGCAACTTGCACATGAACGAAATTCTCATTTCACTGGTTTCAGCATAGCCGCGGAAAGTCTGCTCGTGGTTGAAGGATGCATCCCTCCCAAAGGCGCTAGCATAGGTGGTTGAGGTGAAAAGGCCGAAACTGCGGTAGCAATCACGATGGGGCTCTGCTGTGGGCTGCTGCCGCCAGGTACAGGTACCGTTACAATTGGAGTTGGACGTGGATTGCTCTTTTTCCGGTTCGATAAATCATCCAAGCTTCCCTTTGGAGAAGCTTGTTTTCCAGCAGGCGGTTTTCCTGTAACTGCACTGCTGTTGCCGCTTGCCCCTGCTCCAGTATTTCCCCCAGTAGTATTCGCTGAACTTCCAGCCATTCCGCCAGGATTATTGGAGACATATTTTCCTTGGTTTGAGGAGCCGGCATTTGCGTTTGACGGTTTGTCGGTTGACAGAGCTGCACCTTTGCCTCTAACTCCTGTTGCAGCTCCTGTAGCAGAAGTGGCCGCTAAAGTTGCTTTCTGCTGCCGTGTTGGGTTGAGTACTGTGGATTTTAAGTGTTGTTGTCAGGTTTCTTTGCTTTTGAGGAGGGTTAAATGAGTCTCACTCACAGCCAAATTTGATTTTCTCGCCGACTTGATCGAGTAAGGGAACGTATGTCCCATCAATTTCGTCTGTCAAAACGAATACGCGAGAAAAGAAAGTTGAATAATCAAGGAATGAAGAGTCGCAAACTCTCTCTCACCGCCAACCAGCTTCACCAGAATATAATTTCCCCGCGCTTCGAGATACTTTTTGGCATACTCTTTCGGTTTCCCAAACAAATCGACAACTTCGCCGGTTTCCGTGGCCAAGTCAATATGTTCGGGTGCTGGGGTGTGACTGTTTTCAAAGCATACGCGCCGTATATGAGATAGAAAGACGCTCGAGAGGCAGTTTGGGTTGATTAAGCGTTCTTCGTTGGCTGGAAGGGGAGGGAAAAATCTGCATGTGTAAGAGTTACTTTCTTCTCAAATGTATGTTTTTTTGGTTTGTTTTTGGTGTGGTAGGGTTTCTGAATGCAAAGAGTGTACCTCCGAATTTGATTGTGCAGAAAGGCATGTGGCTGGTGAGGGCTTATGGTTGGTGTTTGTGTGTACTTAGGGTTGTCTCGGTGTGTTGCGTGATGACTGCTTTGTTTTGTTTGTTTGTTGAGGATTTGTCAAAACTGGAATCCATTCAAATCGGGTCAAATAAAATCTGGATGTGCTCCCGACGCAAACGGCGTTATCCTCGATCCGGCGCTGCAGTTGGCGAGCAATTGTCTCAGCTGATAAACATGCTACGTGACACATTATTATCTTCTAAATATGAATCTCATTTACTTGGCGACAACAACAAAAAAAACAGGCCACCCGCATGGAGCTTGGAAACAACAACAACAACAACTTATTTAGCCGAAACAGCATTCCTCTGCGAGATAATGACATACGCTCCAAACAAGAGCGCAATAAGATGACCAATCGCGAGCACAAAGAAGGGAGCTCCATTATTCCATTTATCAAACAGGTAGCCGCCCAGTTTGGATGTCATCAAGATTCCAATCGAGCCACACACGGATGATATTCCAGCAACGGATCCTCGAATCGAAGGGTCTATTGATTCGTTGTTGGTGACTAGTGCGAGGTTTCCAATGACAAGGCCGATTTCTAGTTTTTTTGACCAGGGATATTTGTTTGAATTTTGGAGTCAGCAGAAAGCATAAAACAAAAGTACCAGAGAGTCCAACAAGAATGACGATGAAGATGACAATGTTTTTCATCGGATCGGCCGCAAACATCCAAAAGTAAAACCCGCATCCAATCACAGCGTTCAGTAAAACAACGTTCACTCCACTGATTCGGTCGCAAAGATAGCCAAAAAGTGGAGCTCCCAACAATGCGGCTGTTTGGCAGATTCCCGAAATCTGATTGTGGAATGAGATTAGAAATCGGGAAAAGAGTCGACATCATTTGCCGCGCAAAAAAAAATAGTCACCATATAAGCTCGCGAATATGCAGACGCGCATGCGGATTTGATGGTCGGGTCATTCACTCCACCACCAACCGTGCATGTACCCAGCTCGATCGATCTTTGATACACCCAGAGAGGAATAAATAATGTAATAATCACGGTATCCCCGCGAGCCAAGAAACTTCCAACGTATCCAAGAGCAACCTTGGGATCTTGTTTGGCGGCCTGAAGCCCTTCTGAAGCGATTTGCCAAAGTGACTTTTTGGTTGATACTTCGAGACCTTGCGCATTTCCTTGGTGTGCTCGGCCTGCTTCGGTGCTTGCGGCAATGTCGGCTGTTCGCGTGTCTGCGGATAGTTTCCACGAAGTCGAGGTTTCATCAGCCGGCAAAGCAGTCACGGTGGCATCGGATCTTGGTAGTCCTTCTTCCGCTTGCTGAATGTTTTCAGACATTGCGGCAGCAGCAGTAAGCTCAGGCTTTTCTCCACTCGTGTTTGTGACGGGCGTCAACAAAAGAAACAACAGAACCGAAAATACCGCCGACACTGAGCCAGCAATCAAGTACGCCGTTCGAACGCCCTTGGCCAAGTCTCCGTACTTGACTGTTACTGGAAGGTACACGAACAGCGCAAACAGTGCGCCCAACCCGGATGCAAGACCCACAAGCCCAGCAAGTTTCCCGCGATGCTGCCAACATTAGACAAGGTCAGACAAATAGGAAGTCAATGACGCGCATATAAAAGAACTCACGGCATCGGAAGCGTAGTCGGCGAGAACGGCAGCAAGCATGGACACTGCGGCTCCACCACCCAGCGCAAACACAAGCCTTAAACCAACGAGCGCGCCGTACGAAGGGACAAAGGGACTTGCAATCAGCGCTATTCCCATAAGAGCAAACCCGGCTGCGTACACGGTTCGTCGCCCGATTCGATCGCTCACAACTCCCCACGGCCACACTGACAAGATTGACACAATTTGGTCAGCGAAGGATAAGGTGCCCGTCTGCGGCATAAGAGAGTCGAGTTAGTTTTACTTCAGCTGAAGAAAGAACTCGGGGCAGCTTGCCTTGTCTCCAAGACTGTCGTTGGGCACGTTGAGAATCTCGACAAGCAGGATGCTGCTCCCCGCATTGACAAAGACAAACTGGGCAATGCCGAGCGAGACGGCAACGAGATAGACGGCCCAGGACCAGGATGGTTTCAAGAGGCGCCATGAGGCCATCGTTGCTGACATGTTTTTGGTTCGATCAACATTTTTGACCTTTTTGTATTCGTGTATGGGGCACTCAAAAATTCTGATTGGCTGGGACTTCGGGCGAGGAAGTCGTTACGCGCGATTTTTAGCGAGTGATGTTCTGATGTCCTGTGGGAGACGGCGTGCTCTGCTGCGAGAGGGTCTTGTGGTTGGCGCGGGCGACGTGGTTTGAATGACTGGCGGCGTGAGTGCCCGGTGCCTGAGTTCCCACGGTTGTCAAGCATTACGTGTCATCAGTCCATATCAGCTGCTTGGAATGAAGAGCTGCTGAAATGGGAAACAGAAGAATGTCACCTACCAACCAACCAACACTGCGTAATCATAGTCTTGAGAAACAGACCCCCCCTTGTGTCGTTTGCTGAACCATTCCATCGCTCAAACTGCTGGCATACTTTAACCTGCTTTGGCAGTTGGAGGCAGCGAAAATATCTCAACGCTGACATGAATGTCTCTGGGGATGATTCAAATAACGGACCCGACACCCGTCGGATACAGCGCTCGTACAATGCGTGCTTCAGTAACACATCACTCCCGTACTGATCACGCTGATGATGCAGCTGAATCCGTCACTATAAGAGGATTTGGTACCGACGGTGGTGGCGGTCCCAGCAGTTGAAGTTGATCCTGTCATGGGATAACTCTGCCCGTTCAAGTTGCGCACACTCAGGTTGCCATCGCAAGACTCCTAGGGACCGTTCGGATGTGGCGCTGCGTTGAGTAAGCACTGAGCAGAACACGGCGCTCGTGGTTCAAGTCACAGTGCTAGTTTACAGCTCACCCACTCACGGCCGCTGAATTGAAGGAATATCCTTCTCCATCATTGCCTCACCAGAGGGAATCCACTCCTCCATCTCGCCAGTGGACGCTTCCCATTCCCTGATTCCGTTACTCTGTCCGAGAGCGAAAATTTATGAATCTGAAAATTTTCATGCCAAGGGAGCGGAACATGAAAAAATTCCAAGTTCAGATTGGCGTTCACTTGGCACCGGTATTCGCATTGTTCGGTTTGATGATCAAGAAAGATTCAACGTCAAGGTTTATTACTACGCTCATTTATAAAAAAAGGGGGGTTCGACCAAGTGGATCGTTCACAAATATCAGTTTTCAAGCGACAACGGCGAGAACAGCTGCAGCAACCGCAACTGCAGCGCCATTACTTCTCACAAAGCTGCCTGCTCCGGAAATACTGGCAGTGCCAGCAGCCACTGCAAGACCATTCACTGTACAGATGGAATTACCACACAGCACACCCGAACTTCCACTGGGAACCATGGCCCCGTCAATCATGCAACCAGTCTCGGTGCAAGTGGTGCTTCCAATGCTAGGATAGGAGACGCCATTGATGGAACAAATTCCGTCGCTGCAGTTGACACCACTTTGGCCGTCTCGGTAAATCTGGCTGTTGACGGAACAGTACTGCCCGGTACAGTAAGTACCGTACGTGCTCTGAGCGGTAATGGGGTACTGTTGGCCGTTGTAACTGCAATACGAAGAGTAACACTGAACTCCGTTGGTTCCACTGTTGTAAATCTGTCCATTCACTGTGCATCGGAATGCATCACAGGCGATCCCTTGCGTGTTTGCGTACTGGATACCGTTGTAGCTACAACTGCTGGAAGTGCACTGAACCCCGTTTGTCCCCGTGTTGTATACTTGACCGTTCACAGTGCATGTGTTGGAGTTGCAGTAGGCGCCAAAGCCCCACTGGACGCTGCTTCCGTAGCTTTGGCCGTTATAGTTGCAGTTTCCGTTGGTGCATTTCGTGCCTTGTTGACCATTGTAGTAAATGACGCCATTGTCTGCACAGCGTGAATATCCGTCACAGGCCGGTCCTTGAATGTTTGGGTAGGTGATTGTGCCGTGGTTGCAGTATCCTGGGTTGCAGCGTACTCCGTTGTCACCGTGCTTGTAAATATTGCCGTTGACAGTGCATGTGTTTTGGTTGCACCAGGTCCCGGCCCCACCCGTGACTGTGTTTCCGTACATTTGGCCGTTGTAGGTGCACACGGAACCCGAGTAGCATTGCACACCGTTTTCCCCATTGTAGTAGATTTTGCCTTGAATCGTGCACGAGTTGCCGTTGCAGACAGGAGTCTGATAGTTTGGATAGTTGTTGTTGTTGTACTGGCAGAACCCGTTCTGGCAGTTGACTCCGTTCTGGCCTTGGTTGTAAATCTGCCCGTTTACATTACAGTAGCTATTACTGCAGTAAGTCCCACTCCATGTTCCCACAGAAGCTGTTGTAGGGGTCAGCCGATACGCCGTAAAGTATAAAGACGACTGAGAACTGCCGCAAGCATTCGAGTCTGAGCACCGAGCATTACAGCTTTCCGTCTGTGCTTGTACGGCAAAAGAAATGTTGTCGGAGCATTGACAAAAGAAGCTGCTTCCGCCTTCCATTGCAAGGATTGCGTTCTGTTTGCCGAGCTTGAGACAGGTGGTGGAGCACGATGCGACAGAGACGGAGGCCCCAGACAGGGTTGCCTGGCCTTGCCATGCTGGAGACTTGAAGCAGCCGATGGGGGTGTATAGTGCCATTTGTTTCCAGTGGGTGTTCGTGTGGTTGGACTTGGGGGTCTGAGGACGGATCTGTCTGGACTCGGTTCGCAGTCTCACGGCACGCATTTTATACGAACTGGCAAATGGAAAATTCAATGTCGAATAAGAAAATAAACGCGTGATTAATTGTGCAAAGCGTTCAACAAATCATGATGAAATTCTTGGTGCGATTTTCGGAGTTGGTTCCTATCATTCACTTATCCAAGCATGCCGCAGTACCGAATTAATCAGCATGCTGCTAGTTGTGGATGCCGTTTCGATGCGGTGTTTTTTTGAATGACAACGCTCCAACTTGAGGCATTGAGAAAAAACAAATCTGCTTGATAATGTCACTTACAGTGAGTTGATAGTAACACTAGTTTTCCGTTTAGCATCAGCTTTCGTGGCTTAGTTGGTTAAAGCGTCGGTCTCATAATCCGAAGGTCGCCGGTTCGACTCCGGCCGAGAGCACTTTTCCTTTTCCTCTCACCTTTGAAATGAGTTCATTGTCAACACAATTGTTCTTCACAAAGGTTTTTGGACGAAACAAAAGCAGTCTCGAAAAAACTTGATTGAGTGAACAACGTATTTTATTCATTTTTTTTTTTTTGAATGGGGAATATTCTTTTTTAAATAGGCGACTAAAGCATGGTTGTGGAGGGAGGGAGGGGAGGGAGTGCATATATCTAATAAAATGAAAAAAGATTCAAATTGGAAGCACCAAGAGAGTGCTGAAGCAATTGCTGCTGCTGGAGTTTAACCTGCCGATGCAATTTCAGCAACGCATCTTGTCCATTCAAAAACCTTTTAACACCAGCAACCCAATCGGCGTACAATTCAACTGAAACGTTGAGATCAAAGTTGAGCAAGTTGAGGGCCCATCGTTTCAAGTCGCGTGCATAGGTTGAGTGGAGTTTTAGGGCCATTGCGCTGAAGGGAGGGGATGATTGGGCGAGGATCCAGGACCATGTGCTGATGCTGACGGGGGCGTCACAGAGCATGCTGTCTGCGAGGATTAGGCCTGCTGTGAAGAGGGCGACGGGGCATTGGGCAAAGTCTGTGGCGGTAGCAGCAGTGGTAGTAGCAGTAGCAGAAGGTTCAGCTTGGGAAATGGAAGGGAAAAAAGATGAATTGGGGTGGCTGGCTGGTAGAGCGGTGGACAGCATTTTGTGGACAAAAAAAAGAGCCATAATGATGGTGTGAGAGGGTAACCGAAGAGTAGACAATGCCGTCATTACGATTTTTTGGATCTGAATGGATTCTGCTGAAGTATTTCTGATAGATTGAGGAGGGGATGGAGGCTGTTGTGATTGCTTGGCATCAATCTGGTGCAAGGGCGAAAGTGGCGGAGTGTTGACAAAACCGGACGAGTTTATGGGTTTGGCTGCGGCGGCACGACGCAGTACAGACGATGATGATGCCGGGTTGGCCGGGGCGTAGGGAGCGTATCGTACTACTTTGGCGTCTCTGTGTCGAGACGTTGATTGGGCGAACATGCTTGGCTGATTTGAGTGGGCTTGGTTGACAGCTGGGATGATGGCATTGAAGCTGGGCAGTGCACTGCCCATGGCAATGGGAGGAGAGCAGGGCGGGGAACGAGTTGTTGAGTGGGGTATCGGGAGGGAGACGGCCTTGACGGTCATGTGTGTCATCATCTGTGAAGCGAGAAGACCCAGCTGAGCCTGCTTCTGGTGCGTTTGCAGCTGCTTCTTGACGATACGCGAGTTTTCCTGGTGTGCGTGCAGGAAGTGGAGACAGTACTGCTGCTGGACGGAGTAGAGGGCCATTGGAGGTTTTCGTTGGGATGTGGTACGTGGATCGGAGGTGGGATGGTCAGTTTGGGGTGATTCTGTTTTATAAATAAAAAATAAATAAATGCGTGTCGCACAAGAGAATTTTTATAAATTTTCATGTAATTGGTGTAACAATGCGAAAATCAAAAAGTGAAACAGATAAAATCTGGTAACGGCCTTTTCCTTTTTCAGACACTTTCTCATTTTAATCAAGACGAGGGTTGGTTCGTACGAAAGAGAGCACTCGACTTGCTTCTTAGTGCGTGCCATACAGGGCGATACAGTCCCGATGCAGGCAGTGCTGCGTCCTGTGCTGCTGTCTGTGTGCCAAGGGTGTATGTGTGTCAAGTAATGATGAATGTCCAACAAGGAAAGAATGAAAAATTCAATCTTGGGTGTTTGTTCCACGTTGAACAATCACACCACTGTTATTAATATTACCATCAATGCCCCCTTTCTTTTTGGTTCCCCGTTTCGGCGGCGTTTGTTGCCTCTCGATGCACCACCCTCCCTCCCTCCTCAGTCCATCTACCCATCCACCAACTCCCACTCCAACTACCACACGCAACAAGGCCCGTTGATACTGTTTATTGCATGCGTGCATGCATGCTTGCATTATAATAAAATCTGTTTTTGGATCGAACAACACGTTTGACAAATTGGGTCCCTATTTGCGACGTGTCAATTCACTTTCTTTGGACCTAATCTCTGGTTCTTGCGGTCATTCCAACCCAACCCCCAAAAATGGTTCTTGCCTGCCCCGCTCTCAGAGTCACGCTGCTACACTTCCCGCACTTCAAGGCTCCACCGCGCGTCACATTTCATACTGTGTCTCCTTGTCTCAGTTGCTTTGGCTTGAACCTTGAACGCGACGTATACTCATCAGAAATCAACTCCGAAACACTCTCTTAAAATAAAAACACGACGGTTCGACTCCGAATTTCAAATGACCTTCCTTTTTATACGAATTCATGGTAAACACTCGGAAAAAATGGAAAGAAAAAACTTAGACCGCCCCCTCTCAATTCACTGCAACTTTCATTGTATGCAACAGACTAAAAGGAAAATCCGCATCTCAATTTTCATCGCCAAACCCAACTCATACTGCTTCAGATTTACTTGAAAACAGTTTAGCGAGACTTGGCCTGAACCTTAGGGGCAGCGCCCTTCATTTGCTGCTTGCTGACGTTTCCCTTCTGAGCAGCCTTGACTTTGGACAACTCAACCTTCTTCTTGTCCTGAGCAACCTTCTTGGCCTCCTTGCTCTTGGCAGCGGCAGCCTGACGCAGAGTAGCTCTCAACTCTGGCTTCTGGTTCTTCTTAGCCTTGATGGCGTCCAAAGTAGCTCCAACAACGGCACGGGTGGCCTTGACAGTGCGGCGGGTACGCTTCTTTGACACTTCAATGTCTTGACCCTTCTTGTGAAGACGACGGGCAACGATGGTCCAGGCAATCTTGGAGGGCTTCTTGCGCTGCAAGAACAGAGATTCGGACTTTCCGTTGAGGAAACGGTAGGACTGGAAAAAGAATGAAAAATGTCGAGTTAGCTCCACATTATGTGCAGAATACAGAGTTGCTGATTCCAAGAATAAGATGCGTTTTTTCGCAGAGGACTATTCAGGTAACGGCTTTCTTCGATTTTTAAACGCCACCAAGCTGTTCCATGTTCCCTGTTCGCCAGTCCAGTTTTCGATATCCGTTTTTGAAAATCAAGTTCGTCCATGTTTTCCAAGTTTGATGATGGGTTGATTTTTTCGAATCGAGAACTCACTCTGTTGTCCACACGGATGTAGGTCTTTCCGTGACCTGGGTAGATCTTGAATCCAGAGAAGTTGCAAATCTCGGTTCTGTCGATGCGCAAAAAGAAGAAGAGAGAGCATTCGCAATGTTAGAGCATGGTGCGTCTCTGCTTTGGGAGGAGCAAATTTCGAATCAGGACAGATGGAGAGTGATTCGTCCAGCGAGAGATTCGATCCAAATCCCAAACAGACCATCCGGTAGTCCTCATCGACACCATCCAGCATCTTCGATATCACCAACATGGCGGCTCATTCGATGTCCCCTCCGAACCGATGGAAGATGGCGCTGTGATGTGTGGTGGCAAGCTTGCGGTATTCACCTCATGTTTGATTTTTTTCCGCTTCCTCTTTGACAAAAAAGTGCAAGAACACAACACCACACCCACACCCTGTCTGGACAACCAGCACACGGGAAAGGTGGGAACGTGTTACTAAATACAGGCGCACTATACCAGCTTGAAATGCATCTTTTTAAATTGTCAGCGCTTCATTGTTTTTTACGTCCTCAGACCGACAGTTGATCCAATTCCATCCTAGCAGACACTCATTCACGCCGATCCACCTGGTACGACTCACAGGCATGCGAAGGAATCATGAACCGCGTTTTTTCTGTTGAATGAGATGCGGTTCAAAGTTGGACATTCCTTCACAACTTACATCCGTCACAACCAACAGTAAAGATCCGAACCCCCCCTATTTATGCGCCAAACAGAAAAGATAACAGCAATGGGCCATGCTAGGCTGAAGTGGATCGTTGAAGACACATTTTTTGGACTCTCATCAGTTTTGTGACTCAAAAGTCATGCAAGAACACTCCAGAGTGACGCCAACGATCGGTATCTCAGTGTACCATCAAATCAAATGGAAATGGTAGTGTTCCCTAATATTTGACGGGGATTGAAAGTGTGAAGTAAACCTCCTCATCAAGTCCAGTAAGCGGGATAATGCTGAAGCGCGAATGGGGTAGTGCAAAATTCAGATTTCTTGCCATCAAAACGAACGTGATCAGTGTCATGACTATATGTTGGATGAACTATCAGATCACTTTGTAGGTTTGGAAGCAGTTATTGTCATCTGCTTTGCATAAAGTATGCAAGAACCGTGGCCCCAATGCGACCGCCCAGCAGTTTACTGCGCGTACAAGCCGATGTTGCTGTACTGAACAGCCCGCATTCAAGAGTCCTTCCAACAGAAAAACCCTGAAAACGCCAATGATATAGGAGAATATGGTTGCTCAGTTGGCGAGCCATATCGCGTCCCTGCCGCAGAGTCATAAAAAAGGGAACCTGCGCGCTTGCCAGTTTCATTTCATTCTGACAACGAAGTCCGTGTTTCAACAAGCGGATAATTTCGCCATTGCGCTTAGTTATCCGGGCCAGAAATCCAACAAATTTCTCATCAAAAAAGCATTCATCCATGGTCTTCACCCTCGTTGTCCACCTGTACGCCAAAGACGACGCCGCAGCAATTGCCACGTTGAACAATCTTCTCCTCGAGGCCAGCCAAGTGTACATCAAGGACGCCGGCACACTCAACTGGTACATCATGCAAGACTCGAAAGATAAGCGCGCCTTCACCATCGTCGAGCGCTACGAACAAGAAAGCGTGAGTTTTTCTTTTTTGGGAATATCTGTTTGTTCTTGTTTTCCTCCCCCGCTTCTGTCCGTCTCTGCATCACTCCCCTATCTGTGTCGACGACATTTGTTTATTTGGTTCACGGAAGAACAACTGATCGGATAATTTGCCTTGGCAGTCTTTGCAGATCCACGCCGCAAACCCATTCTACAAGCACTTTGGTGCCACTGCCGGACCGCTCCTGGACAAGCCGCTTGAGATCCGCAGGTTTAACGAGATTGACGGGAAGCTTTGATCACGAATGTCAGGAGACACATTCTTCCCGTCCTTTGTGTGTATCCATATCTCACTAGCTCATCGTCTCATGTTTGAGTAATAAACGTGATGCCATAAAGCTTTCAACAGTTGCAACTCGGCGCACCTTTTACGTATTGTTTTCACGAAAAACATATATGAATATAATGTATACAAAAAACGAGAATGTCATCGGTTGTATAGTGTAGTGGTTATCACCCTGGTTTTTGATACCAGTAACCCCGGTTCGAATCCGGGTACGACCTCTCATGTCCTCGCACTTGCCGCCCTTTTCTCTCAAGCTGAAGGGTGCAAGTTTGTGTTTTGTCCTGATGAAGCAGCGATTCTGACTGCAAAGCAATTCAACTCAGGACTTGGACGGGAAGGAGGGATGGGAAAATCGGTCGCGCCTATTTACCGAAGTATGCACAAAGGTCAACAAACATGTTTACACCCCCAATGACCCAAAAATCATGCACCACTCACGCAATTCACGAACTATTCCTCAGGACCCCGCAAACGTTAACGTTCTTCTTGAAATTCTCGAAGAGTTCGAATTCTATGTTCGGTTTGATGCGATCCAGTTTCTGAAAACGCTTCTTGAGACGAGCAGCGAACGGCTTCAGGCATCTCCAATTGGATAGTACCTAGCTACATGATAGCATTGCTTTGGTAATCTAATGAAAGCTGAGGGTACAATGCTTTAATCAGTTTTGAAGGAATAAGAACGGGAAAGTAAATTAAGATCTTCGAATTAGCGACCTCCCCGACCACCTCCGCCACGACTGGAGCCTCCGCGGCCTCCACGACCGCCTCCAAATCCACCACGGTTTCCGAATCCACCTCCGGAGCTGGAACCACCGCGTCCACCGCCGAAACCGCCTCTTCCTCCAGAGAAGCCGCCACGACCACCACCACCGAAGCCTCCACGACCACCACCGGACTGGTAACCACCACCGCCAGCATTGCTACTTTCCTGCAAATCTGGAATCTCGCTTGGCAGTGAGACGTTCACTCCACGTCCATTCCAAAGAACCCCTGCTATTTTAATCTGTCCTCCTTCCAACACTTCAACCTTCTCTGCTTTCAAATCTGCAACAACGCCTCTTTCATCTTTCGTGAGTCTCCACAATGGCGCATCGTCCCAAGCCAACCCTGGGTGGTTACGGTTCACAATCGCACGAACGAACCCAGCGTTTCGGATTTTTTGATCGCACTGGAACATCACTGTAAGGAAGCCTTCGGTCGCACTGAGAAGGGAACGCGGGGGTAGAGGTTTCATTGTGTTGCAGATTACAGCAAGGGCTGCGCTAAGGGCCATGACTGGGTCATTGTGGTGGTGAGCGAGGATTGCTTCCGCCGCATCACTAAAGTAGGAGAGTGCTTCAGGATGCACTTGTTTAAGAGTATCAAGAGAGTCAAGGGAGCGGGACTTGATAATGTCTTTAGGTTGTGGAGCACCAGCCTTCTTGAAGCTGACACCTGTTTTCGGAGGTATTCTGATGAGACTGACGGTGGATCAGACAAAATGATAATCGAACCTGCTTTTCTGGTAATGTTCTGAAGGAGATACTCTTGTTGCGCCTTGTAGAAAGTCACGCAAATGCCGGACTTTCCGGCACGCCCGGTTCGTCCACTTCGATGCACATAGGTTTCGACATCACCTGGAGGCTCGCAGTTGATAACTAAATCAACTTCTGGAATATCGACTCCTCGTGCACACACATTGGTCGTGACAAGACATCTGAATTTTCCGTCTCTGAATCCCTGGATGGCAGTTTCACGCGTCTTTTGCTGCACATCTCCATGCAGCACTTGGGTACCAAACGCAGTCAATTTTTCGTTCAGTCCAAGCTCGTTCGCCTCATTCTTGGTTTCAACAAAAACAATCGTGCGACTGCTTCCACCGCGACCATACACTGCCACAATGTCACCCAAAATGTCCGCTCGGTTCTGCCACTTGGATGGGATGCACAAGTGCTGTACTTTTTCACTTGTTTTGAGTTTCTGTTGCCCGACCAAATCAACCGTCTCGCGATCTGCGCGCATGTACTTGGACAAAACCGAGTTTACCCACTCGGGCATTGTGGCACTAAAGAGAAGGGTTTGAAGTGGGTGGGACTTTTTTGTTCCTTCCGCTTCTTTTTGTTGCGAGACTTGCTGCAAAACCTTTTCCATGGATTCGGCAAATCCAATCTAAGAACAACATCAGCTTGATGTCAGCAACAGTAAAACGACAATCAGAACTGAGACGACTCACATCCATCATTTGATCAGCTTCGTCAAGGGTGATGAATTTCAAATTGTGCAGCTTCAAGGAACCTCGCTCAACGTGGTCAATAAGTCTTCCAGGGGTTCCAACAACAATGTCCACTCCATTACGGAACGCATTGTTTTGAACTTCGTAAGGTGCGCCTCCATACACACAGACTAACTGCAACTCGCCTGCAGCGAGCGTTTCAAATTCACGAAACACTTGATTGGCAAGTTCACGTGTCGGTGCCATTACTAGAGCAAATGGTGGTCGACCGCGTTTGCTGAATTCAGCTCGGTGAATGGCCTTTTCGCGTTTAAGAGTTTCAACGACGGGCAATGCAAATGCAAGGCTGTGGATGGTCGAATTAATCACGGCGTAAGGTAAATATGAGGAATCTCAAACATGCTCTTACGTTTTCCCTGTACCAGTTCGTGCCCTCCCAAGAAGATCCTTTCCAGCCATGACTTTTTGGAAACAAGCAGCTTGGATCGGAAATAAAGCTGTTCTTCCAGATGCTGTTAACGCATCAAGAGTGGACTTTGTTAAATCGTACGAGTCCAGTCGAAGATCCGACGGGGTGTCGTCTTTCTTTGGCTTCTCGGCAGTTTTATCTTCGCTTTCCTCGACGTCCATTGCAGCGTCTTGAGTGGCAGATTCGTCCGTTTTTTCTGCTGCTTCAGCTTCTGCAGCTTTCGTCTTCTTTGCCTTCTTGGCTTTTTTGGGAGACTCATCGTCACCCTCTGGCTTGTCAGCGTCATCAACGTCCGCTGCTTTGCGCTTGCTGCGTTTCTTGGGTGACTCCACAGGGTCCTCATCTGCCTGCTCGGCATCCGATTCAGCCTTAGCTTTCGTCTTTTTGGACTGACGCTTGGAAGGTGCCTCAGTTTCTTCTTCCGTTGCCTCGGTTGCTTCCGCCTTCTTGGACTTTTTCTTCTTTGTCGACTTGTCCTCAACTTCCACTTCAGATGAGGCAGCGACCTCCATCTCCTCTGTGGGTGCGATCACATCCTCCTTCGCGCGTTTGCTCTTCTTGACAGTGGCTGGCGACATTTTGATCTTGTTGGAATAAAAAAAAAAAAAAAGAAAGAGGAATAAATAGCGATAATATTAACCTCATTCGAGACCCACAGCGGTACCCTCGCTAGGCCCCCGTGCCACACTCTGCTACATGCGAATTGAAGCATGCACCCCACCAAACGTCGCAGGCTCGTGCATCAGAAATCTGAGTGCGAGGAAATTCGCTTACGAACGTTATCAGTGAAATCGCGGCAGAGTGCTGAGAGCATCTCGCACTTTCTTGAAGTCCAGCCAGACTCGCCACGCCAAAGAGTAATTTGCTTTGCATGGATGGGCAAAAAAAATAACCGGACAAAATGCCAGAGGAGGAGTTTGAGTTTGATGACGACTTTGATGCAGTAAGCGCGGGAGACATCGCGAATGCCAGACATCAGACTCATCCTCGCTTCACAGGCCATGTTGAAGGCCATCGAAGCGAGTCTGAAGATGGCTCCTGTGAACACTGCCGCCACCCCATCTTCAATGCCTCAACCTCTTGTCGCACCAAAGCGACAGCTGACTCTCTTCGAAGCTCTAGGTGGAAATCCCTCGAAAGTGTCTGCACCTTCGGCAACCAGTGCTTCGCGCGCGGCACCTGCGAAGAAAAATGCACAGCAGCGACCTGCAAACACGCTCGATTCATTCGTTTCTCATTCCGCTCACAATAATGCCATCCTGGACGATCCGAATGCTCCCATCTCATCTCTTGTGCCTCATACTCATGCAATCAATGGAGCCGCGCTGAAATCATGGCTGTACCCAACGAACTGCCCTGTACGCGAGTACCAGTTCAACGTAATCCAGGCATCCATGTTTCAAAACACTTTAGTGGCGTTGCCGACTGGGCTTGGAAAAACTTTTATTGCCGCCGTTGTGATGGTGAGGTCACTGCGAATTTCAACTAAGACTTAACATCGCCACATGAAGTTCAATTTCTTTAGATGGTTTCCCGAATCCAAAATAGTGTTCATGGCGCCGACGAAGCCGCTCGTGGCGCAGCAAATCGAAGCATGTTACAAAATCACTGGAATTCCGCAAGAAGTCACTGACGAAATGACGGGGAACGCAAACCCAGAAGCACGCCGTCGCAGCTGGGCAACAAAACGTGTTTTCTTTCTGACTCCTCAGGTGATGCAAAATGATCTGAATCGCGATTCTTGTCCTGCGGATAAAGTAGTCTTGCTGGTGATTGATGAGGCGCATAAAGCCAGTGGAAAGCATGCGTATTGCGAAGTTGTTCGAATGCTGTCAGAAGCTGGCGCCGCGTTTCGCGTCTTGGCTCTGACTGCAACACCTGGCGCAGATGTCAAAACCGTCCAGGTGATCCCCGATGATGTCTTGACTTTCTTTGTTTCTGCATACTAAATCATGGGAGGTTGCGTCAGAATGTTATCGAAAACTTGCATATATCCAAAATTGAAATCCGAACCGAAGATTCGCTTGACATCAAACCATATACCCATGAACGGAATCTTTGCGTGGAAGTAATTAAACCGTCTCCCGAAATTATGGCCATCGGGGACCTTTTTAAGCGCGTCATGGCTCCTTACCTTAAGCGATTGAATGACGCGCGAGCATTTTACGGAAATGATCTCGCTTGCATTTCGCGATTTATGTTAATGAAAGCACGAGAAGAGAACAAAAGGAAAAATCCTGGCGCCTCGAATGACCCGCGACGATTTCAGATCGAGGCTGATTTTAGTCTCTGTATCTCTCTTTGCGAAAGTTATACCCATGTAAGGCAGATATCTATTATCAGGATAAACCGTGCATAACAGTCCCACACCACTATCAAAAAGCTCTTGCAAATCGGGATTCACATGTTTCTTGTCGAGATTGAAAACTACATTGGCGACTCTATGGATCCGCAAGCGAAAGTTTCGAAAACGAAAGAACGACTTCTCCAAAACCCGGATTTCATTGCAATGCTGAAAAAAGCGCGCTCGCATATTCAGACGCCAGGATCGGTCTCGCATCCGAAGCTCACAGTTCTCGTTGAGGCAGTCGTTGGTCATTTTCGAGATCATGCAGCTGCCGTTAACCGTGGCGAGCGTGATTGGGAGACGCGCGTAATGGTCTTTTCAAACTTCCGTGAGAGTGTGTCGGAGATTAAGCAAGCGCTTTCGAACCACGAACCTTTGGTGAAAGTCATGAGTTTTGTGGGGCAGAGCAGTGGCAAAAAGGGAGGAATGAAAGGTTGCACTCAAAAGGAGCAGCTTGAGGTGCCGACCCCTTTTCTACACCCTGTCGTTGCTTTTGAATGATTGTCGCGACACTAAACCATCTCGATTTTTTATGCCAGTTGATTCAAACTTTCCAGAGAGGCGGCTACAATGTTCTAGTGGCCACTTGCATCGGGGAAGAAGGGCTCGACATTGGAGACGTCGATCTAATTGTTTGTTTCGACGCCCAAAATAGTCCAATCCGTATGCTTCAACGAATGGGCAGAACCGGACGAAAACGTGACGGAAAGGTTGTCCTCCTTTTGAGCGAAGGCAAAGAAGAGGAAGCCCATCGCAGAAGTCAAATCCAATACAAGACGGTACAGAAAGCCATTATTGAAGGGCAAGGGGCCAAGCTTAAAATGTACGCAGTGGAAGATAAGGACCGCCTGTTTCCGAAAGGAGTTCGACCAGACTGTGTCAAGGAAAATTTGGAAATTCAGGCATTTGACATCAAGAAAAAAAGTATCGGAGGAATAGTAGGTGGGACGATAAAAGCGGCAAAGGCTGCAGCTGCAAGCACGGCGATAGCCAATGTCAGAACTGTCTCAAATGTAGGCAATCAATCCAGTGGACCATATCTCAGTTCCGCAAATCAGCAAGAATACGATGAACAAATTTGGAGTGCGCAGACCGCAGCAGCTTTGAAAAAAATACCCCCCCTTTCCGCATGTCTTGTTTGGCAAACTATGCAATTGCCGACGTTTAAAGTTCAAAGCAGTTCCCTGTCGCGAGGATTCGTGAACATTATGCAAATGACTGAATTACTGGCGGCTGATGAGGATCAATCTAAAGAGGACGAACAATGCCGCAGCTGGGCATCTCATTTAGACACGGATGATCGCGATACCATCGACAGCTTGCGCAGAAGCGGGAGAAAATGGCGCACCCAAGTGAAGCTGGATGTTCCCGAAATTCCCCATAAGCCAGTAATTGAAGCAAACAGCAGCAATACGAGACGTGAACCAACCATCCGGCAAAGAACCAAGGGCAAGATTACTGCGATTTCAAGCCATAAGAAGATTCAAAGTGTTGTGAATAGCGATTCTGATTCCGATGACGACTTGTTGGACTCAAACGCTGTCATAAACGGAAAAAAGAGGCATCGTGAAAACCATGCCGACCTTGATCCCTTCCGCACCAAAAACTATGAGGAAGAATCGATAACCCCCGTCAAAGCACCTAAAATTCTCCCATATGAAGATGAATGGGAGCAACTTCCGCATGACGAGTTTCCCCAAGATTTTGACCCTGCAGATCAATTCAGTGTGGCACATGATCCCTCCGAAGACTTTGATTTGGAATTTCAGCGAGATAATGACCCTTTCAAAATGCCGGAATCTCCAAAATTTGTTGTACCCAGTCCAGAGAAAGTCAGTATCCCGCCCGTGTGTCTCGTCAAGGAAAACGTCGATGAGAACATTGAATGTTTTGAGTTCGATGACGACGGTGTTGACTATGAGGCGATTGCTGATGATATTATGCACGTCGAAAACAAACACGGAACTCCGCTGCGAAGTGCCACAGTGACTCATTTAAATGGAAAACCGAGTGGCTTGGACATTTTGGTCTCAGAAACGCCAGTGCCACGGAATCGAATATTTCGCATCAACTCGCCTGATGACTCCGATAACATCCGGATCCCGGAGACTCCAGCCTCCGAAAGATACAAACTGCCTTTGGGAGTGCCCGTTTTGATAGTTCCAAATTCCCCGGAAATGCAACATGAAGAATCTTATGAAGCCCCCATCACGATGCTGAGCAAATCGGCTGATCCAAAGTGGCCTCAAGATCCATACTGTTTTGCGAAGGGGCCAAGGGACCGCCCAAGAGTGTTTGTTGAATGGCCTGCGTTTGAGGAGAAAGAAGTGAGCGATGGAGCAATTGGAGCAAAAGCAATTAAGATCAAGATTCAAGGGAACCTGCACCATCCAGTAAATGATCAATCTGGCTCAAACTCCGATATACCCGAAATCGCGCCAAATCCCGAATCTTCAAGAGAGATTGAAATTCCCAGTGAACCAGAGATGCTGGCGTTAGAAGATGAGTTCGATCACTTTGAGGATTCCGGCATGGTGGACAATATTGCGTACTTCGATTCTGTGATGGCAAACGAGCTTGAACTGAGCTCGAAAACCATCGACACTCCCTTTACGAAACCTTCTCCCAAACCTCGTATTCCAGCACCCGACAGCAGTGCTTTTGCAAAGCCATTTCCCGTGAGCCGTGATCCATCTCAACGACCAAAACCGAATCTGGCATTTTCCGACTTTTCATCTCCCATCGTCGTGAAACAAGCTCTCGCACCGCCCGCGAACGCGCCATCAGGTTTCAGTTCACCCATGGAAAGCCAAATGCCCTTTGTCCGGCGCCCCCAGCAACAACGGCGAAATTATGTAGCACGAAGCGACGCGCTTGATGATGAAGATGATATTTTCCAGGACACAAAGCCGGGAAAATTACGACGAAAAAGGAGCCTCGGAACGCAGGGTTTGCTGGAGGACATGTTTGATCAACCATCAAGTGAATTGGACTTTATCAATGAGGAAGAGGACGAATCTGGATTTGACGATGAAGCTATCGGGCCAGTGAATCCAACTCCTGTGGCAATCAAAAATGTTCGTCAGCGACTGAAAAAGAAACCGCGAAAGGCCCCAAAAGCGCGCGGCTTTGAGCAAGTAATTACGTCAAGAGCGCCAGAACCAAACTCACCGAAAAAGAGTAGAAGAGCTCCTCGACCTGACGTCAACCGAGACGAAATACAGAACTTCCTCGATGATGAGGTCGAAGTGTCTGAAAACGAGAACGATAGTGGTGATGAAAGCGAAGAAGATGACGGTGGAGATTTGGACGGATTTGTTGTGGGCGATCAAAGTTTCGGGACTTCTCAAAGTTTCTCAGCAGAGAGCCCTGGTGTCTCCATGTACCATCGCGCAATCAATGGAAAGCCCTCCCGCGAAAGTCTTGCTCTCGAAGGAATGCTGAGTAAATATCGACGTATTGAGGAGTCCCGCAAGTTGAGGCACACAAGGGAAGAGTGGGAAGGGTTTCCAACTCAACTGGATGCAGGCGCTGATGCTGTTGAGTTTTATGATGATGACGAATTGGCTGATTTTGTGGTGGACGATGATGAAGTCGAGTTTTTGAAACCTACGAAGAAGAGGAGAACTGAAAAACCCAAAGACAAGTCAAGGGATGCAGCAGCCGCCGAAGCCGCAGTCAAAATTCTCCCCAAGACGATTGGGTTTCCAACCGCTATGACTCCAATTTCACGGGCGATTATACAACTGCCATCTTCAGATGCAAAAAGTTTCGCATTGGAAGGACCTTCGCCTGTCCATAATCCCGAGCTGTTTTCCAAGTTGGTAGATCCTTTCTTCAGTTGCTTAACCAGTAATCCTTTGCTTCATTTATTCGATCGCACCCAGGCACCAAAAAGACCTTCTTTTCTTGGACCCTGGTGGCGACCATAATCCACATGTCGAAAAATTGCGGGCCCTTGTTGATGACGACAGGTTAACTATCTTGGTGGACAATCGAGAAATCAAGTCCGGAGTCACCAGCGTTCTCAAAAATAAGCACAAATGCCGGTTAGAATTTCGTCAGCTTGCGGCTGGTGACTATATCCTGTCAAATCGAGTGGCAATAGAGAGAAAATCAAAAAGCGGTAAGTATCTTTTACCCGCCTACGATTTTGACTTGCTGAACGAAAGAAATGTCTAGATTTACTGCAAAGCGCATACAGCAAACGAATATATGAGCAAATCGACCTGATGAGTAAAATGTACAGCAAGCCGTACTTGTTGATTGAAATGGACAGCGCACCCCAAGAGAACATGTAAGCGTCTGTTTGCTTTTACGAGTTCAATTGGTCACTGAACTCGTGTGCAGCACCGCGAGCAATCAATTTGAAGGACTGGTTGCCAGTTTCATTGGACAAAGCATCAATGTTATTTTCAGCAACTCTCGAGGTGACTTCAGCAAAGAAAGCCCTGGGGTCACCGCTGGTTAACTCTTTCATTTGACAGACGACACTGCGCGACTAATAAGCGAAATTGCCTTGAGCGAGGCCAGACAAGGCATGCGGATAAAAATACCGACCCACTTGCCCGACAAAAGCGTGGGAGCGATGGCTTTTCTAATGTCGATTCCCGGTGTCAGTGACGCGACCTGTTTGGAGATTATGCAGCCCGACCGATTCGCAAACTTACAAGTATTTTTGAAAAGGTTCCACAATATATTATCGAACTACTTTCTAGTCGTAGTAACCGTTTTCTTGTTGGCAGTGATGAAAATGAGCTTATTCAAAAGATACCAGGAATGACAAAGACTCGCGCGAAGCAGATTGTCGACTACCTCAAACGCTGCTTTGACGAAAAGGATTCATTTGGAATCGGCATCTAGAATAAAAAGACATATGCACTGCATCATCACCCATGAAGTTTGGTTGTTACGTGTTGGACTTTTTTTTTTTTTTTTTTTTTTTTTTTTCGGTTTTTTCGATTTTCTTCGCCTTCGGAGCAAATTCGGTTCAAAAAAATCCTCGGCCAATGGAAGCAAAGCAACAGCAACCCTTTCTGGTCTCCAACACCGTTGGTTTGGCCCCGCAGGACCACAAGTCCGCCCGCGGTAGCTTATACCGCAATCGTTGCAAATGGATATCGCTTGCACTCATGACAGCGGCACTGAGTCTGACTGTGTTTCTGATCCATCCCAGTCAACCCCCCCAGGCTATGCTGGAGACCCTTCACCCACTCACCAACACAAGCCTTGCAACCGCTTTCACGTACCGCCCGTTTACTAATGGTCGGCCCGGCGCCGTGGTCTACTACACAAACTGGGCACGGTATAGTCGGGGCACGGTTGACAGCATTGCTTTCACTGGTATAAGCGCCGTTAACTACGCTTTCTACCTTGTCGACAAGAGTGGCGTTGTGACATCGTCAGATTCGTGGGCGGACTCTCTCAACTTGCCTGCACTCAGGGCCCAGAGAATCAAGTACCCACAACTCCGAACTGTGGCAGCTATCGGAGGTTGGACCGGGTCAGGATTTTTCTCGAACGTAGCTGCATCATCGGTTGCTCGAACGGCGTTTGCAAATAATGTGTTGAATTTGCTGGACAGTGAAGGTTTGTTCTTCCTCGGTTTTCCAAGAAAGCTGTCTGACATTTTGCGACAGGTTTTGACGGCGTTGACCTCGACTGGGAATACCCTGGGGGCACTGGTGGACTCTGGAGTAACTCAAGAAGCCAGTATGACGCTCAGAACTTTGTTCTTCTTCTGAAAGAGTTGCGCGCGAAGTTGGGTGCCAGCCGCCTTATTTCGATTGCAGTAGGGGCCAGTACAAAGCCTTACGGCACTAGTCTAACTCAGATTGCTCAGCAAGTCAGCTACATGAATGTCATGTCGTATGATTTAAACGGTCCATGGTCAAAATATTCGGACTTGAATGCTGCGTTGAATCTTGACTCAAGGTTGACGAACCCAAACCCAAACAAAATCACAATCTCTTCAGTTCTGAATTCTTATGTTCAGGCAGGAGTTGCCAAAATCAAACTTGTCCCTGGGATCCCCTTCTATGGGCGGTCTTGGCAAGTCAACAGCCCTCTCAGTAACAATGGATTATATCAGGCTTGCTCTTCAACCATCAACCCTGCTTCTGCAACTGGAGCCTGTTTTGCCATTATGGGAGACGTAGACGACGTGCCATATACCAACAGTGCCGGAGTGAAGATTTACTCAGGAATTTGGAGTTACCGAAACCTGCGGAGCCAAACAAATTCACCTTTGCTGGGTCCAACGACACCGCGATCCGGTTGGACACGTCGGTACTTCACAATTTTGGAAGCTGCAACTTTGAGTTCTGGTAGCACCACCGCAAAGAAATTCATTTCGTACGAGGATCCCACGTCCGTGCAGGCAAAAGCATATTGGAGCAAGCTGCAGGGCTATGGTGGGATGATGGTGTGGGAGATTACTTTCGATTATCAGCAAGAGTTGACCAACGCTTTGTTGAGGGGATGGAACGCGTGATTTGGTTTCAATTTCAGTGAATATACAACAAACAGTAGTATCGTTTAAAAGATCGTCTGATGAACTACAGCGTTGAGGAAAAGAACTGTTGAAAACGAAAGGCTAACAGGATCTCTCATCCTCCGGGTACACAGGTGTATCGGTACCAAAGGTATACAAAACCAGAATGAGCATCAGTTTTTTATTTTATTTCGCTCATCTGCATCTGCACGTGAAAAAATAAATAGCGCGAAACAAGTCGATTATTGCGCTACACCCGTATTCCTCTCATTGATTCTGAGGAGGCCGCGGACGTGGTCTCCCCGCTCCAGCAGCCCTTATATTTCCAGCCATAACATTTCCCGCAGGAGTGCTTTGATGAGGCCTCACTCCCGCCACTTGCCCTGCCATTGACGGAGTACGGACTGGTCGTCGAATCGGTCTTCCTGTTGCCCCCGTGGCACTCCCGGGAACATTTTGGTACTGAGGAGGCTGCATCGGTTGGCCAAGAACGCGAACTTGATTCGTGGCATACGGTCTGGGGCGGCTCGGCCTTGGTGTCGTTGCTCCTGCTGTTGGGAGTACTTCCTGCCCCGGAGTCAAAATAGATCTAGTCTTAGCAATGGGAGCTCCGACTGGAGACGACAATTTCACAACAGGTTTTCCTGTTGGTTTATCGGCCGTGGAGATAGGCGGTGGAGCCAGCGCAGGAGTCTCTCGAGAAACGCCTCCGAAAACACTTGTTGTCCCCGCCGGCTGAGTGGATGCAGTTGGTGCATTGATTGTCAGAGGTGGTATAGCTGCAGCAGTGCCCATAGCTTCAGCTGTATGGGATGTGAGAATTTAGACAACGCTTCAATGTCATGGAGAGTATCACTTACGTGTCAGCTGAGGAGACTGCGCCATAGGACGCAGCGCAGCCATCTTTTTAGCCAAGAGAGAGTTAAGTGCACTTTTATCTGTGGATTTGTTAGGGGGCACTAATTTTAGAAGTGAGAATCGTCATGCAAGTTAACGCACCAGCCCTTGGTGTCGGGTTAGTCGCCGGCGGTTGATTACTTTGTTGCGAAGTTGTGTCTGGTTCAGCACTGGAAGTTGTCGTGACTGGTGGTGTTGCGACCAGTGGAATGTTCACAGCATTTGACGGTGCTGAACTGACATCGGTATATGTATTGACAGGTGCAGACTCAGTTGTGGCAGAGTACAATGCTTCAGATTCTGGATTCAGAGCAATACTTTCGTCGTTTCCCTGTCCATCGGCCAAATCTTCGACTCGTATACGCTTGGGCTCAGGGGTTTCTGAAACTACTGGCAAGGCAGGTTCTTCGAATCGGATGGGTGAAATTTTCGGTGCCTCTTCTTCTCTAGACCGTTTGGTTGACGGCGAGGGAGACAAAGGGATGGGAGGAAGCTGCGTTTTGAGATTGCTGACAGCTTGGTTCGGTTCAAAGGTAATGACACTTTCTTGCAACTTCTCACTCGTCAAAGCCGGTTGAGGAGCACTAGTCAATGCACTGCCAAGCTGAGAATGCAACTTTGAGTTTTCATCTTCCAGTTTCTTGTTCGTATTTGCCCAATCAAACTGCCGAACTTCGCGTCAGCACGGTCATTGTCTGCGTTATGAGCCTTACCTTTTCCGTCTCAAAGGTGCTTGAAAGTTTGGCCAGCGTAACATTCTCCTCTTTTAACTTTAGTTCTGAGGCTTTCAGCATCTCAATTTCTGATTTTAAGCCGCCAATTTGGATGTTCTTGTCTTTGATCACAGTGTTCCCACGTTCCACACGTTCGATCCACACCGCCTTCATCTTTTCCTTTTCCGCTTTAACAAATACATCCTAGTTTTGCACATTTCAGCTGCAAGCGTGAAGTTGATTGCCGTATGGCATAATGACATACCTGCGCAGTTTTTTGGGTCGACATTTCAGCTTTGGCAGCGTCAAGAGCCTCTTTCAACTCCACAACTTGCCCAGAGAGTAAAACAATCTGACTCTCAGAACTCTTTCTCAGCGCTTCAAGTTCTCCAGTGGCCGCAGAAACATCCGACTCGGCCTTCTCCAAACTTGCCTTGAGTGAAACAATTTCGTCTTTCAGGTTTTGATGCTCAGCAGGATCGACACGCTGCGTTGGACTCAAAATTAGGGCCTTTGGAAAAAACAATGAGAGTGGACATCTCACGTTGTATTTGCCCAAAATTTCACTGGCCCTCCCGATAAGTTTGGCGTTTTCGGTTTGCAGGTGATTGACTTGGCCCTTGAACGCTTCAATTTCAGCTAGAAGGGAGTTGTTTTGCTCTATAACGTATACTGTGTGAGCGAGGCAAGTTGTCTACTTTCACCACCGCGCGTACCTTTTAATGGAGTGTTCTCAGCCTCCCTTTCGCGCAAACGCATTTCAAGCGACTCCAGTTTTCGCGCCATAACGTTATTATTGTGCCGAAGTGTTGAATTTGATTCGGTCAAGACGCTCACGCGATCAATTTTAGACAAGAGTTCTTTGTGCAATGCTTCCATTTCTCCAGCAACTTGATTTGATTTTCTCTCCTGTTCAGATAGCCGTCAATAAGCAGACGCAGATGTGTTAATAATGGATTGTTTGAAATAAGCAAACATTTTCGAGATTCGCTCGTGTCTCATCAAGCAAAGTTTGAAGCTGTTGCGTCTGCTTTTGGAATCTTTCCAGATTTTGTTTGCAAATCTCGTACTCTTGCGTCACACTGTCTTTGTCTCGGCGAAGATGCCTGATGAGTTCCAGTCGCTCCCGCTCAGATTCTTGCAAAGTCGAAGACGGGCTTGCAAGGGATAACTCCGAGCTCCCAGCGCCGTCATCTGACCCAGAGAGACGAGACGAGATTTGCTCAAATTGGTTGTGTAAGATCTTGTTTTGAGTGATCACGTCCTCGTTACTGTGGGAAAATACGGAAAGAAATCAAAGCTGAATATGTGGTTGTGAACAGCCAACAGAATAATAAAATATTAACGTTTTTTTGAGGGATGCAATTTCTTGGTCAAGCTGCGTCTTGGTCGACTCCCAAAGTTGCTCTTTGGCATCCAGATCGCTTTCGACGAACACGATTTTCTCCTAGAGTTTTTCGCAGTGAGATTAGGCATGCTTGCAAAAAGCAAATAAACGAGCCTACGTTTAATCGTGAGCTATCTTCCCGAGAGTTTTTCAAATCTCTTTTGAGTTTGTCAACCTCGTGAATTCTTTCCGCTTCAGCCTTAACAATACGCTCGTATGCTTCTCGAGATTCAACAAGCCGTTCTTGCAGCGTTGCAAGCTCATCATTCAGTGACTGTATGGCAGTTTGAGCCTAATGGTCGACAGATTTTGAGAATCGAAAGGCAGTTATGTGGGCAGAGTGCGAAAAAGGTGACTACCATCATCTCTGCGTTCTGAAGTCGAGCAATGTGTTCTTCACTGGAACGTTTATCATTTCTGAGGGTTGCGCATTCAGTCTCCAATCTTTGGATGTCGCGCGAGCTCGATTCTGTCAGCGTTCGCAAGTTCATTTCTGCTTCATTCTTTGCAACCTCCTGAAGAGATTTTTCTTCCTACATGGAGCTATGTGATAAATACACAGCAAAGAAACAACAAGCAACGATCCCCACCTGAGCTGCGTGAACTCTCTGCTCCATCTCCGTTTTAAATCGGTCATATGTTTCATTAAATTCAGACAGCCGCTCTGCAAGTTTTGCTTCAGAGGACGACGCAATGGCCTTGTATTGCTCCACATCTGCCTTTTGGCTCTCAAGCGCGCGTTGACTTGTTTCCAACTCGGTGCTGCACAAATAGCACTCGGAATTAAGGAAAAGAATGCATCGCCAGTGTGACAGAAACGCGAACCTTAACCGAGCAATTTCTGCGCGCGCCTCTCGCAGCAAAACAGATTCCGGCGAAGTTAGAGTTTCGTTCAGCGAATCCTGCAAATGCACAGCTCGTTGCTCCGAAGCAGTAAGACGGAACTGCAAGTCCTGGCAAGATTGCTGAAGACGCCGCTCCTCCACCTTTGACACTTCCCGCGTTCGCACAGCTTCTGCGAGCTCGGCAGTCTATTTATCCCATGATCGAACGTTCGATGTTATCAAAAATGAGCGGCGACTGGGGAAAAGTTGAATTCAAGTACGCACCAGTTTTTCAATTTGGTATCTGGCATCGCTCATACTGGTCTCATATCGCAAACTTCGTGCACGTATATCCTCTTGTGTCGCACTTAGTTGCGCTCGAATCAGTTCTCTGCGAAACGTGGAAGAAGCATGTTGGCACACATGAAGTGTAGTACCACAAAAATAATCCCCTCACACTTGAACTTCCATGCCACGTATTTTCTCATCCCCGCTCATCACTTTTTCTTTCTTCTCTGTTTCGGCATTTTGAAGCTGTTGTTGGACATGCGCAACTTGTTGTTTCACGTCCACAAGCTGCTGTGAAAGCGACGCTTTTTCAGCCGAAAGAGTTGCTTCTTTGACCACAAGAGACTCCTTTTCAGTTCTCAACACGCGGATTTCGGCAGATTGCGTGTCAATTGTTCCGCGAGTTTGTGCGAGTTGTGCGGAGACTTCAGAGAGACGCTCGTTGGTTGCTGATTGATGCTGCAAATGCCGGGTTATTTGAGACTGAAGATGCTCAACTTCGTGCTTGCTTGAATCAATACGATCCAATAAACTGGCATTGCGTTCTGTTTTTTGTGGTGCATTTTTGTTGGATCTTATTTTGCCAAAGCGTTGGCCGTTGGGGAGACTCACCTTTCATGTTCTCAATTGCGGTTTGAAGTCTGGCAACTTGGATTTCCAAATTGCTTTTTTCTCTTTGGAGCACGGCATGAGATTCTCGGAGTTTCTTCAAATCACTTGAAGTGGTCAGCTTGTACTCGTCGTATTCAACCTATAGAAATGCATTGTATCAATAAATGTGCACGATGAGCTCCAAAAAATGAATCGAGAGCATGCCTGTACAGCGTGCAAAACTTGCCCGGAAAAGGCTCCACTGACACGACCAGGACCACCCATCGGAGTAGCCGGCCTCGAAAAACTACCAGCACCAACCCGAGGTGTGCCCGGCATGATGCCACCTAAGCCAGAAATGAAGCCAAGGTTGTTCTCCTCAAGTGCCAATAGCAGCTCCTCATTCTCCCTTCCAAGGGTTTCACAACGCGCATTCGCAATACGCAACTGCTCTCTCACTTCTTCCAAAATGCGAACGCTCTCTTCCAACTCTTGTTCCACTTTTTCTTCAACGCTCGTTTCAACAGTACGCTCAAGTTTTGCAAGAGCCTCAGAAACAGTGCGTAAGCTACTTCGAAGTTGTTGATTTTGCGACTGCAACTGAACAATATTGTCAAACAGCACGAGACGATCGCTAATAATACGGTTTGAAGGAGATTGGTTTGATTGGTTTCGTGGACTTGATGACCTGGGAAGTGGTGATGGTGAGAAGACTCCGGATTTTTGATGCTCAAGCTGAACTAGAAGATGTTGGACTTGTCGGCTGAGGTCATGCGTTTCTAAATGTATGGATTGACCGTTTCAATGTGTATGACAGGAAAAAAACTTGTCGAACTCAATTCAGACCTTGCTCCAAAATCCCATTTCTTGCTGATAGAGTTTCGATTTCTTGCTTCGATCCCTGGGTGAAGTCTTGGGCTTCCAACCGCAGGGCCTCCGACTTTTCCAACTCGTCGAAGAGACGCTGAACCTCTTCTTCCACCAGCTTTTTGTCACTTGAAAGCTTCTTGATTTCGGGCGCCTGTTCGTCAAATGAAGAAGACGCCAAGTGAATTCAACAAAATGACGCGGTTGGTAATCACAACAGATCATACCCGTTCGTTAAGATCGTTAAGAACATCGTTCAGGTTTTCCGTGAGATGCGTGACATCAGACTTCAAGCGTTTGTTGTCATCTTTCAGGGCAATATATTCCATATACTGCATCAATGATATTCAGCACACTGTTGACTGTACAAGCTAGGGAATACGTACCACTTGAGTGAACGTTTTTCCTGACTTCTGAAGCGCTTGTGCAGCTTGGGCCGCGGGGCTGATGGCAGAAAGATCTTCGCTGTGGATAGATTCAAGCACTTGCTCATCGAAGACAAGAATCCGTTTTTCCAAATCCACCAGCTTTGATTCCTTTTCCTTCATCGAGGTTTCGAGCTGCTGTACGCGTTTTTCGGATGCCTCCCTTGAAACAATCAGTGCATCCAGCCCATTCTGCGCTTCTGCAAGCAAGTTTTTGTTCTCACTCAGTTGCGCATTCAAAGATTCCAATTGGTTATTATAGACTGTAAGCAAGCGTTTTTGCGCTTCCATATCGTTCTTGAACGCCAGTTTAGCTGTGGTTGCCGATTCTTGACTTTCATGCAGTGATGCAAGCGCTTTCGAAAGTCTTTCTTCTTGAGCCGTATATCGATTTTGAAGTTGCGACAGCCGTGTTGACAGTGCCTGTTTATCCGCCAGTGCAGCGTCCAGGTCCATCTGGAGGTTATTCACTGCGGAGGATTTGTTCGCACGGTATGATTCATATTGTTGCGTTTTCCGGGCGAGCTCCTGTGTGAGGAAGGCCGCGTTTTGTTTGCTGGATTCAGCAGTCTGCTGAGCTGTCAAAAGATCAAGGCTCAGTTGAGCTGATGTCGTTGTAGCTGATGTCGCAGCTTCTTGCAGGCGGTAATTTTCTGTGCGGATGGAGGTAAGGTCGCGCCGGAGAGAGTCGATTTCACCTTGAAGGAGAGGCAGTTATTTAACTCAAGGCATCGTTCATAAACTTGCAAATGACATACGCAAATTGGAAGCGGTTTCTTGCATCTTATTATTGACCACAAGAGACAGGTTTCGCTTGTCGCTCTCCAGGATGCTTAATGCGGCTTTTAATTCCGCGTTTTCTCGGGATCGCTTCTCCAATGCTTCTCTCAGCCCCCCAGACGACTGAAGGTTGCCTTACAAAGGGAAACGCGAGATGTTACTTTAATGCGGATACAGCACCGACAACTCATCTTACCAGACCCAATGTTTTCTTGTTGGGTCAAAGCAAGGGCTCGCGCTTGGTTGAGGTCTTGACGCAGCTTCCTCGTTTCCTGCTCCAAAGAATGCGCAAGATCCTCTGTCGTATAAAGCGCAGTTGAATAGGAAATTTGACTGATGCAAGCCTGCTTCGATTTACCGAATTCCATGTCCAGGACTTCTTTAGGTTTGTCTTGGCCCATGCCACTCTGCGCAGCAACACCGTCCGGATCCAACGAAGACGCTATCTCGATTGCAACCTGTTTGCCTTTCAAGTCGGTCTCG
The DNA here is from genome assembly GCA_025435555.1 of Chytriomyces cf. hyalinus JEL632. NCBI lineage: Eukaryota > Fungi > Chytridiomycota > Chytridiomycetes > Chytridiales > Chytriomycetaceae > Chytriomyces > Chytriomyces cf. hyalinus JEL632. The sequence goes on along the minus strand of JAIWWG010000028.1, from coordinate 199,849 downwards.
TCCGGGATGCCGGTCAAAACTTGGTCTATCCTTTGCATGAACACATCAAACCCAGGAACACTTCCAACCAGAGACTTGAGAGAATCTTCCAACTGAGGGAGTTTGATGGCATCTAAAATGCGACGATTTATGTACGGTGAAGCCGACGTCGTGACGGGTATCGTATTTGTACTGGATGTCACGTTTGAGGGCCTCAACAATGTCCCCAAAGCCATATCAGCACTCTTTTGAGGGGTACCGAATGATGAGGCAGAAGCCACAGATGCGCGATCCAAGGGAATATGAATGGTGGCAGCGATGGGTGCGCCGTGGGGTATGTGAGCAGGGTCAAAAGCCAATGGTGAATCGGGAGAGCTTTGTACTCTGGATGCGAGAACCCTTTGACGCAGCAAGTCAATAGTGGAGAGCACAGGTTGGTCAGCATCCGCATCCCCATCGTTAGCATTCATGGCTGCGTCCTCCACAGAGTTCGAAGCATCGGAGCGACCAGAGTTTGAGGCAACTTCCAAAGGGATATAGTCTCCATCTGCATGAGTTGCATCCGCGTTCTCTTGGTCATTTCGAACATGGTCTTGAGTATTTTCGCGATCCTCAGTTTCTGCGTCCTCCTCATCCATCACTGGCTCCAACAAATGGTCGCTCTCCCAACCATTCGATTCCAAATCCGACTCTTCATCATCATCGCTCCTATGCTCGCCTTCGGCATAGTCTCCGAGTGAATCGTGGTCCTGGTGGTCGATCCGTTCCAAGTCATCTCTGTCTTCCGTCTCCATCACGTCCAATTGACCCTCTGAGGATATATTTTCGCGCACCCACTGCGCAGGAATCCCTCCCTCATCATCTCCCTCTTCGTTCATATTCCCTTCGTCATCCATGGCTTGGGCGCCTTCCACCTCATCCTCATACTCGGCCTCAGTCTCTCCCTCCTCGTCACTGAAGTATTCCTCCTCTGCTTCGTCGGAATTACTCGCAATCTCGATCACCTCGCCATCATCGGCAGCACCTCTTTCGCTCATTCAGTGCGGCCTCGATATTTACACCAGAATATTTTCTTGCGTTGTTTTTATTTATTGCCTGCTTCGTTTTTAAACGAAAGAAACTCTTCCAAAATGTTTGCAATGCGAATTGGAACGGTAACCCACACACCTGCCTGCCCCGCTCTCTCTCTCTCTCCTACTTCTCCCTCATAATTGCCGTGCCAATTTTACCTCGACGGAGTTGGTGGCTGCTGTCGAACCCATCGGAATGAACGGAACATCAACTGCAACAAACGCATGAAATGGCAGCCACGTGCAAAGTCGCCAAATCCCACACAAGGCTCGGTCTCAACCGCAGTGCAACTATCGAATAGCATATCTCACGTCTGATCGTATTCGTGGCTTGCGGAAGTTTTGTGGTGGCGCTGGAGCGTTTCTGATTCCGTGCCAACCTGGATCTGGCACCAAGATCGGCCGCCCAAAAATTGCTCAGCCTTCAAACACGGCTGCAATCGATATCGCTATCTGTTCCACTCCCCATTTCCCAACTCCCTGTAACAACTGGCTGTCAGGCTAACGGGTCTGTTTTCGAAATAGCGTTCCATGCACTCATCGCCCATGGCGAGACTTGCACAGGCCACGGCTGCACCAGCCTCGGCCAAAGCTCCTCTCCTGAAGACTTTTGAAATCTACCGTTGGGTCAGTCGCTGTTTTTATGTTGTCTTTGACTCGGCGGCATTTTGAACTTGCTTCTTTTTTTTCTGGTCCAAACTCTCAGAACCCAGACACGCCTGCCTTGGCCCCAACCCTTCAAACCTACAAAGTCGACTTGAACTCATGCGGACCCATGGTGTTGGATGCGCTCGTCAAGATCAAGAACGAGGATGACAGCACACTGACTTTCCGTAGATCGTGCCGTGAAGGTGGGGTCTTTTGTTTTGGGGAGAGAAGGGAAGAACCGGTCGTACTCATGCGACTACAACAGGAATCTGTGGATCTTGCGCCATGAACATTGGTGGAGGAAACACCTTGGCCTGTCTGAGTCGTATCGATCGCGACGTGTCCAAGTCCACCAAGATCTACCCATTGCCACACATGTACGTGATCAAGGACCTCGTCCCAGGTGAGGAACTGCAATTTTATTCTTCCAACCGACTCGCACAGGCTGACATCGTTTCGTGACCAGACTTGACCCACTTCTACAAGCAGTACAAGTCAATCGAGCCATACTTGAAGCAAAAGACTCCTGCTCCTGAAAAAGAAAACCTGCAAACAATCGAAGACCGAAAGAAGCTGGTACATATAAAAAAACTCGCCTTTTCTCTGCTGTTGCTCCGCAAAGGTTTGACGTGATGCTGACCGAAACGGTGAACACAGGACGGCTTGTACGAATGCATTCTTTGCGCATGCTGCAGCACGTCATGCATGTCTTACTGGTGGAACAGTGACGTGTACTTGGGACCAGCCGTGCTGATGCAGGCTTACAGATGGATGATTGACAGCCGTGACCACTTTGGTCCCGAGAGACGCGCTGCTCTTCAGGATCCATTCTCTGTTTACAGATGCCACACGATTATGAGTACGTGACGCTGCAAATTGTTGATGAATGTTCAGATTGCCTAACTCTTATTCCAATCAGACTGCACAAGAACCTGCCCGAAAGGATTGAACCCCGGACTAGCCATTGCTGAGATCAAGAAGCAGATGGCTTTGGACGGATAAATGTTTGTGAAGTGTATGGTCTGTTGAGGAAGGCGAGATGGCTGAACTCCTGGAGGCCTGTTGATCTGATTTCTGTTGAATTTTCCGACCATTCACAGTCATCTGGTCTTTTCTCTGTTTTCTGGGGGAATGCTCGTCTGCTTTGAATCTTTCTCGGCTTGGAAATAAAAATAAAACGACGCTGAAATACTGAGAACCTTGCTGAAATGATGGCTTTTCCAATACTGCCGTTGCTGGAGCAGCCGCGATATTGAAGAGCCTAACGAATGAAGGACTCCAAGGCTTGCTCCGTCTCTCTTCCGGTCTGTTTCTGAAGTCGCATTATGACTCAATGGGCACTGAAGCGGGTAAAACTCTGTCAAGAACCGAGATGCCGTTGCAAATGTGACGGTGGATGTCGTTCCTCGAACGGAAAAAGGCTCGAAGAATGGCAGTTCTCGGCCAATGTTTTACGGAGAAATCCGCGTTGTCGAAATGCCCACGGTTGTAACGAGAAGAGTGAAAAATAAATTACCTCAACTCAAAATCTGTAAAATCTGGGCGTGCCAATCAATTTAAATTGACCTCCCAAAACTCGCAATGCAAACAACGCAGCTGTTCCTCAGCAACGGCAACCGCGGCACGAAGGCCACATTCACGGCGCACAAAATCCGGTACTTGATGGGAGCCGCTGTTGAGGAAAGCAGCGACGGAGTATCGACCCAGTTTGTTCTGTCAAAGAAGAATACACCTTTGGACAGCGCAGTGTCAGTGCAGTTGGACATGTGGGCAGACTTGGTGTCGGACTCGATCTTGGCAGACAGCGATGCTTTTGACGCGGCGGCGTTCGTTGCTGAGTGCATGCGCAGAGGGATCATTGATGCGCTGAAGGTGTCCAAGAAGCGGGTGCTGAATCTGTGGGCACAGGTAAAAACGAGTGTTTTGATTGTATCCAAGTTCTCCCTCTAAAACATCATTTTTACGCACGCACAGTGCAAATCATCCGCAGCTTTTAACCGCATCGTTGTAAGACTCGGACACAAATGGACGGCCGTTGAAATGAAGGCAATCGGCGACGGCGCAATCGACTCCTTCTTTGCCGGTCGCTGGCACGAAATGTCACCGACAGGAATCGCGTTCTTGATCAGCATCTTTGACATTTTGCACGAACTGGGAATAACTGAGCCGTTTCTCGTGCTGGCAGCGGAGGCGGCCGAGGTTGTGAAGGATGTGTTGGATCTGCTGGCGCAGGAGCCGCTGGACCCAAAGAACCCGACGCAGCTGTCACATCGGTTGAAGCGCACTGCGGCATTCTTTCCAAACTAGTTGCTCGTAACGTGCGTGTAGCTTGTGTATTGTACATATAAACTGTCAACGAAAGAGAAACCTGGGCATGGTTCCACGTACTCCGTCTTTGGGATGTCGCGACTCATTCTGGCTTGGACCCAATTTTTTTGCTCACATTTAAAATCACATGACCACGCCGTATATCCTTTCTTTGATTTCGAATTGCTTTCATCCGAACTGCATCGAAAACTGAGCTCAAAAACAGCCTCCATGACCTCCGTGCCTCGTCTGAACTCTGCGAGCGCAGTGGAGGCCGGCGACCAGCCTTCACCGCCCGCCCATGTCAAGGACCAACAGACCCAGTCACGCCTGTCAGACTCAGCCAAGTGCCCATCGTGCGAGGACTGCTGCAAACGAGACTCGGATCCATGGCAGGTGGCAGATAAAGTGCATTGGACAGAGGCGGAGAGGGATCCGTGGGAGGGCGTGAGCAACGTTGTCTGGTCCGAAGTCCTTTAGCGCTCTCTCCTCTTGCGAACCCTTCCTCAGCTGGTTGCCCCGTGGCATGAATAGGGCACAGATATCCTTTAATAAATGTATTAATATTAATTAAGTGCTCCTTCAAAACGTCATTCATTGCCCAGTGCCAGCCAACATTCCACTTGACAAAGAAAACTTGCTTTCTTTCAAGCTTCGTGGGTTTATCACGCCCTACGTGCGCGCAGTCAATGAGTGATCATGCTGGACAAGAACACGGGCAAAAGCAACATGGTTCACGTGGGCACTGTTCTTCCTGGCTTCCATGTCACCTCCCTTTGAATCAACAGTGACACCTAATAAACATTGTCGTCAAACTACATGGCAATGCATAGCGACATTCCATTCTTCCATACATTACATTGTCCATCCAATCCATCGCTTCCTTCGGCATTCCATCGCTTGATATTCGACGGACAAAAAAATCCATACATAATGCACGCATTTTTAAAAAAAAACGCAGCATCGTAGATCAGTGGAAGATCGCTGGGCTCATAACTCAGAGGTCGGAGGATCGAAACCTCCCGATGCTACTTTTTTTGTTCTGTAAGTCACGTGAGTTGCGCTTGTCAGGCAAGATCCAAAAGAGGGTACACCTTACCGCATTGAAGAATGGACTTAAGGAGAGATATGGGCGAAGCAGAGCGGAACGGGGATAACGAGGGGCAGTTTTCAACGCGCTACAATGGAGAAAGTTCATTCCTTTTGCCCATGTCACCATCAGTATTTCAGCAGCATCAGGTCTTTCAGGTAGCATACATAGGAGGCAAAGACATATTCAAAGGGCCCAACAAAAAGAAAATGTGTGAGACAAGGAGAACACGAAGAAAGGCTAGAGCGCTCAAGGAATTCGAGACAACCAGACCCCATCGTCATCACAAAGTCATATGGAATTTCGGTATCTCGCCTCCCAGTTACTTTACGAACCAATCAAAGCTCAACAAAAAAAAAAAACACTGGAAGATGCACACACACACAGTTTATCCGTCCAAAGCCATCTGCTTCTTGATCTCAGCAATGGCTAGTCCGGGGTTCAATCCTTTCGGGCAGGTTCTTGTGCAGTCTGATTGGAATAAGAGTTAGGCAATCTGAACATTCATCAACAATTTGCAGCGTCACGTACTCATAATCGTGTGGCATCTGTAAACAGAGAATGGATCCTGAAGAGCAGCGCGTCTCTCGGGACCAAAGTGGTCACGGCTGTCAATCATCCATCTGTAAGCCTGCATCAGCACGGCTGGTCCCAAGTACACGTCACTGTTCCACCAGTAAGACATGCATGACGTGCTGCAGCATGCGCAAAGAATGCATTCGTACAAGCCGTCCTGTGTTCACCGTTTCGGTCAGCATCACGTCAAACCTTTGCGGAGCAACAGCAGAGAAAAGGCGAGTTTTTTTATATGTACCAGCTTCTTTCGGTCTTCGATTGTTTGCAGGTTTTCTTTTTCAGGAGCAGGAGTCTTTTGCTTCAAGTATGGCTCGATTGACTTGTACTGCTTGTAGAAGTGGGTCAAGTCTGGTCACGAAACGATGTCAGCCTGTGCGAGTCGGTTGGAAGAATAAAATTGCAGTTCCTCACCTGGGACGAGGTCCTTGATCACGTACATGTGTGGCAATGGGTAGATCTTGGTGGACTTGGACACGTCGCGATCGATACGACTCAGACAGGCCAAGGTGTTTCCTCCACCAATGTTCATGGCGCAAGATCCACAGATTCCTGTTGTAGTCGCATGAGTACGACCGGTTCTTCCCTTCTCTCCCCAAAACAAAAGACCCCACCTTCACGGCACGATCTACGGAAAGTCAGTGTGCTGTCATCCTCGTTCTTGATCTTGACGAGCGCATCCAACACCATGGGTCCGCATGAGTTCAAGTCGACTTTGTAGGTTTGAAGGGTTGGGGCCAAGGCAGGCGTGTCTGGGTTCTGAGAGTTTGGACCAGAAAAAAAAGAAGCAAGTTCAAAATGCCGCCGAGTCAAAGACAACATAAAAACAGCGACTGACCCAACGGTAGATTTCAAAAGTCTTCAGGAGAGGAGCTTTGGCCGAGGCTGGTGCAGCCGTGGCCTGTGCAAGTCTCGCCATGGGCGATGAGTGCATGGAACGCTATTTCGAAAACAGACCCGTTAGCCTGACAGCCAGTTGTTACAGGGAGTTGGGAAATGGGGAGTGGAACAGATAGCGATATCGATTGCAGCCGTGTTTGAAGGCTGAGCAATTTTTGGGCGGCCGATCTTGGTGCCAGATCCAGGTTGGCACGGAATCAGAAACGCTCCAGCGCCACCACAAAACTTCCGCAAGCCACGAATACGATCAGACGTGAGATATGCTATTCGATAGTTGCACTGCGGTTGAGACCGAGCCTTGTGTGGGATTTGGCGACTTTGCACGTGGCTGCCATTTCATGCGTTTGTTGCAGTTGATGTTCCGTTCATTCCGATGGGTTCGACAGCAGCCACCAACTCCGTCGAGGTAAAATTGGCACGGCAATTATGAGGGAGAAGTAGGAGAGAGAGAGAGAGCGGGGCAGGCAGGTGTGTGGGTTACCGTTCCAATTCGCATTGCAAACATTTTGCAGAAGTTTTTTTCTTTATTTATCTGGCAACATAAATAGAGGCCAAAATATTCGTCAGGCATGGCTTTCCTGGTCTGCTTCCATTGTATTTCTGCATAACAACATCAAACCCTCTGCACTTTTCCTTTCGAATATTGATAAGAATTGAGGGGCATAAGAGGCCTATAAACACGAAATCTTAATCATCTCTGGCTGCAGCTGCACTGCGTCGTGTCCGAACTCCACGCCCGGTGTCGTCTGCAGATATTCCAGCTGCTGCAGCAGTTGCAGCTGCTGCTGCCGCCGCAACATTGGATAAACTGGCCGCATCCGTGATATCCTTTACCGAGGACATCAGGCCTCGAATGGTGTTCCCTTCTCTTGATATACCTCCTGGCAGTCCGCCAACTTTCCCACTCTGCTCAGCCTTCATCCGCTTTGTTTCGAGGGCAATGTACTTCCCCAGCCCCGCCACATATTTCACGTACTCCTCGTCCTCCTTTGCCACCTTTTTCTTGTACTTGCGCACTTTGACGCTGCGCAGCTCAAACTTTCGTGTGTAATACGTGTGAATGCAGTCAAATGTGCTCTTGCCAGCTCCAACATAATCTCGCGCGATTTTGGTAAAGTTTTTCCCAACAGCTTCGAGACCGCGGTCGAGGTTATCAAAATCACTCGGATGCCAAGCTTGCTTTGGGGGAAGCAGCGTTGCTTCGAGAACCGAGTCGGGGAGAGGCCCGATCGTTTCCACCGTTGTTTCGAGGAATGTATTGATTTTGCGGTTGGTTTCCAAGAGAAGTGGATGTGTGGAAGGAGTCGGTGTTGCAGACTCGGGAAGTCGCGGTGCCGTTAAAGTGGCTGCCTTTTCAAGCAGCGATGTGAGTGGTAAAGGAAGCGGAACGCTGGTGTGGAAAAAATCGTGCGGTTTTGTATGTGCGTCCGAGAGAAGTGCTGGCACTTTAACTGCCATTTTCTCAGGAACGTATGGGCGGGCTGATTTTTTGGAGTAAGCGGGTATGTTTCCGGACGCATAAGCTGCTGCAATTGTGATTGTGTCTGGTTCGCGGAGTTGGTTGTGATGTTGCAGAGGGTCAGCACGACGGGCCGAAACTCCTCCGCGCGAGGGTTCCGAGTTGTTGGTATTGGACGGCGTTGAAGCAGAAGGGTTTCCCCCTTTCCTTGATGTGCTTTCTGGCGACAGAGGAGGCTGGTCGAGCAGGGAAGGTCTCTTTGTCGGACCTTCTTCGGCGTCATTTTCCCGCGAGTCCAAGTCCATTTCCGCGTCCAATTCATCGTCGTCCAAGTCCTCGAAATCGTCCTCCTCTTCCACATTGTCATCGCCAAGCGGGATTGAAATGGAGGCCCTTCCCTGTCTGACTGCCGTCGGATCCGATTCAACTTGGCCAAGAGACGCAGCGCTTGCAGCCGCATCTTCCCGCTGTGAATAACATGCGTGAAATAAATGCATGCGCATTGTTGAGTGTGTATTACAAGCAGTAGGCTAGCCTGCGGGGACTTTACCTCTAGCTCCATTTCGAGTTCCATCCAGGCTTCGTCAATGTTATTCAGGTCACTCAAATCGGCCAAGTCCTCCATTGTGAGGCTGAGTTGTGGTTCTGCGTCCTCGTTCATTTTTGCCAAGTTTACGATAAATAAATCGACAAGCAAAATAACACTGCGCGAAAGAAAGTGAGTTACAACGCTACTTTTCCGGCACTTGTCCTTCAGCTTCTCGTGCTCATGCAGAGAGAGAGAGTTGGGTACCCCGGTTTTTGCGCAAACTCAGCAACACAGCATCATTGCCTGTTTATTTCAAACAAAAACCATGGAAAAAGGGGACAAACTGCCATACAGGCCACGGGCTCCGGCTCCGGCGTATGCCTGGTCGTGTACCGTCGTTTCGGCTTTGCAGGCAGTACTAAAATTGTTTGCAAGAGGACATATAAATAAAATAACAAAGAGCGAGTTGGATATGTGAGGAGAGTGTGCAGCTCGGACCCCGTACCAACTGTGTTGGATGGATGGCAAGCTGCATAGACTGCGCGTCACATATCCAACTCATCACCTGAACCGGCCGCGTTTGAGTCCAGGGTAATTTCCGCTTACTTGACCTGTGGGAAGGGAGGGCCCCAAGCAGGAGAGAGCACGTAATTGGATGATGAAAGCCACCAGCCATGCAACTGAATGACTTTCCCATTCGCATACCTGCGCGTCTCCTGCCCACCTGCTGCCCAACGCCAGCCATCAGCGTTCGACGCGTGGTCATGCCCTTTGCAGACTGCTCTTGTGAGAAGGGGCTGCAATGAGACCGACGTGTCTTGCGAGATGACTTGGCGTTGAAGCGAGGGGATGACATCCGTGCCGATAAGGGGTGACGTTATCGATGAGGGGGATGGGTGTGTGGGGATGAGTGGGGTTGTTTTGTTTGTTTTTGTTCAAGTTTTTGACAGCATTTTGACGTCAAGAGCGTTGCACCAAAAATAAACTCACCAGCATCCAGCATCAACATCCCCAACAACAGCAACACACATCAAAGCATCCCAACCAGCTTGATAGTGAGTATCTTCACCCTGCACTCCCTCGAATATATCCGACAACGGGTCAGCACTCTGCATATTCAAAATGAATCTCGCATGAACCATTCATTCCTGCATGTTAACTTCCGTTTGACTCCGCATGATGAGTTTACTGACTTGTTAACACGCAGCGACGTTTCGGGAGGAGCCAAGACTCACCACGTGGTGTGTAAAAACATATTCACCCATCCACCAACACCAGCAGCTCATACACAGATGCGTAGAGATTCATCCGGTAAGCTCATTGATGCATGTCTGTGATTGAATCATCTCACAACTGACGCATCCTCCTCCACAGCTGCCCTTCGTCAGTCAAGCATTGGCAAAGATCTGCATGTTCCCACACAAATTACAGCAATATCGCACGACATTGCCTGCCCGTTTAGAATGCCTGCCCGTTTAGAATCCTCTTCAAACCAACATCCGAATGAACGCGCAATTTCAGCTCGATGAAGGGTGTCTGAAGGATGGGTCAAAGTATGTGATGCAACAGCTGCGAGTCTTGTTGTCAAATTCGATGTATTGCTCGAGAGCCACACCAAGAACCCCCTTCTGCCATACATTCCGAATCACGGCATAACAAAAGAAACTGATTGATGAGATTGAATAGATCGCGCTCTCAGAAGACAAGTTTTAGCCTTTGGGCAGTCCAACGGACGTCCTGCAGGTCCACAATTCAAATGGCCAAACAAGACTTCGTTGAAATAGCAGCTGCGCGTACTTCGAGTGCCCGACACATTGAAAAGTTGGAACGTCTCGAATCATTGATAGGCGATCGATGGCAAGATGACCGACAGTTTTCAAGCCATCTTTTGGTGCTTGTTGCCAATCTGCGACTGCGCCTCCAGAGAGAGACGGTTGGTTACGGCCCATGAGAGAAGAACGACCTCTCATGTATCACCTCATTTTGATTGGATCCAACTGAGCACCACACCGGGTAGTATCAGCGACTCGTGCAAGTCATTTATCGGTACTGCTTCGCGACAGGATGTTTGCAAGTTGGCCAAGTTGGTGGCATTGAAGTACCGACTAGCACTGTTCAAAGTGCCTTATTTATAGAACGCGCACAATGAGTCGCTACAATATCGAATGTTTTGTTATCGAGAAAGAATTGCAGGCTTCGAGGTGCTACGGAGGAAGCTTCAAGTCCACTTCTGCCGTTCTACTTTTTTATTGGATGGCGTGTTTTTGGGACATTGCTTCAGGTTTATACCCAGTCAAAGCGTAGTGTGAAAGAAGTTGAGTGACTTCTAAACCGAGAAGCAAAGCAAGTGTTTTCGCGAATCAGCTCTGGACACTGCCTTTTCCGGCCGATGTCTTATGACGCGGTTTATAAACAAACATGTGCCTGTATCCCCATCTTGCTTTTATTCAAAGTACATTTTAAACATAAGGTTCATACCGCTGATGGGCGAGCGAGTCTGATGATTTGACGCTTTTTCTTGCACCAACTGGTGTTTTTGAACCTATTTCCCCTGTTTCCCCTGCGTTGAGGGAATCTTGCGCTATCGCGGCAAGCTGGTCTAATTCCCCCCCACCACTACCAGTTCAAATTTAACAACGCAAGAATCGCACGAGATTTTTGAAATGAGAAAAAGGTACCTTATTACGCTTGTGGATGCTTCGCTTTCGAAGATGCCAGATTCGAGGGACAGAGTGGGTGAAGGTTGGTTGTCAGGGGATAGATTGGGGAAATGTTCGCCGTCCAGGGAAGCGAGAAGGTCATCTAGTGAGTACTGGTTTTCCTCAAGATGATACATGTGCGGTTGAAGCGGCTCCGTAAGCCTGGATGGCTTGATTTCCAGCAAATCCTTTAAAAAAAAAGAACACTTCATGTTTTGGCCAAAGAGCATCAGTATAAAAGTGCGTACCCCGCATGATGCCGCTGCAGACTGCTGGGCGTCGCAAAAGACTTCAGCGGTGGAACTGGCAATGCTTTCAGGCTGAGCCTTGTCAGGGATGGATGGCTCCGACAGTCTCACTTCTCGAACAAACAGCGTTTCTCCGTCAGCTTCAAGCACGTGTAGTTTGGACAGGTTTGAGTTTGACTCACAACTCATCCTTGCCGGGAGGCTGTCTGAGCGGCAGTCTTCCATCGGTGATGTCAAGTAGCGGCTCCACTCGTGCTCGAGCTGGCTCAGCCCGTCCAATTTTGCGCAGATTGCTGTTTCTAGTTCTCGAACGCGGTCGACAAGAGCGCTTGTTTGTTCCGACTCAAGACCAGACTTCGCCTCCAATCGCTGCAAGATCAGTTCCAGGCCGTGCGCTCTCTTTTCAAGCTTTTCGCCTTCAAAACTTTCAGCAAGCCGTCGTTCTACTTCGGATAATCTTCTTTGGAATATTACCACCTTGCAGGTATGGGTTTTAAAACTACGATACCGATGCTTGCACAGAGAAAAACAGTCACCTCATCAACTGAAGGGGCGTTGGCATTCCTAGCGCATTCATGGGAATATTGTAGTTGAAGGATGTTCAAGTCGTTCTGAAGGTCAGAATGTTCCTGTTCATGTTTAACCAGTTTTCGGTAGTTTTCCTCCTTTATGACTCTGGACCGCGAATCTGACGAATTTATCGCGTCAATCGCAGCTTTCAGCTGATTGCAATAAACTGCCATTTCTTCAAAGGCAATCTTTTCCTTCTCAGACACGGTTGAGATGACCATTTCTTCCAGCGGGCCGGGCGTTGAAATTAAAGCGATCTGCAGGCCTTCTGCCACTTTATCATGTCTCTCAGCCATTTGTCCAATGGCGCTTACAATTAATGGCTCCGCTTCCTTTTTCATTTTAAAGTTCAGTTTACACCTCACAACTTTGAAAATGGAAAATTTTACCCGCAATGCCGACACAATCTCAACCGCGGCTGCCATTAAATCAGAGAATGCTTGCGCTTGTGCTGATAATCCTGCGCCGGACGGCTCGTCGGAATCCTTCGTTTCATTTTCTATATTTTGTAAACTGTCGCAAATCCTTGCCTCGCTCGACTCGCTGCAGTCACTCCGCTGTTCGATTTGTAATTTAGCGAACAAATATTGACTCTAGCATTTGAAATCTTACAGCCTCGGGAGAATAGTGCCTGATATCATTGCCGTCTGCGGTGTGTGAGGCTGTGCCCAATTCAAGCAGCTCATGCGTATCGGATGACGTCATTTTCTCCCGAGATGGTAACTCGCCGCTGAAAACCTCGTTTTCATGTGCATCCGCGACGTATGTCATGGTACCATCATAGGTTTTGAGAGCATGTTCTCCGTCGATATGGTGAGGTTTATCCGTGGAAGTTGGCGGCAAGATCTGGAAAGCTGTCGGAGCTTGTTCAACTGCGGCATGCGCTTCCAAGTTGATTTCAAGTGATGAAACAACCGACTCCAAACTGTCATCGAGCTTTTTTAGATGTAAGTCTTGTTTGAGGTCAGTTTTCAAGTGGGCAGTTGCTTTAAGGTCGCCATCTTCGAACTGCTGAATTGATAGTTTTGACGATTCATTTTCTTGATTTGCCTTTTTGAGGCAGTCTTCCAGTTCGCGCAGTTTATGTTCCACGGAGACGAGTTTTTCTTCTTTTTGGATCGCTTCTTTCTCCATTGCAACGATACGCGTTTGTAACAGTTTGGTGTCAGCTTCCTGCTTTTTCTTGAGTCTGTCGTCCGCCAAAAGCAGGGTTTCTCTTTCAGCCAACATAGTCTTCAACTTTGACTGCCACTCTACGTCAGTACCAAGGTGCCGATGTTGGCCTGCACAAAAACAGAAGAAGCGAACCTGAGTGGTGTCAGCGTCGCTTTGAAGTTTGGCAATGGTTCGATCTTTGTTTCCCATCTGCTTCTCTAACCCCACGACTTTGTAAGCCAAACGCAAGACCTGCTCATTCAACCGCCCAATTTCTTCATCTTTGCCAGTTATTTCTTCCAGTAGCCACCTTTCGTTTCCTTCAAACTCCAAAAGCGTGGATTCGCAATCTGAAAGTTTCGTTCTAGGCGAAAGAATGAGATTGATAAACAAATACCAAAAATTCAACTTACTGTAGCAGTTGATACGATTCCAGTGGAACTAGGGCGCTGTTGCTTTGGTGAATTTGCGCCGCGGGCGTTAGCGAATGGTTTTCGCTTTCTGTCTCCCTTGCGGTACTGTTTTGCCCAATGTCGACATCTTGTTTGCGATTTCTCTCCTCGCTTCCATCAGACACCCCGCTTTATAAATTTATGAGTAACAAAATTGCGATGGAGCGATTCAAAGACTAACCGGCTTGAGAAACGCGGCAAATTCTCTGCCGAAATGGAACACAAACGGCCAAATTTTGCCCCGCCTGGGCTCAAAAACGCTTCGCGTTCGCAACTGGTTGGACTCAAAGACTTGTCCTGGCGCGTTGGGGATGAAAGGCGTGATTCGGATCGAAGCAGCGCTCGTTCTGCTCTGGCCAGTTTCAACTGGCTTTCGTTGGAGAATTTGGTTTGAAGTTCGAGTTCCTTGTTTTTTTGCGTGATTTCATCAATCAGCCACTTTTCGTTGGCCAGCAACTCGTCAATGGTTTCTTGAAACTTTGGTAAGAGTGAAGGAACTTCCGGAGCTTCCGTGCTCGGTAGTAGATGTTTTTCGTGGCTGCTTTCCTCAGTTTCTTCGATAAATGCGGGCGGTTTCAGTTCCGGAATGCTGGTATGATATTCAATTGGGTTGTCTATAATGGTAGGATGCACGATTTTAGGTGAAGGAAGCTCCCAGTGTTTTCGACTGTTGATTTCTGACGCAGTGAACGAATTGCTTCTGCGGCGGGGTGACGCGTTTTGAGGTGATGCAGTTAATGCTGACATGGTTTGTGGTGTCCTTCCATCGGCAGACAATGGTGAAATGGCAGCATTGGTTGAAACTTTCAAGCTTATTTGCTTTTGAGGCGCAAGCTGAGGACTTTGAAATTCCGTTTTGTCGGCCCCGCGATTGTCAGCTGGAGCTGTTGGATCTTGAGGGTCCATACGCTAAAAGTATCCTGGGTATTCTGGTTTGTGGGGGGACTCTTCCAGAACAATGATTTTTTCTTGGAATATTTTTATTTAAGCTTCATATTGACCAACCAAAGAAGGAAACCACATGGATGCCGAGTAGCTGCGCTTCTTTCTGTAATTCTTCAAGAGTAGCTGATTTGAGTTCATCCAGCCAGCCTTCGTTCTTGCTGGAAGCTTCTCCTTCGGCTCTTTGCGACCTTTGAAATTGCTGATACGTGAGACGAGATACAAGGGCATGTACGGCTGATTGCGTTGGTGTCACGAGCGCTTCAACTGGCGATGAATAATTGGCTGCCAGTAACAACGCAGAGTCAAGCCGGTACTCCAGATTCACTTCCATAACGACCTCAATTCCGTCAGTCGTGTAAACAGGCTTTGTTGGAAACTTTGCAGTTCCTTCCGTTAAAAAGAAGCCGTGAAACGCGTTTTCAGGGTTTGTAATGACGTGAATGCCGGACTTCAATTGCAGCAATTGACTTGCGCGTTTCAGAAAGAGCAACGAATTTTTAGGGACAGCATAAAACGTGGCAACTGGGACTTCAGATCCGTTTGTGTTAAACACGTTCTTCTTCCAACCCAAAAGCGCTCCTCTTGAACCGTCCAGAAGCTTCTCGTAGCATTCACTGTCCTTGCCGAAATCTTTCAAATCTACAAACTCTACTAGCTGCAAGGCGCCTTCCAAGCTGTATGCGGCAAATCCAGGCGACCTTGCGACAAAGACTCGGTTTTCAGGGTCAATCACAACCGCAGCCTCGTTTGTTGACACGTAGCAAGCCAGCAGACCTGATGCTCGGATGGGTTTGTTTATCTCAAAGTTTCCAATCCATTGCACGCGTTTGGATCTATTCTTGAGCTTGTCAAAGGGAAGGTAGCGAGCAGTCGACAATAAGGACACTCACATATTTAGGTAGTGGCCAGCCTGAATAGATATGGAAATACTGTCGTCTTGACTCCACAAAGCGATTTCATTCTCCGACACTTGAATTTTTCCAAAAGTGCTTGGTCGAATCTTTGATATCAATGAATAATCGCAGTTCTTGTCATGCCTCATTGCTCGATCCAATTCCACTAGCGCATCCTTCAAGTTCGTTTTTACAGCAACTATAAAACATGAGTCCCATCGCTCTGGGAGTTCCCATTCGTTCACGCCCGTGAAACTGCCGATATCCACTAGCGAGATGTTCTTTTAAACTTTCAATCATACTAAGGTTCTATAGGAGCCTACCGATGGCATCCTCTGAATCATCGCTTGGCGCATTTTTCTCTGGACTCGCAGCTATGACTTGATTCAAGTGTCAACAACAGCAAACTTGTGAGCATTAATCATACCTTTCGTTAGGCTGTTCATATTCTTTAAATTCTTTCGCATTTCTTGCTTCACAGACTTGATGACGTGAGGAAGATTTGGTTGCGAAGACGTTGGCCTCATTTCTTCCGATGAATTTGACACCCCATCCAACGAAAACTGTGACGGCCGCTCCTCCAGAATGGCACCCGGAAGCGGAAAAAGTGGTATCTGCGAGGACTTGAAAGAATCTACGCGATTCCTTGGTTTAATGTCATGAACAGAGAAAATGTAGCCGCTCTCGCCATCTTGGGGGGGCGTTTGCTTTTCGTCCTGAGGAAAGAGCTGCTTTTCGCTTTCCCCGCGTTCCAAGGAAATATTCAGGGCATCAAATTTTAGAGCTTCGAGGACTGTTTCCGACCGCGACCTTGGAACGTTTGGTTTGGGTTCTGGTGGTGTTGGCACTTCCTCAAAGTGAGCTTCCACGCTCTCCGCCCTCTCAAAGTTCAGTACATCACAGGAACGACTTCCTTCACTTTGTGCGTACGCTGGGTCCGAGTTGTCCTGGCTGCTACACGTAAAATCGCCTTCCATGGAGTTCTACAGTTGAAACGTAAATCAAAACAAAAAGCCACTCTAACAGTTCCACAAAAGCGAGAAATACTTTGTTAAAAGAGGCTGAATCGTTCAATGCCCCGAAGGTGCTTGCTGCTTCAGTCATGACCTCGAGTCTTGCAACTTGAATTAAATGCTCAGACAGGAGAGTGAGGCGCAGTTCTTTTTCTGCCTCGAGACTTTGCCTTTCTTGTGCGAGCAGCTTCGTTGTGGCGTCCAATTGTGCTCGCAATGCATTAATCTCGTCCTTCATTTGAAGTGTTAACATTCCGCGCTTAAAAAGAAAACCATGTCGTGTCACCTTAAGTCTGTCCACTTCAAACAAGGTATCATTTACACAACTGGGGTCCGCTTCTGGAACGCCAGCCATTTCCTCCAATCTCAACTCTAAATTCTGTCCCAAAACATGATGAACAAACGGTTGATCCATTGGAAGAAGGGGTAGCTCACTTCAACGCGCTCTACAGCCTGACTCGCGTGAAGCGAAGTTGTCTCCAACTCTTTACCTAATCGATCGATAGCAGCCTCGTTGTCTGAAAGAAGAAGATTCTTTGCCTGAATTTGGCTTTCCAAGTCGGTTTTTGAAGCCTCGTAACTGTTGACAGTGTGGTTCTGAATGCGGATGACGTTGTTTAGGCGGGATATCTCGGATAAGTCACGATTTGCAGTTGCTTCTAGCTCACTGATCCTGGATTCCAGAGCCGTTCTCTTTTCGTCAAACTCGGTTCCGTTAATCTGTATTTGTAAAATCTGTGAGTGGGCACTGCATGCGTTGTATCAACGCGTGGTGTGAAGGAAATTACCTGAATCGCAACCGAGGATTGCTGCTGTTTGGCAGGTGTGGTTTTTTTTGCTTCTCGAGACAGTTTCTCGTGCTCTTTGATGGTATCCGTGAGCTTTTCATTCTCCAGAATAAGCTTCCGTTTGGCATCGTTTTTTTCCCTGACCAAGTCAACCAACTCTTTTTGTTCTCCGTCGCGCCGTTCAAGCTTTTGACGCAACTGAAAAATCTCGGCATTCAGATCGGATATATGTGCTGAGTTGGTTTCCTCAATTTCTTGGATGTTCAGTTTGAGTGCTTGGATTAACTTTTCCTTCTCGACTTCAACAATCAAGAGACTCTCCATTCTGTTCTTGAAGAAATTCATGTCTTTGTGGAGGTTGTTTTCGCTCGTGTCCAATTTGTCTGAGGTTTCATCTGCGATTCCCTCCAAACTGGTATCAGGCCTGTCCATTTCCAGGAGGTCAGTTATTTGCTTCTTTAACCCGGAAATGGTGATGTCCGCATCTTCTCGGTATTGCGAGTGCTCGCCTTCAACTTGCAGCAGGCGGTACTTGAGGGTCTCAACTTCAGCTTTCAAAGACTCGGAATTTTGCTGTTGAAGATCCACCATCGATTCAGAGGCTGTGCGCTTCTCGGCAATTTGTCTGTCTTTTGAAGCGAGTTGATTTTGAAGCGTCGTCACTTTCAACTGCAGCTCTGATGGAACCGATGACGGTTGAATCGCATTTTTTAAGCCTTTGATTTGAGATTCAAGCGCATTGATTTTGGTTGTCGTTTGCTTTTCGGCTGCCTTTTTAGCTTCCGTCAGTACCGAAACATCTGCCTGTAAAAATCATTTGAATCAGAATTTCGAAAATTTAAAACCAAAAACCAAAAACTAAACCCTCTCAGTACCTCCAAAGCTTCAATCTTTTCTACCATTCTAGTTTCCTCTCGTTTGAAAATGATGTCAGCGTCGCGAAGTTTCCGGATTTGCGACCGTTCCGTCCGTGCCACGCGAATCATGCTTTGATCCAGTTGTTTCGACAAGCATGCAATTTCCATATCTTTGGCCGTGATTTCATCGAGAAGCCACTGTTCGTTTCCTTGGAGCTCAGCAATGCATTCGTTCAAGTTTTCATCGGCGAGCATTTCCGCGTTTTCATGCAGTGTTTTGTAATGTGCCACTTTTTTAACGGAATCTTGCAGTTTTTCAATGATGGATTGCTGGGTCTTGACTAAGCTCGCATTTTCGGTCTTATAAAAAAAAATTGGATCTGGCGTTTAGCACTTTTGACGGGTTCGAGACGCGTTTTATACTTTTTACCTGCAGTTCCAACAACAGATTCTCAAGAGATTCATACTCATCTCCCGATGCGTCAGTTTGAGTGTGTTGATGCTGCTTCTCTGAGAAGCTGTTTTTTTTTTTTTTTTTTTTGTGGTTTAACTCAACGCAGATGAACTGACGGATTTTTCCCAACCTTTGGCGTGATCTGCAACTGCTGGATTCATTCATTTCGCGATCCTCCATTTCATTCGTCCGTGAAGATATCAATGCGCTTTCAAGATCCTGAATTCTCTTTTCAAGGTTCTCCTTTTCCAAAGAGGACATTGCAGCCCTACTTGCTGCCTTCTCCAGTTCCGCTTTTGATGTATCCTCAACTTCTGTCAGCTTCGAAATCAATTCTCGACAGTCAGAAACAGCTGCATCACGTTCCTTCTGAAGCCGTATCATCTCACTCTGCAAACAGCGTCTGCGATTTAACAAAACACGCTGTAATATTTGAGCAGTAAAACTTGAGCAATTACTTGTGTTTCAAGCTGTGGTTCCTTTCCAGCGCCTCTTGTTTCCTCGTCCGTTTTTACATTTTCGCCAAGAACAACGTCGTTCTTTACAATAGTTACATTCGGTAGGACTTTCTTTTCTTCATCGTCTTTGAAATTTGCTGGCTTTGAAATGGCTACTTTCGCGTTTTGCCCAACAGATCTTCGTTTTATGTCCTCCAAAACGACTTTTCGCGGAAGCCCGGGATTCCTGCTGGATATTAAATCCGAGGACGCGACAATTGCATCGCTTTCGATCGTCTGATTACGCTCCTCTACGAGACTTGGAATATCAGGTTGAACGGGTGAGTCAATCTTCCGATTGAAATCAGCCGCAGTGATGGAACTCGTGCGTTTGTTTCTACGACCCGGTTCCGTCGTTGAACTGCCGCGCGCTTTCGAAGAGTCCATATTTTTTTATGAGATCGACTCTGTGCTTCGAGAAGATTTCCCAAAAAAAAAAAAAATAATAATAATAAGGAAAACTGTGACTTGTACCCGCTCTTTGATGTTTACGGAAGACGTTGTTCCGTATTGGCTGGCAACGCCCATTCTCGCGTCTTTCCCACATCCCGCCGCTGTTGACACCAACCTCCTTCCTCACTGCGGCGCAAGGTCACGCGTCTCACACTCAGGGTACACGAAACCATTCCAGTCATCTCAAACAAACTTGCATTAAATCTCAATCAATCTCGCAATTGAACATTGCAAAAAATATATCAAATGCTTCTTGGAACTCAGAGCAACCCCCTCAGTCCAAACAGGTTTTGACGGGGAATCACCGCTTCCACGCCTTCTCCAAAAACAGGATCAGATTTCTGTCCGTGGTCAAATCCAACGGTTTCTTCTTTTCACGATTTTCCGAGTCCACATCGGCACCTGCTTCCACCAGCAACACGGCCACCTCTCCATGCCCATTTTCAATCGCAATATGCAGTGCAGAATTCCCGTCCTTGTCATCGATATCCAGCTTGATGTTGTTTTGCTCAAGAAGGAGGCGCACAAGAGCCACATTTCCTTTTGCACAAGCGCGGTGCAGTGCCGTCTGTGGATATAACACAAATTACTTGTTGGACTGAAGCATTTTTGAAGTCCCACACAAATATATTCGTTTTTTTCCGAACCTGATTCAAATGGTCGCGCACATTGATCTTTGCGCCATGCGAGATGAGAAGCTGGCAACTAATACGCGCGAGAAGGGGGGGAAGGTTGGATCAGAAAACGTTAGAAAATCACGCGCGTGTTTGTGCACAAAAAAAAAAAAAAAAATCAGAGAAGCGCCTCACACGTCAAGCCATCCTTTACTCGCAGCATAAAAGAGCGGGGTTTGGTTGTTTTCATTTTGCAGGTTCACATCTGCACCGTTTTGTAGAAGGAAATCCACCAATGGTGCAGAACCGACAGAGACGGCAATCATTAACGGTGTCCAGTCTGCCTGGATGTTTTCAAAGTGTGGAGGGGTGGGCGTTGTGAGTTTCTGCGCTGTGATGTACCCATCCGGTTTATGCTCACATCATCCAGCGCATTCACATCTGCGCCCTTTTCAATAAGGTATTCAGCAACATTGACATGCTTCCCACTTGCAGCCCAATGAAGTGCAGCTTGTTGAAAACACGAGCCCGGTTTTTAAATCAGTATTTATCCCCCCTCACAGCGAGACAGAGTGGCGCACACTCAACTGCGTTTATCTTCATCCACTGACTTGATAGATGTTGGCTGTGCTTCAATGAGACTGCGCACTGTGGACAGTGCACCAGAGAAGGCTGCTTGTTGGACTGTGCCAGTGTCTGTTGCCATGGGATTTTGTTTTGCTGATTTTACAACTGGATTTCTGCTCATCGCGTGCAAATCCATCCATCGGCATCCTTTGTTCCATTTCGAATCATTCGTATTTTGAGGCAACAAAGCATGTGCGTATTGACAGCTTTCAAATGTCTTAGTCCCTTTGCCAGCATCACTTTTCAGATGAGCGCGAGTCAGTCTCAAAAACAAAAACAACGTGCAGCAAGAATCAGACTGCCAAAAAGGTTCTACAAAATCAAAAGTGCCTCAGGCCGGGATTGAACCGACGACCTTCTCCTTACGAGGGAGACGCGCTACCGCTACGCTACTGAGGTCTTCAATATGAAAAAAACAGTGACACTTCATAATACAAACGCCTGCAGTCCAGGCACAGGGCATGATAATTGATCCATGCCATGAGCCAGGAATGGGTCACGTTACGTGAAAGGAAAAAATCATCAGTCCTGCTGGATGTCCAGTGAGCAAGAGTCTGCTCGTCCTTGCTTCATACTTGGGAAGTACAAAATTCCGGTTTGCATGTGTGTGGCGTTGTGAATTATTCGAGCGGGTGGTGGTGGGGCAGATTCTACTTTTACCAGCAAAGAAAGCACAAATTTATGGTTTGAAGAATAATAATTTCCATTTGAGGGAGGGTGCGCTATGCGGGGCGTTGGCACGTGACTCTTTTTGACAAAGAAAGTGGAATGAATGCATGCAATTAAGGCGAATGAAACAAATGAATCAAGTTGGAACTGGGACATGGGCAAACAGTCTGTCTGACATGTCTCAGGAGACAGAGAAGAAGGTGACACACGAGCGAGTCACGTTGCAAAATTAAATAAAATTAAATAAAATTAAATAAAATTAAATAAAATTAAAAAAATATCCGTTGCCACTTTGGCTTGACTGACAATCCCCCGGCCGGATGGATGGATGGATGAACAAAGAGTAAACAAACAAACAAACAAACAAACACACATGAATTGAGATTGACACTGACTGCTCATTCCATTCCATGGATTGGATGGCATTCTATAGGGTTCTACTCTTGCAGCAAGCAGTTTCGGGGATTTTTCAATTAAAAATTGGGATTGATCTATCCAAAGCAAGCAAGCCAGTTTCAGTTTCATTGAGAGAGAGCAATAACACAAAACATTCTCGGACACACACTTCTCGCTCGGACACTTGCTTCCTTCCTTCCTTCCTTCCTTCTTTCTTTCTTTCCAGTGAGTGGATGAGCGAGTGAGTGAGTGAGTGAGTGAGTGAGTGAGTGAGTGCGCGGGTGGCAACGGATACCACCCACCCATCCACCCGGCTTTTTACTTTTTATTATGTTTGTTGATTGGTCCGATCCGATCCGATTAAAATTGAAAATTTGAAAATTCACAAAAAAAAAGAAAAATCACATTTTAAATTTTAAATTTTGCATAAATAGCGCGATAAACCCCATCCCCCTTTTCGGCTTCCTGCTAAAAAAAAAAGAAATGGTTTCTTACGACCCAAACGCACCGCCCCGTGAGAAGGCACCTCCCTCTGACGTCCCTATGTGGAGACGCATCCTCGGTTCCCTGCCACTCTGGCTGGTCATTGGAACCATTCTCGGTTGCGTCCTGGGCACTGTCGCCCCGCAGTTCTCAAAAGACGCTGCTCCCACCCAGAACGTCTTCTTGAGACCCATCCAGTTTGTCGTCTTGCCTCTTGTCTTTTCATCGCTCGTTGTTGGCATTGCCGGACAGCCTGACCTCAAGAAGCTGGGAAAGCTTGCAATCAAAACCTTTGTTTACTTTGAGGCAGTCACGGTAACATCCACCCCTTACATAATAGCATCATGCCGCTTTGACTTCTGTACTAAAACACGCCCTATTTCCTCTTGCTTTTAGACTCTTGCGTTGGTGATCGGGCTTCTCTCAGTCAACCTTTTCAAGCCTGGCGGTGACGGCTTTTCCGTTGCAAAAGACCCTGGAGTCAAGAGCGCGGACACCCTGACATACTCACTATGGGTCAACCATCTCACTCCAAAAACATGGGGTGAAATGATGGGTGGAAGCGGAAGCTCTGAACTCCTTCAAGTCTTGGTCGCATCCGTCCTCTTTGGTTGCGCAACCGCCATGGTCCCAAGTGACGAGCACCGCAACACCATCCTTGCCATGTGCAAAGCCGTCATGGAAGTCATGTTCAAGTTTGTCGACATTATCATTTGGGCCGCTCCCGTCTCGGTCATGTTTTCCATTGCTGCTGTCGTTGGAAAGGCCGGTGGTCTCGGCGTCCTTGCTTCCCTCGGAAAACTCGTTGCCGTTCTCTACGGAACAATCTTGTTCTTTATTGTGGTCGTGTTTGGTGCCATCTTCCTCATTATTCGTGTCAACCCGATCGAGTTTTTGATTGCCATGAAGGAGCCTCTTATCATTGCATACACTACGGCCACCAGTGAAGCATGTCTGCCGCAAGTGTTTGAAGCTCTTGAGGCTTACGGTGTCAACCCGCGCATCACTTCGTTTGTTGTGCCATTCGGCTACTCATTCAACTTGGACGGATCTACCCTGTACCTCTCGTGAGTCTAGCGGTGCTTTTAAATCAAAACGAAAGTATAACCAGTTTTATAACTCATTGCATCCAATTTCTCTTTCTCTACCCCTCCTCAGCCTTGCCGCCATTTTCTGTGCCCAAGCGACTGGAGTCTCCAAAACTGTCGGCGAGCAAATCATTATGGTTCTCATGCTCATGATTAGTTCCAAAGGAGTCGCTGGAGTGCGTAGCGCCAGTATCATTGTCCTGGCCGCCACGTTGACTCAGTTTGACATTCCCCAATGGCCAATCACTCTGATTCTGGGAGTGGACTGGTAAATATTTCCCCACCCGAAAAGAATATTTTTCTTGCTCTTGTTCTGACAATCATTCTGTCAAAAAAAAGGTTCATGGACATGGCAAGAACCTTCTGTAACGTGCTGGGCAACTGTTTGGCTGCCGTCACGATGGCCAAGTGGGAAGGCGAGTTCCGCAACAACCAAATTGAAGACCAAATTGAAGACAAAGAAATTGGCGAAGTCGCCGAGATCACTATCCAAGAGAAGTAAAAAAGAGTACAAATATTATACAACAATGATGTTAAATCGTCCGAATAAAAAAATATATACACGCTGTAATCATGTTTTTATTTTTGGGAAAGACATAATACCTTGTCGTGTATGGGCGTTTACATTTTTGTTTCCTCTGAGATAGGGTGTATGTGTAAAGGTATCTCGTTGGATCAGAGGGTAAATTCACTGGCGCTGTTTGGTAGCGTGACATGAAATGCGGGGAAATCTTCAATGCGCTGCCTAGAAGCCACAGCGGATCTCGATACAGGCGGCGGTGTTGCTGGCGGTGTCAGGCTCGGAGTTGGAAGATCATCCTTCGCAAAATATAATAAACCCCTTCAGTAACTCCCTCTTGCAAAAAAAAAAAAAAAAAGATTTTAAAACCTCTTCATCCACCAATGTATGTTCTGGCAGAGGTTTCACGTCTTTTTCTTTTGCAATGTCGCCTTGCTCGATGGATGCTTCAATCATTTTGGAGCGTTTCTGGGTATCCACTGTGCGCAGTATCCAAGGAAACATAAAGACGAGAATTGCGGAGGCGATGCCCGCGAAACAGAAGGATGTAAACAGTGAATCTAGAGGGTCTCTATTCGAGATGTTTCATTTTTTTTCAGTTCAAAGAGTTTTTTTTTTTTTTTCTGAAAAGACATGCTTACAGAAACGTCTGACACAGCGCCGCTTGAAACGCGGCTGTTTCCTCGCCAAAGGTGGAGCAGGATCCGTTTGATTCCAAGATTGGATGTGCAGATTCTACTGCGGCTGTGATTGCTTTTGTCAAGGTGGACACTTGCAACGATAGCTGAAAATGTATGGATGAGCAAAACTTATGACACTGCACAAAAACAATTCTATTTTTGTTTAGTTTTACCGCATGTGTGGCATATGGAATAAACTCCTTCAAAGCGATCGATGCATTTGAATACGACGAAATCAGTTCATCCGGAATCGGAGTCTAAAAAGAAAAAATATGTGTGTGGTGGGTAGGTTGTTGGTGAATAAAAAAGAACACCTCCCCTGAACAGAGGGTTTTTTTTACCGATAATCTTGTCGCAGCTTCACCAAACTGCCGATACAAAATCTGAATCTGCGTAACATCCGCATTAATCGAAACAAGCGTCTGTTCCCACACATCAATCGAATTCTGCACATCATTCAACAACGGCTGCCAAGCATCAAACAACTGCGCATACGTGACCAAACCATCTACAACAGTGTATAATTGCCCAGAAACCACGTTCAACAACGCTTCCCCTTCACCGCCCATATGATCGCCTACATCCGCTACAATCACATTAATTGCGTTCCTCATGTCATCTGCGGCGCCCGTGTCGAGGCGTGTGAGGGGTAAAAGGCACATGCCGTCAA
Organism: Chytriomyces cf. hyalinus JEL632; assembly: GCA_025435555.1. Classification (NCBI taxonomy): domain Eukaryota; kingdom Fungi; phylum Chytridiomycota; class Chytridiomycetes; order Chytridiales; family Chytriomycetaceae; genus Chytriomyces; species Chytriomyces cf. hyalinus JEL632. Next base: position 174,523 of record JAIWWG010000028.1, on the reverse strand, counting down.
CGAGTCTATACCCGATATCGTTGATGGAACGGTTTTGGAACGGCGTAATGTCCATTGGGATTAAATCGGGTTCGGTGAATTGGTGGAGGCGGGATAGGTTTAGTGATGTGAGGAGGGGTGGGAGGAAATTTGTGAATGCGTCGTCGTCGTTATTTGTGTGTGTTGTCGACATTGTTGATGGCGGCGGTGTATCTCGATCGATGCAGTTATGCTGCTGTGTTTTGAATATTGTGGAACCAGCAGTCGCTGACTGGATGTCTAACCCAGAAAGATACCCCGCATCATGGTCCGTCAAACTCTGGCATACTTGATTTGCTTACGAGTAAATATACAAGGCCGTTGATGAAAGATTGAATAAACGCGAGAACAGTCACCATCTCCGTAAAACACCGCCGCTATCAAAGTCAGGATCGCAAATATCAAGATTATCTGGAAGCGGTTGGCAGCCACATCCGTCAGCATAAAAAAACACGATCTGAACAAAATCCACAAAAAAAACTCAACTGAGACCAAACCGGGTGTGGCGCAAAACAGGCTGTCCGAATGAATAAAAACATTCAACAGTTTAGCACGTTTGAAAATCCTCAACAAAAAAAAAGAAAAGGAACGCAACTATTTCATGGCAACAACCCATTTCATGAAACTGGAAACAACCAGCGCAAGCGTGACACTGGCATAAACGGGCCAAAACAAATTCAACAACAAACTTCGCGTTCGATCTGACCCTTTAAGTCCCATAAACCCAATCACATCCACGCTCGTTCGAAATGCCGCTGCAGTTTCATTTAAACGCGCCGAGGCCATGTCTGAGATGTTTGACACTCGCATCATGGATTCTTGCAAAATGGGGTTGACATCCGATGAGACTTGTGCCGCATTTTGAGCCAGTTTTGCGTGAATTGTGGATTGGATGTCTGTCCAATTTGACAGTAGGAAACCAGATGAAATAAACAAGTTGGATTCCGAATATAAATCCGAGTTTTGAACGAGCGCCGTGAAGTTTACTCTATTGGAGGAGCATGTTGAGAGTGATGCGTACAGGTCGTTTGTTTGCGCGTCGGCGGTGGAAGTTGTGTCCAAGACTGGTTCAGACAGCTGAAAAGATGCGGTGCCGTTTATATTTTGAACTCCATTTACGATGCGCAATTTTTGATTGATGCTGGCGAGCGCTACGACGCGTGAATGTGGTAGAAAATAATGTCAGTTTTTGATCCAACACAACCTTAAGAAGAAAAAAACAAGGATACAACACACACATCTTCTCAGACTTTCGATTTTCCCCTCCAATCCAGCAATAAGCAAGTCCAATTTAGGCCCATTGGTCGTGATGGTCGCGAAAGCAATGTTGTACGGTCCCAATGAATAAACAAGCGATCGCACGTTTTCGCGAATTTGACTTTCCAAGCGAGTAACATCTAAATCCACCCGTGATGAAAATAGAGTGCGGGATATAATTTGGCTGTATTGCGATGCCTGCGCGTTCATTTGAATGGGTATCTGGATCGACGCGTTTTGGGTTGAAGAAATCATCTTGTCTGCAGAGAGGAGGACTGCATCGATTCCCTGAGATAGCCCCAGATTTGCGCGTATGGATGCGATAAAGGATGTGCTGGACAGTCGATTATGGCATCAGTGCGGAGAATTTCACGGACATTTTGGAAGCAGGGGATTTCACCTCACGCAGAATGCTGCAGCAAGTAGTGTTGATTTGTATACGCACATCCAGATCCTTTTACTGCGCAAACTCTGAGGATTCGATGGTGATTTCAGTCGGTAGGCGAGACAACTGATTGGTATTGACGCCACAGCGGATACGATCAAAACGATTGCAAAGAAGAGAACGCCCTGACAAAAGAAACAACAACATTAAAACCAACAACTCCGATAATGTCCCACTGCTCTGTCTAGATACCCCGTACGCGCTGAGAAGGGCAGATACATTGATGGAGCCTCTCCAAAACAAGTCAGGCGGGAGCCCGAGATGTCCGCCACGAAGCAGAACTCGGAAACCTCGGCCGAATTTGGCCCATACAGCCACATCTGAGGTGCTTTGGACGGAAAGTGGGTCGGTGAGGTTACTGCGGCGATTGAGCATTTTAATGTGACAATTTGACAATCTGGGGGCAAAGCGGAAGAGAAGAAGAGAAGATAAATAGAAGACGCATAAAAGAGCATTAGTAACAAGAAGAGTGATGAATAATCGTGTCATATAAATCAAAGACGTGAGTCAGAATCGAAATGCGCGCAAATCAGAAGAAGCAGTTTCAAACGCAGTTCTGTGATCACACCAGACCAAAAGATAAACAGAAGATAAATCAGAAGAGATTTAGCGTCACTTTGGAAGTATGTGGGAGTGAGAGTGAGAGTGAGAGTGAGGCACAAAAGACCCGTTTCTTCAATCCCGAAAGCGTGCGTGCGTGCGTGCGTGCGTGCCCCGTGTGCCTCACATCAAAAATAGACAAAGTCCAAGAAAAAAAGCGCGTGCCTTTCTCTTGCACGAATTAAAAACACGCACCCATTCTTGCCCCCCCTAAACCCCAAAATAGGTATAAAAGGATCAACTGCTCTGCCGCCAAACTGCCTTCAACTAAAAAACTCCCTTCTCAAACCCACAATGTCTGCTGCTGTCGACAAGGGCACCGAGTCCGCAAAGAGAGCTCAAGCTTTCGCCCATCTCGATGAAGCCAAGCTCGGCTGGTTTCACTTGCGCGCCGTCATTGTCTCCGGCGTTGGTTTCTTTGCCGATGCCTACGATATCTTTGTCATTGGCCAGGCCTTGCCCATGATCTACCAGGTCTACTACGGTCCAAAGTACATCTCAGGCTCATACCCAGTCGGCATCCCAGGTTTCAACAACACCGAAAACATCCCAAAGACTCCCCAAAACACCAAGGTCAACTTCAATGACAACTACCCCAACGGTCACCATATGGATGCCTGGGTCAAGGCCTCCACCAACTGGGGCAATATGGTTGGCCAAGTCTTTTTTGGTATTCTTGGAGACAAGCTCGGCCGTAAGAAGATGTACGGTATCGAACTCATCATCATGATTGTCTGCACCATCGGATCTGCCCTCTGCTCCTCCATGGTGAACGGATGGTCCGTGCTCGTCCTCCTCTCCATCTGGCGTTTCTTCCTCGGTGTCGGTATCGGTGGTGACTACCCAATGTCTGCCGTCATCACTTCCGAGTTTGCCAATGTCCGTTATAGGGGTATGATGCTCTCTGCCGTCTTTGCCATGCAAGGTATCGGTATCATGGTTGGAGGAATCGTCTTCATCTCCACTCTGTCTGCCATGCGCTCCCAAATCCAAGCCGACTACACCGTCCTTGACCAAGTTTGGCGTATTGCCCTCGGTTTCGGTATTGTGCCCGCTCTTGCCGCCGTGTACTTCCGTCTTACGATCCCAGAGACACCGCGTTTCACTGTTGATGGTTTGTACTTGTCCTCTACTTTGCTGCACCAAGCTTGTTGCTGAATCTTGAGCTGAATTTTTTTTTAACAGTTATCGGTGACACGAACAAGGCCGACTCTGACGTTGCCAAAGTTCTCGCGCTCAACTCTGTGGCCTCTGTTGCGTCCAACTGGGAAGGAGACGATGTTGCCACTGCCAAGGTTGCCGTCAAGTCCAACACATTTGCCGACTTCAGAGCACACTTTGGTCAATGGAGAAACATGAAAGTTCTCATTGGCACATCTTACACCTGGTTTGCCCTAGATGTCGCTTGGTACGGTCTGTCCCTCAACCAGTCTACCGTCCTGAACTTGATCAACTTCAACGGTCCCGCCAAGGTCTCTGTCAACGGCACCAAAATCACCCCACCCGTCGACATTGCCGACCTCTTTTACCAAATCGCTGTCGGAAACTTGATTATCGCATTTGCCGGAACCGTGCCAGGATACTGGTTCTGCGTAGCCTTAATCGAAAAGCTCGGCCGCAAGCCAATCCAGTACTTTGGATTCTTTGTCATTACCATCTGTCTCGCCGTCCTCGCTGCTCTTTGGGACGACATCAAGCTTCAGCAAACCCAGTTTTTGGTCGTTTTCACGATTGCTCAGTTCTTTTTCCAGTTTGGACCCAACACGACAACGTTTGTTGTTCCTGGAGAAGTGTTTCCCACGCGTTTTAGGTCAACGGGGCATGGTATCTCTGCTGCTTGCGGTAAAGTCGGTGCGATTCTTGGTATCCAAGCTGTGGGACCCTACTTTACCGAGAATGCCAGGATTGTGCTGATTGTCTTTGCTGTTATCATGGCCACAGGTGGAGCTGCCACGTGGTTGATCCCTGAGACTGCCGGAAAGACTCTTGAAGAGCTCTCTGGGGAAGATGATGTCATTATTGCCTGATTTTGGTTTTTGGTTTCTTTATTTCGCTATTATTATTTTTCCTCGTTGGCATGAAGGATATAAGCATCCCCCATAATACATTACATTGACAGACCATCAATGAACATTTTCAATCAAGAATGCCGGCTCTTTTGCGATGAGGAACATCAACGGAATCATCAAAGTCGGCTGGCTGTTGGGCAACGAGAAACAGAAACAGCGCATGAAAGATCAGGTCACACCAACAACCAGCACAAACACGTTTTATTTTTCAAGCTACTCTCGCTTAAGCGTCTTTTGCATACAATGTCTCGTCCATCCGGAAAAACTTGATCGCGTTTCCACCGAGTAGTTTTGCCTTGTCTTCATCCGAGAGGCTTTTGCACTCCTCAATCAGCTTGCCTGGCTCATGCTCACCGACTGTATAAGTAGAAAAGATGCATCAGTTCAGACTACTAATATAAAACCGAAAAAAGCACAACATACGTGGAAACGGATAATCACTACCACACATGACTTTATCCACCCCCATCTTCTTGATCAACAGCATCAGCGCATCTTCATCATGCACCAACGAATCCGTCCAAATCCGTCCCAAATAACTCAACGGATTCTCTTTGCATGAGGTTGCGCATAGATCGGGGCGTACTTGGTATCCATGCTCGATACGGCCAATGGTGTATGGGAAGCTACCGCCGCCGTGTGCCAAGCAGATACGCAATTTGGGGTGTCGTTCCAATACACCGCCAAAGATTAAGCTTCCAATTGCAACGGTTGTTTCGCAGGGCATTCCGACAAGCCAAGGGAACCAGTATTTTTCCATACGGCCTTTGTTGTCCATGTCTATATACCGCACCGAAGACGAATGTTAACAATCAAAAAAAAAGGGATCTTTTTTTTTTCCCTCACCCCAAGGATGCACAAACACGCCCACATCCAGCTCCTCACACGCGGTCCAAATGGGCTCCAGTTCTGGGGCATCCAAATTCCAAGAGTTGATGTGACTCCCGATTTGGATCCCTTTGTACCCGAGCTCTTGGACACATCGTTTCAGCTCTGCAACGGCGAGTTCGGGTGACTGCATGGGCAGCGTTGCCAGACCGACAAATTTTTTGGGGTAAAGGGAGCAGGTTTGGGCAATGTTGTCATTGAGGTACCTTTTTTTTGTTGAGTGTGTGGATGGAATTTTAAGAACGTGTTTCATGAGGGTTTCCGGCGCCATGCAAAAATACCTGGCCAGATCTGCACAGTGTTCCGGTTCCGCCCAGTAGTTGAAGAACACTGGAATTGTGGAGATAATCTGATGCGTGTGAAGAGCAGGGCGAGAATTCAGTTGAAGGGGTCTATCGGCCAAAAAGCAGCTTCGTTTTGAAACAGACCTGTACATCCACGGAGGTTGCGGCCATCTCCTTGATGCGCTCTTCTGGTTGCCAGCAGTTGCATTCGACATCGCGGAACGGTTTTCCGTCAATCATCATCTTTGCCTTTCCCTGAAGCCAAGCAAAGAACTCAGTTTGTGGGAGGGTTGGGGCAATGTTACATGGGACTCACGTCTCCGTTGTTTTGCACGCTGATCCATCCGCCGTATCCGTACTTTTGCTGTTGTTCCAAGGCAAGAGAAAGGGGAATTCGTTTTAGAGTTGGGGGGCGGCGGAGTTGGACAATATGATTTCAAGCTTGCCTTCAAGTCTGGAAGACGGGCCGGCATGATGTGGGTGTGGATGTCGATGCGAAGAGGCTTGCTCGTTGATCCGGTCTCACCGCCGCAGCAGGAGGTAATGGGTGGCAGTGCCGCCGTAATCTCGTCCAAGTTTTCCATGACTTTTTTTTTTGGGATGATTTCTGAAGTTGGTTCATAACACGCAGATCAGAGTATTGGGATTGGTACAAGCACTTCCAGGAGAACTGAGGAACAAGCTGAAATAATGGTAAGAAGATAATTTGCAGATTTACGGTAAATCCCAGTTTGGATAAAGTGAAAAATATTCTCCAGCAAACACGATACCCATCAATCACATGCACGCACTCTCGCGCATACGCCGCCCCGCGCTCGCACGGATCCAGCCACGCTTCAGACTGCGGCATTCTCTGCGCGAGGGTCCCTCGGCGTTTGCACCGACGCGTACCGATCTCGTCGCCAACTCACTGAGAATGCGGATCCGACTCTTTCTGCGTGGCAGTAGCGAAGGAAACTGGCGCATCGACCATGTGGCGGCGGTTCTGTCCTGGCTCGTGGCTGGGACTGGCGCCGTTTTGTTGGCGGGGACAACGACGGTGGTGTCTTTGCTGGTCATGGGTGCCAATTCCATCAGTGTTCAGAGTAAGCGCACTTCTTCCTGATTTATTATTTAGTTCCTTTATTTATTTATTTATGGTTCATTTGATGGTGCAGAATACTTGGCAGTCAAAGTCAGCGAGTACGTCAGCAAGGAATCTGGCTTCGATATCTCATTCGATCATGCAATCATGCCAAACTGGAAGGACGGAACAATTCGCATCAAAAATGTTGACATCGTTTGCAACGGTAGCTCGTGGACGAAGCGAGTTCTTGAGCAACGCGCAATCGATCAAGAAGCCAGCAACCCGTCACCTTCTGAAACCTATGCAAAAAGACTCCTCCACAGCGATGCCTCACAAGCCGCAAACTCTCAGCAGCCCTCTTCAGCAATCCAGAAACAACTCGATACCAGCGACATTGACCTGAACTGGACCTATTTTGCAATCAATGTCAAAACCATGGACTTGACTTTGAATTTATGGCGATACTTTCAAGGACACGGCATTGTCCAAGATATGAAACTCACAGGCGTTCGAGGCGTGATTGATCGCGCGCATGTCACTTGGACTGAAGATTGGAAACCAGTTCATAGAAAAGCGACTCCTTTTGATTTTGCGTTGGAACAAGTTGTGGTGGAGGATTTGCTCTTGACTGTCAAGAACCCGTACGGTTTCAGGCCATTCAATGTCAGTGTGTACAGCGGGCGCTTACCGATTTTGAGGCAGCAATGGCTTGTGTATGATATCATGTGTGCGGACAGCATTGTTGGAGCATTCGATAACTGTTTGTTCAGTGTGCACAAGTGGAAAACTCAAACAAGTTCAAGCGGCGGAGAAGCTGGATTAGGCGCGGAAATGGTGCGTCTGGTTTTTTGAGATTTTGATTTCTTGTCATGTTTTCAAGGTCATCTCGAAATTGAATGATTCTTTCAAACTACAGAGTCATTTGAAAATTAACGGACTACCGATCGATCACTTGAATGTTGGAGTCACTGGTCCGATGTCCTGGCTCACGAACGGCAGCATTGATGTTGACTTTCACTTCCTCTTCCCACAACAACCGGATGACCAGCTATTTTCCCAAATCCGACAAGAATTTGCCGGTTTCAAGTACATTGCCATGGACACACTGGAAAAAGTTAAAGAGCGGCACATTGAAAGGATACGTGAACGTGGGGGTGACGTTGTCGAGCTTTTGAAACATCGGAACGCGTCCATCTCCAGCGACAATCTCGGCATAGATGAAGAGGAAAAAAATGATACCACCACTGCCAACACTACACCACCTCAACGTGGTCGCACCCATGTGAGCCAACGAACTGGAACACAGTACATTGAAACGGACGCCGAAACCGAGGAAACGAAGCAACTTGTGGACTGGTACGAGCCAAGAAGATACCCATCCCGATACACCATCACCGGGGCAGGACAAACGGGAGAATTTCGTGTCCCTGAAAAGCAAGATGTAAATCGGCCGTTTGAGGCGCCTACCATTTTAATGCATTTTGCCATTTGTTTGAATGACTTGCGGGCAAACGTTCCCCTGACGAGCCCTCAACTGGGATACATGAGTCACGCTTTAATTCGGCCGATTGTGGCGTACATGAATAATCATCGTGTTCGGATACCGTTGAGTTTTGAAGCGAGGATGGAACTGGTGTGTTTTTCTCTGTTCTTAATTGCACTTTTGCGATTTCTTGCTCATCGGTGTACTTTCACAGTCCAAATTTGACGGTTCTTGGGACTTTTGGAGCGCGGGAATCGTCGACATTGTTGCGGAAGAAGTGGGACGCGCCATGACGTTGCTCGTTCTGGTGAGTTTTTTCAAAGCTTTCTTTGTACCGCTTCATTCAAATTAACTTGGGAATTATAATCTGTAAAAGGATGAGAGAGAGCGAGCTCGACACTTGAAAAGAATCGGGCTGTGGAGTGTTCAAACGACAACGCGTAATTTGATGGAGATTGTTGACTTTGTGAGAGGCGTGACCGATTTTCCATTGATGGGTGCAAGGGCGCCTGCGTTTGCGTAAAACGAAAGAAACAAGTGCAATCCTGCTTCTTCTGCATCGTATCATTTTTTGCATATTGCTCTGCCATCATTTTTCCTCATATTCACTTTTTGGGTTGTTCCTCCTCTCATGCCTTTCTTGCAATGAAAGTTTCGCCGAAACAATAAAGAGTGGGTATCATGCGCGTGTGTATTCGGATGCATCTTGAATGCTAGACAAGGGATTCCAGATTCAAGACCCCAGATGGTTTACTAGCTTTATGTCGCTGCTTAAAATCATATACGTGTCATGTTGTGTGTCTGACAAGGTCGTAAACAAGAGCAACGGTTGCATATGGGGAACAAAAAGGAAAGAAGGAAGGAAGTAAACCTCTCACGACAACATATAAAAACAACTTGAGAGAAAAAATGAAAAGAAGCTTTCATCACTTCGGCGCCTTTTCCCAATTTGCTTTTTTCCGCAACCCTTTCGTTTTGTACGGGATTTCGATTCTCTCAGGTTTACGTAAAAGTTGCTGCAAAAAACATGACGCCAGCCGGGTGAGTCTTTTCCCAGGCCTACGGTTGGCGTACTTCGGCCGCGTTGTGCAGTTTATTGGGCCCTGAGTCTCATCTGTGGCATCTGACTGCAAGGTATTTCTATCTGAGATTGCGCCTTGGGAGACACCATTCGGCTTGTGGTGTGATCTGCCGTTGACTGATGGATGCCTTGCCACCGACAGCGGCTGAGCGCTTGACTGCATAGTTTCACCATTCTTTCTCAGACAATCTTGGAGATCGGAATCATCCAGCAATTGACGCATGTTCTCATCAACCAAAGTGTGCTCATTCTGCAAGTCATCCGCGTCAGAGTCATTGTGCATATCATCCATTTGCTCTTCTTGAGATGAAGTGTCGTTTGGCAACGCGTCATCGACATCACCCTGGTCTTTTTCAGGAGCCGGTTCGGAGGTCCCAGCGAGCTCCTTCTGAGCCACACCGACTTCTGTATCGGTGATAATTTGATGTTCATTTCGTGCCATGTCCCCATAAGTCTGTATGATCGTTCGATTCTCAGCTGAATACTTCTTTGATGCCGCGAAATTGAAACTGGCGCTGATAGGATTCGATGCAAACAAGTCTGCTGGGGACGCGTTTAAACGCAAGCGTCCGAGTTCATGGTGATGATTTGATGCTTGGTCAATTGGCGCCTGAGCATCATTTTTCAAAAGCTGCACCCTCAGCAACTCATCAACTCTCACAAGATCCTGCGCTTGCCCAGAATCTTGTAAATATTCGTCAATGACATCGTGTAATTTTGCATTGTAGCTGTCGATCTTGGATGCGACGGAGGGTATTTGCAAATTCGAACTGTCACATGGGCTGGTTGGAGTTCGAACATCTTGAGGACCGTCGGCGTCAGGAATAGCACCATTCACATCGCCCAAATAATTCATCTTGCCACTCGAAGCAAGTGTATCTCTTGAGTTGGAGTCCAGAACTATTTGAATGGACGAAAAACGAGACACATTTTTCAATGATTGAGAGTCTCCACGCGACTGGGCGCTGACATTCACAGAAGTTCTCAAGCTGCACAGACGCGGCAACAATACAGAGCGGTTGACGGAGGGCAGTTTCTCTTTTGCCTCATCTTTACAAGGTAGTTGTGCAGGTCTCAGTGGAATCAAATTTCGTTCATTCAAAGCCGGCGTCTCCGCGATGTCATGGGCACATTCAACATCGCTGGAAGTTAAATCACTCGAGTCAACGGAGGAAAGATCTGATTCCAAGTCCTCTTCCATACACGCGTCGGTTTGATCTTGCAGGTCTGTTTGGTCGGGCGGCTTTGTTTGTTGTCTGTTGGCATGGGTGTTCATTTTTCTTGTAACAGTGGATCCAACCAGCGGTTTTCGTTGCAATTTTGGTTTGGCCGAAACACGACGGCCATTCGTTGTGGAGGCTGAACAAGGAATAGAGTTATTCAAGCTATATATTTGATGTCTCCCAGAATCCTCACCTGGCGTGCTGTCACTTTGACAAAGTACACACAAACATTTGGACACTTGTCCACTGGCAAGAAACCCAAGATGTGGCATGAACTCAATAGCCGAGCGAAAGCGCCTGTTTTATCAAAAACAAACAAACTCGAAATCAGCATCTCACGATGCAGCAAAAATTTGCGCATCAATCGCACCTTCCCGATGGATGGCCAAACAAGTAAGTGTCTGCGCTGTTGGAATGTTTCCGCGGCACTCGTAGAATAAAGTAGCCTTGTGGAAGATGCGGCAGTTTTGCGGCAGGATGCAAGTGGTTATGGTGCTTGTCCAACAAATACGACGAGCACTTTGCCAGGAAACGCATGTGCGATGTGTGGCAGGATGAAAGCGCCTGACCGTGTTCCTCTGAGGGGCACTCGCTCAAAAGCGAGTCGGACACTGGGACAGGCACAACAATCTGTCTGGTTGATACTGCGGGATTGCTGGTTTGAGCGACAGCCGTCTTGGAAGTAGTCATTGCGGCAAGTGCGATCGCGTCTTTTGGTGTTGTCAAAGGACGGCGGTGTTTTCAATGAAATAAAATCGAACACTTTGGGAGCAACGGCCAAGTGGCAGTAAGCTGTCCTTGCAGAGGACTGCCAAGAAGCCAACATGGTTTTTTTTTTCACTTTGCCAGTCAGTTTCAGCGTTTGATCTCATTTCCCCACCATCGAACACGCAGTTCTATCACGGCAGAAACAGTTCTCACTCCCGAATTTGTTGCATCTCGCAACCAGATTTAACTAACACGTACTTCGATCCGATCATTCGTGTTTTGAGGGCCGTCTGGAATTTCAATTGCAAATATATGCGTGGCTGAGACAACGCGTGAATGAGACAAGCCTGGTCATTGGTAAAGAATTAACCGTTTATTTCACCACACACATTATCCAATGGTGACCGCAGGCTGCCCGCGATTCAGTGTCTCCAATAGAACGCATGCCTTGCACAACTTTTGCGAAGAAATGTATCCGCAACTGCAATTGATTCAAAATAAAGGGTGTCAGGCCTGCGAAAAATATAACCGCAAATGGGAAATGTAAATGGTATGTACCGCTCGCAATTGCCCTGCTTTTGGGCAGGTTTCTTTTGCTTGCCTGGAGCTGAGGCGCGATCTTCGAGACCTTCTTGCGCCTGATATGCCTCGCCGCTGTGAATAATGTCTGGGAATACGACGCAATCCATTGTCAATATACTGTTAAAGGCATACAAAGGAAGCGAATTCACTGACCCATAATTGCAGCAGCGCGCACTTTCTCCAAATCCTGCGATTATTGTTAAAGACTGCAGAAATAAATTCCCAAACAAAGCACCCCCACCTTCAAAAACACTCGCGCATACCCTCGATACGCCTCCACACTATAAGTGCACTCTGTGCTAAAGTAGTCCAGATTCAGAAAGTACGCATACATGACAATTTCCTTTTCGTAGGTGTATTTGAAAGGTTTCGAACGAGGGATCGTAAGAGGAGCAGCGTCTGCGGTTTCGGTGCTTTGTGTTGTGATTTGCGTGCATCGCTTGAGCCTTGCAAAATCGCCGCGAAACACTGTTTGCGTTCACGATATATTTCGATGAGGAAACAATGTCTTGACAAAAAGTGATGAGTCCTTACAATTCATCAAAACGGTCTCGGCCACGTCGTCCGCATTATGGCCTGTCACAATGTGGTCAACGCCCAGTCTCGATGCGCCTCTGTCAAGCGCTTGTCTTCGAAACACTCCGCAGAATGTGCAGTTATTTTTCGTTCCAATTTGAGCCACAATCTGTCAAAGGATTTCAGCATTCGTAACAAGCAGTGTTGGCATCACAGGAAAAAAAAAAAAAAAAAAAAAAACCATGACGACACATATTGGGGGATCGGAACGCACCTTATCCATACTCCATCCGTACAGTTCCTCGTATGAAACAATCAAAAGAGGCAGTTCGTACTGCGTCTGATTCCGCTTGACAGTCTCGAGCGAGTCATCCCTGTACCCAGCAATCCCTTCATCAATGGATAAAAGAACAAGGTCGAGTCCGTAATCGTAACGCTTGTTAAGCAGCGTCATCGTGTGAGCAAGAACAGTGGAATCCTTTCCGCCTGCAAGGCGAATGGATTACAATAGTCGATTAGCAATCTGGGGGGGCGTTCATACTATGTTCATTTGGCTTGGAAATGGTTCACCTGATGCAGCAATAGCCACTCTGTCGCCTCGTTTGAATAGTTTGTTGTCGACGATCGTGCAATGGATTTCGTATTCGAATACTGCGTAGAAGCATTGTTTGCAGATGCTCTGGCCCGTCTTTGGCCGTTTGAGCTGCGCACGCTGAACTGAGCATAGCTGGCACACTTTCATGATTTTAGTTCACAGTTTGTGTAAATATGGTCAGGTGGTAAAATGAAGCATATTCTGATCTGCCGCAAACACATGCGAGACCGTTGGCACAGTGGCGGATCCATAAACTGTATTTGCATTGCAACCACTAAATATTGAAACTTGAAAAATGAACCCAAGACTTCTCACACTCCAAAACAGCAACAACAACGACCGCAACGACGATAAAACCGACAGACACAGCAGGAAATCAACAGCCCCCTTGACAACCCCCCCAAATTCTCCCCAAACTGTCCCCATCAAAAGTGAAGTCTTTAATCCTGCTTGATAATGTCGCCCACAACTGAGGCAGCCTGCTTCTTGATCTGAGAAAAAAATAGTCGCGGTCACTATCACAATTGCACAATCGCAACAAGGCGCGAGAAATATTCAAACCTTGGCAATGTCCGAATCAATTTCAACCTGCTGCTTCATCAAGTAAGGGGCAATAATGGACGTGTAGACAACTTTGGCGCCCTGAAACTGCGGGAGGATCAAGTACAGGATAATAATGGACTTGAAAGCGTAGTAGAATGGAATCCAGTACAGCAGAACATCCGTAAAGACTTCAATGACGTTCTGTTGTTGTTTTTTTTTTTGGGGTCATTTTTTGATTTTGAGCACAAGGGATGTCTTGTTGCGTGGGGCAGCAAAAGGGGAGGGCGTGTCAGCAACTCACAAAGAAGCCAAACACGGTCCAGTATGTCAGCCATTGAGTGTCGTTTTCTTTGTCGCTGTCTTCGATCGCCTTGTAGGACTGGTATGCGGGCCTTAAACAATAGGGTAAAAAACGTTGTTCAGTCAGAGCCACACAAAAAAACAACAAACGACAGTCCGCTGCAATGTAGCGCATGCGGAACGGCGTCTGCGTTTCTCACCAAAGGAATCCCAACAGAGTCGTGATGAGCGCGCCAAAGATGTTGAAGATGGTGAAGATGGCAAACAGACCAACGACGGCAGCAACCATGTAAGTCTTGGGAATGCTTGTTCTCTGCAGCACAGGTTTAGTTGTTTGACACGCAATGTGTGGGTTAAAGGGAGAAGTCAAGCGCACCTTCTCCGCCTCCACTGCGAGAGGGTACTTTGACAGCTCCTTGTCCAGCTGAGTGAGGTAAACTAAGATCGGCGTTCCGTTTAATAAAGGCGTTCGTTGCGATGGGACCCCTGCGTAGCGTGACTTACTTTGTGCCTTGTCCATATTATAATTTGGTGACGTTTTTTTTTTCTAATTATAACATGCACAACGCACAACACAAAAGCAAATGAGGCCGGTCGAAAAGTGGGATACGTGCGATTGCCATGGTTAAATATTTCGCGTATTTTTCTCTGTTGTTCATGGGTTCATGGCTGTCTGGAATCTGATTTGAGGTTTTGTTTACGGCCTTGGAGGTAATTACGCCTCCCTCTGTGTGACAGACGCATTTGTTGGGGCGTGTCAACTCTGTTAGAATCGGCTGTTGCTTTCACGGCATGGATATCGCTCACATTGATGGCGCGCTTTTTTTTTGATGCCGTGTTTATACCGTTTGACCATCAGAGTCCTTCTTTGGCAGGGACACGATAGAACCAGCAACTAAATCCACCATCACCTCTTTCATAGGCAGTCCATGTATTATGTGCGATGTAAGGGTGATGGCGTGTCGGTGGCGTGGGATCAAATTCACAACCCACGCGTTTTATGCTCAAGATTTCAAATCTGTTTCCCCAGTCCTGGAAATCATGTCTCGTCATAATCTAGTTGATAAACGCGAACAAGGAACCGCCAAATGCCACTGGAACTGCTCGGACCAGCCGAACCTTTATGGCTAATCAAAGCAGAGCCCCGTTACAAACTGAATCCAATCCTTGTTCAGGTTGTGACAGTTTGAGCAGTTTTGGTCGGAGGTTGAATACCTCGCACTTTCGACTGCACGCGTATATGGGCAAGGAAGTTGGACAATGAACTCAGGCTATGCGGGGTTTCGTATTGGTGACCTACACGTGGACCTCCTCTGTGACTGCCGTCTTTTTTTGTTTCCCCTTTTCTTCCTTCAAGTTTTTGCTTTCCTCGCAGTCGATCATTTCATTCAAAGGATATCACTGAACCCGATTATTTATAAATATAAAATAAATAAGTGTATAAATATATAAATATATATATCCACTATTATACACACACACACACACACACACACACACACACACACACACACAAACAGAATGGACAACAATGGGGAGGTCTTTTACAACTGATCTGATTGGTTGGTTGGTTCGTTGGGTGGTGTCTCTGAAAAGCATGGACGAATGTGATTAAAGTGTGGATTAAAAACAGCTCATCATCGCACTTTTTTACAATTTTTACAATTTTCACAATTTTCACAATTTTCACAATTTTCGCGACGGAGTCTGTTTATAAAAACCCACTCGCCTCCCTCCCTTCACAAAACATCCAACACCAACAAGACCAACAACCAACCAACATCCACAAATGGCTGCCTACATCCCAAGAAACCAAGTCCCAGTCGTGAGCACCAGCTGCACTGCCAACGTCGTTGTCCCACCTGCCTCCGTTGTCCCAACTCCAGCTGCATCCACCTGCACCTCTGCTGTCCCCCCTGCTTCCGTCAAGCCAACCCCAACCCCAGCTGCCTCCACCTGCACCTCCGCTGTCCCACCAGCATCCGTGAAGCCAACCCCAACCCCAGCTGCTTCCACCTGCACTGGATCCGTCCCACCTGCCGACGTGAAGCCAACCCCAACCCCAGCTGCCAAGTGCACCTACTCTGTCCCACCCGCTGACGTCAAGCCAACCCCAACCCCATCTGCCTACGTCCCACCCGTCGTTGTCAACACCTACAAGGCCAACACCAACTTGTACTCTGGCGCCCAGGCCAACAGCATCTTTGTTGCTGCCGCCGCTGCCATGGCTCTCTTCCTTTAAAGCAGCAATTCTTGAATTTGCTGTGGATGATTGTCCGATACCTGCCTGCTTTGTATTTAAACCAAACTTAGACGCCATCTTCGGCCTATTACTGTTCTTGCGCTGATAGAAATAAACAACGATAGAACGCAAATGGATGTATTTCTTACGAATACCACCTTATTTTCCTCGCCACTTGAGTTGGGATTGAGTCTTGCTCTGTGCTGGGCGAACGTTGACACTTACCGACACCAATCAAGGCGGGGATACTTCAGTTCAAAACCATATTTAAAACGGCCCAATAGTAATGCGTTGTTTCCTTGCGCAAGCAATGTGATTGGTGTTTGTCAGAGTGTTCCAGAACAGTGCCCTCTGCATTGTTTAACAGCGCTGCATTGTACAAACAACAAGCGCAAGCCCCGGACTCCACAGCTGGGCCCGTGCCAAGAGTCTGTCTGTTTTCTTTGTATGTGTGTCCAGTTTCTTCCTCGGACAGATGGATGGATGGATGGATGATGCTGCTGTTGTTTTGCTTTATCCACAAAAAAACACTGGGAATATTGAAAGCCGAAACTATCATTGAAAAAAAAAAACAGGACGCAGCAACAGCATCGAGCACACATCAGCCAGACATCCGTCATCAACCCAACAACAAACAGACACATACCTAGATACGCTCATATGGATTCAGCATCAACGTGCTTCTCACTTTGTGTGGTTACGTACGATGGCCTGGACCAGAGCACCGCACAGACGCTGGCTCGTACAACCACCTCCGTACAGCGACTCGTGGACTCTTTGTCGCCCTCGCTCACTCCGCGTGTCGCTCTGAGGCCCCCCGAGCCACTTGTGACGCACACGCATGGCCGCTTCGAGGTCAACTATGCTTGTGCAATTGCTGGTCAGGCGGAGGCTGTATCTGCAGCACGGACTCTTCTTTTGGCGGCGAATCCCACTACTGTGAGAGCGGCAATATTTAAAGCTGATTTATTGGGCCCATTTGTTTACTTGCCTTGTTTTTCCCCTCCCAAATTCCGTTCCTAGACAACCGTGACGCTCAAAACAAACAAGAGGCTCATCCTTAATCACAACGATGAAATGAAGCCATTCGTCAAATCAAAACTTGACGCCATCATGGCAGCTTCAAATACCCAAATCACCTGTCAGGAGTCTTCCTCGTCCCTGGGTGGCGCCCGTTTGCCCCCACCACCTTCACCGTCCCTGTCTCAATCTTCGAATGGCAGCACTGCGAATCAGGCACAGCAGCAGTCTATTCCGCAGCAACAACAACATGCACATCAACAACAACAACATCAACCAAATGCACACCAAAATACCCATCTTCCGGATCGAATGGACGTCGAAATAATGGGCACATGGGCTGACATTGAACATTCAGCTCGCCTGCAGACGCTCATTTTCTTGGACGAACTAAACGGATTCACAAGCAAATCGGTTGAACTCGCCTTTGAATCATATCCCATCATTACGGGAAGGAAACGGGCCGTATTAAACCGAATCATGGAAGACTCTGGCGGTGCGAATATATACTTGCCGAATCCTTTGGCTGTATCTGTTGCTGGGGGTGTCAAGCATTTGATTTCCCACGCCTCCACAATTGCTGCTAGGAATGAAACGGAGGAAAACGTTAAAAACTGCATTCATGTAACTGGTCCGGCTTCTATTGTCGATATAGCCATCTCAAAAATTCAGCATCTGATGGCGACAAAGGTGAACCATATTCCCATTATTTTTGCCAATTTTGTGTGTTTACATTTTTCTTTTCCCCACCCCGAATGTCCTCCTTAAAGAAGCAATCTCTGATACGCAAACAAGTCCGTCTTATTCGGCGAAAAATCGATTGGCTTCTCACTTCGAAACGGGATCAAGTTCGAAAAATTATGTATGACAATGGTGTGCATCTCCAGATTCCACCACTAGGCAGCGCAAGCTCGAGTGTTGCTGTGATTGGAGACAACACAATATATATTGAGCGCGCGATTCGCGCTTTGATGGAACTGGTATGTAACCAAAAAAAAAAAAAAATGCTTGTATATAGCTTTTCTTGCTTGAACCATCGTCTCTAATTGAAAAAATGTGCTATATTAGGTTTGCGAATTTTACATGGCGACCATTCATGTCGACCCTTCTACTCCAACGAATGCGCTTTCAAGTACCAAGACGAGCTTACCCAAAATCAGTCAATCTGCGCGGTGCGAAATAATAACCAATAATCAAGGGTTGGAAATTTATGGGACTGAGTTTGCTGTCAAGACAGCAGTGCGGCTTATCTGTGAACTGGGAGTCTTAAGCGTAAGTTGTTTTTTCGCACTGACTCTTTTTTTTCATTTCAGCATCATTTTCAAAAGTGTGTTGGCTAACGTCGATTTTTTTTTGGCCAACATGAGCAGCCGCACATTCGCGAAATCAAGTTTCGATTAGAACTGCCGCTTGAACATAAGGAATTCATTAACGGCAAAAAATCGGGCAAAATTAACAAGATTACCAAATCTTGCGGCTGCAACATTGTGTTTCATGAGGACTTGAATGAGTACAATATGGTGATTGATGTCATGCATCAGATGTACGCGTCTGCGATGGAGGGACTGAAGATGCTTGAGGTAAGATTAATGTTCTGAAGGTGACTGCCCTCCGATTTTAATTATTTTTCGCACTGAAAAAAAGGATGAGCTTCCTGCGGAGATGTCATTCTTCATTCCTGAAACTTACCACAAACGGATTATTGGTGTGGGCGGCAAAAACATTCAACGCATCATGAAAAAATACGGAGTCTACGTAAAATTCAGCAATGCAGAAGAATTTGCCCTTCTCGGCGGTTACCATGAAAACAAGGACAATGTGATTGCTCGAACTCCTGCGAAAAATTCAGAAGCCCTGGACCTTTTGAAGGAAGCGGTGTTTGAGGTGGTTGCGTTCCAAAGCGATGTGAGCGTCTCGTTGAGTATACCCCGCATTCTGCATCGTAGTGTCAAAGGACAGCATGGGCTTGTTGTGAGTGGGATTGAGCGTGGGTTTGGGTGTAAGATTGTGTGGCCTGATAAAGAGAGTGGTAGTGATGATATCAAAGTTGTTGGGCAAGAGACGGCAGTGTTGCAAGCAAAGGCGGAGTTGTTGGTGAGTTTTTTTTTTGTTTGTTTCCTGGGATGAAAAATAATGTTGAGTTGTTGACACACCCTCATTCCATATTTTCGCTCAGAATCTTGTGCCTGACGTAAATAGCTTCCCAATTCCATACTCAAATCCTGCCATCCATGAAATTCAGTCAGATGAGTTTCGGCACTCTGTAAAGGATGCCCTGCAACGTGAACTCGGCGCTGAAATCTACATCAATACCCCGGACCCACAGTCTGCACCACTGATTGAAAATTCGCCGCCAATGGGAAGTGGTTCAAGCGCTGCGAGCAGCGTCAGTGGAGGTGGGCAACCGTCCGGTTCTGTGTCCGTTCTAGAAATCACATTTATTGTGTACAGCCCACGCGGCACTGGAGCGTTTGAAACTGTTAAAAAGAGAGTTTTTGAGTTTCTGGATGCGAAGCAGGTGTGCACCCCTTATTTTCTCCCTTTTTTTTTTCAAAATCATGAACATTTTTTTGTTGAAACTGCAAAACACTAGGTTTCTGTGAAGCAGGAAACCAAACCAGAAGTGGCTGCATCGTTTGCGAAATTATCCCCTCCGAAGACATATGACTCGTTTCAGCATTTCAACAGTAAATTATTGTCCTCCGTTGCTTCAGCTGCTGGAGGAGAATACTCGTATAATACCTCATACAGTTTGTTCGAGCCGCCAGCGCCTGTTGCCGTTGGATCTGCAGTCACCAATTCCGGAAATGTATGTTTGATTTCCTTCCTTGCACAAGCACCAAATTAGTTGCTAATTTGTACTCAACTACAGACAATGTTCAATCCTCCAAACCTGAAGAACGTGTTTGAAAACGCAGGAGGGGTGTCTGGCCACGCGCAAAGCAATAACGCCAGCACAAACAACATGCCACCACGCATCCAAACCTCCAACGCAACTTCTGGTGGTACAATGCATCATTATCCACTGCAACAGCGCTCTCAAGCGTTTGCGCCCATGAGTGCCGGTGTCGGCATGAACTTGCATTCTCCATTTGGACCTCCTTTGAGCGGCATGCCAATGGATGCACGACCTTGGCCGCAAAGTGCACACCCAAGCTCAACGTTCTCTCAAGTTGGTGGCGGTGCAGCAGTGGGTAATGGAATGATGTCTGCTGGCGCTAACCATGCTGAAGTTTTTGGGAATGGAATCTTTGCGCATTCAGATTTTTCTCCTGTTGGTGGCGCTGGGGCAGCTTTTGGAGGTGGGCCGAGGAGTGCATTGCCGGTCAGTCTCAATGGGGCTACTGTGGATGGGCAGTTTATGTTTGGAGGCGACAGTGCAGGAGGGGATGCGAGTCCGATGCTTGCTGAACAGTTTTCGGGGATGCAGCTGAATAGAAACATTGGAGTTGGAAGTGGAAGTACGGGTCCAGAAGAGAAGAGGAAAATGTCAATTTCAAAGCTGTCCATTGGGGAAAGTGAAGCTGGTGAGAAGTTGCAAAACATGAACCTCATATCCGTTCCCGATATTCACCATTTTGTATTTTCGAGCACAGATAATGAAAATGTCACGTTTGGGGCAGAGGTTATCTGGCAGCTTCTTTACATGGACTCTAACCAAAGCAACCAACTGGACGTGTTTTTGACATCCCTTGACCTTGCCTCCCACATTGGCTCATTCAAGGCGCAACTAATAGACTTCAACACACTGCTGACATTCAATGATGCTGATTTAATCAAGGTTGGGTTGAAGGCCTTTGGAGCGCGTCGACGGCTGATCAACGCAATTCGGCGGTTCAACCAAGAAAAGTTTGCGCGGCACAGTAACCAGCAGTTCTCCTCGTCCATCCAGAGCACGGGAAGCTCACGCCAACAGCCACAGCAACAAAGGCAGCAAGATCAAGGGCAACAAGGCCAATTGCCACCTGTTCCTCAGTCTCCCCTGCAACATCACATACACCTTCAGCAGCAGCAGCCACCGCATCCGGCGGGTCATTCAAATTTTCTTTATAACATGCACAACGCGACACACTCGCATCAGCAGCAACAACTCACTCAGCCGCCGCATCAACTTCTTACGCCCTCGTCAACCATGTTTGATTTCACCATTCTTCAGCAAGGCGGGCCGCAACAATTATCACCAACACAAAAACCATTGCTGCCTCCACCTGGACTTGTTATTCCGCAACAGCAGCCAGGAAGTGGACATAGTGCACAACCCTTGTCAATGACTGCCGCTTTTCATACCCAATATCAACAGCAGTACCCTCATTTAGGGGGCATTGGAGGCGCCCATCTTTCATCTGGACAATCGCAGCAACAGCAGCAGCAGCAGCACCATCATCAACAAGCAGGGCTATTGCCGCAGCACCAGTTGCCAAGCCCTGCCGGGCCATCTTCGCCTGTGGTGGGGTCATATTCAAATGCGGCACGTGGAGTTGGAGGCAATGGAAATGGTACGCAATGAATGGTGGCCGCTTTATACGTTCGTATCACCCTTGTAACTGTGCAGGTTCCTTCTTTTTTTAAAGCAGTGGTTTGAATATCATTTATTTGGTTTTGGTTTTTTGGGGCATACCTTCTCTTGGAAATCTTGATGCAGACGTTTTTGCTCCGTTGCTCTGCTCTCCCTTTTTTTTTTTTTTTTTTTTTTTTTTAACTCGGTTCCAATACCATATGTGTGCATTGGACTCTGCTTTTTTATTTTATACATTTAAACGCCCTTCCTTTTTTATTCGATGTGTTTGTCTCCCGTCTGCTGCTCTTGATCCGTTTCTGTTTTCTGTGTAGTACCCCCCTCTTATGGACTGAGTCCAGCTCAACAATTGTGTCAGCTGTTATTTGAATTCTTCTATAATAATACATGTGCAAGTGTATGTTTTATTGCTGGTCTCCCCCTTGCGCATTTCGATATTCAGTTATGTGTGCCAAGCACGTGGGTTTCCCGATCTCGAAAAGGCCTTGAAAAAAAAAAAGAAGCGAAACATGTCCAGCGTCATCAAGAGCGTGAGCATTATCGGAGCGGGACTGATGGGAGCAGGCATTGCGCAGAGCATTGCTGCGGCGCCAGCGCTGATTGCGAAAGGCGTTGCCGTTACTCTCGTGGATGTGGGCGAAGACCGACTTGGTACTCCTCCGACCCTGTGATTGGCATATGATGAACATCGCTGACCATTCCAATAATACAATACCACAGCCAACGGAAAGAAGATCATTTCATCGTCGCTGGCTCGTGTGGCAAAGAAGAAGTTTGACGGGGACAAGGCCCAGGCTGACGCGTTTGTGGCTGACACGCTCGCCCGCATCACCTTCTCGACTGACGCGGGACTTGCCGCAGCTCACTCTGACTTGGTTGTCGAGGCCATTGTCGAGAACTTGGATGCAAAGCAGAAACTGTTCCGGTAACTTGCCCACCACTTTCTTTTTATTGCGCTGTGAAGTTGGCTGAATGAAATGAACTTTATGTGCACAGGGATCTCGACACTCGCGCACCAAAGACGACCATCTTTGCTTCAAACACTTCGTCTCTGCCAATCTCTGAGATTGCAAAATCCACCCTGAGTCGCCGTGATCGGTTTGCTGGTTTGCACTTCTTCAACCCAGTGCCCCAGATGAAACTTGTGGAAATTGTGCGCACTCAGGAACTGAGCGATACTGCGTATGCATCTTTGAAGGATTTGGTGGTTGGTATGGGAAAAGTGGGCGTCGAATGCAAGGACACCCCAGGATTTATTGTAAGTTTCTGCTCATCACAGCGCAATTTCCATTCACTCCCCTCACCAAAATGAATAGGTTAATAGACTGCTGGTCCCATACATGCTTGAAGCCATTCGTATGGTCGAGCGTGGAGAAGCCTCCAAGGAAGATGTCGACATTGCAATGAAGCTCGGAGCAGGGTACCCAATGGGTCCATTCGAACTTGCTGACTACGTCGGACTGGACACCACCAAATTCATCACGGAGGGTTGGTATGCGTCTGGAAAAGGCTTGCAAGGAAAAGAGCTTGTCTCGCCACCCGCAAGTTTGGGCAAGTTGGTGGAGGAAGGAAAGTTTGGTCGCAAGAACGGCGAGGGTTTCTACAAATACTGAGTTGGTGAATGATTGCAATAGTCAAGATTTTTGCTGTCCATCTGTTTGAAGCGCCTTCACACACTCAAAGCGTTTTTTGTTAGCTGTGGACTCTGTTTTTGTCGTGTTTGGCTAAGAATACACGCATTCAACTGAACCGCGGCGTTTTCCAAACATGAATGAGAGAAAAGAAACGCAGGCACAAGTGCCGGGATAAGTCTTGTGGCTGAATTGTGCCGAGTTTGTTATACTATTCAAGTGTTGAGAATGGTCTGATTTAGTCCAGCCAAAACAAGGTGACCACCCATCCCACATACACGCCATTCAAGCCATCAGAGACAACATTTGAACCGCCCACATCGCCATTAATCGGAACTGGATGCGGCTGCCAGGGGGTGCCGATGATTGGGGTGGTGCGCCGAGATGGTGATGGAATGAAATCAAAGCAACGCGATGAACCACAACATCAACAGAACCAACACTCACCAGCCACATCATTACGACGCAGATGCCAAACCCATTTGATCTCCTCGGAGACGTCGAGTCCACGGACACTGCCGCCGTTGTCCCTCAACCAAAGGTCGTTGCCCCACGCGCTGCATCGCCCTCCAAGGATGCCGCAAAGAAGGCTCCAGTCCAGCGTGATCAGAAAAAGTCTTCTGGCGCACCACGCAACAACAACAACAGTTGAGTGCTTGTCCTGGCACCTGAGATTCGAAATACTTGCTTTTGGGAAGTGGCGTTACGTGGCATCAGGAGAAAAAATTTGCCCGCGTCCCAATATGGCGCCGTGCCTTGTCTCCCTCTGCGATCCTGTCGAACTGTGTGCATGGCGTCGTTCTTACCCTTCACGTTCGTTCATGCAGGATCCCGTGCCCCTCGTGAGTACACTCCCCGGGACACAAACACTTCCGACATTGCCCGCCCAGACGAGCTCGTACATGCCGACAAAGCCGATGCGAAGCATGTTCGTGATGCTCACCACCGTGGCGACCGTCGTGCTGGAAGCGGCCGTGGAGGTCGTCGTGAATATGACCGTCGCTCTGGAACTGGCCGTGAGGACGGTGACAAGAAAGACATGGACCGTGAGCCTGTTGAAGCCGAAATCGATGGAAGCAAGGACGCGGAGAAGGCAGTTGCGGAAGTCGCTGACGAGAACGCGTAAGAGCCCTTTGTTCATGTGAAATAGGAGTTCTTTTAAAATACGTATAACTGCAACAGTGCCCCTGCCGTTGCTGCTGAGCCTGAAGAGAAGCAGGTTTCTCTCCAGGAATACCTTGCCCAAAAGGCTGCCACCAAGCTTGCTGCCGATGTGAAGTCCCGCAAGGCCAACGAGGGTGCCGATGATTCCCAATGGAAGGACGCCAAGGTCTTCGAAAAGACTGAAGAAGACCTCTTCTCCGGAAAGGTGAGATACAAAATGATATTCTCCCTTCGCAGGATTCAAAACCTGTGACCCAATTACCAAATCCATGGCGAAATGATGAGATGCATATCTTGCTATTTAACCCAGCTCTTCGAAACACTTTTCATGAGAAAGATGCACCAAACTGATACCACTTCCATCACTGCCTTTATAATCACGGCTTTATTCGTCCGCTTTGCTAATATTCTTGTCTCTGTATTTCAGGCCCCAAAAGCCAAGAAGGAGAAGGAAGCCAAGGAGAAGAAACAAACCCTCGACTTGCAGTTCAAGTTTGCCGATGAGACTCCCGCTCCTCGCCGCGATGATCGTGAGCGTCGTGACGACCGGGCTCCCCGTGGTGGTGCTCGCGGTGCTCGTGGTGGTGCCCCCCGTGGTGGAGCTGCCCCACGTGGTGCCCGTGGTGGAGCATCCACTGCTGCCAAGGTGAACATCAACGACACCAACGCCTTCCCAACCTTGGGTGGAAAGTAAAGTGAAAGGGTGGAACGAATAGATTTGGGGAAAATCGTGTTTCTATTTTGGCTGAATCTCCCTGTATAGTCATGTTTCCTTTCTTTTTATTGTGCGTCTTCTCCAAAAATGGTTTTTTTGCGAGAATTTTTTCAATGGCACAGTGTGCAAGTTGGTGGAGTGACCAGCACATAAACAAGTGACAGGCAGCCAGTTTGACCATCAGACGTATAAGAATGCTCAGTCAGTCAGTCCAGTGTCTGATTGGTGCCCACCACGCCTTGTCCAGATTCCAGATGCTTTCAGGATATTGACCTCCAATTGATGCATTGATTGGACCTCTTATTGATGTATCAACATTAAGTGGGATTATAGTCACTTCCCATTGCTATATTTATTGTCCACTTCACAGGACTCTATTTTTGGGGAATACGCGCAATATTATTTCTCTATGTCTTGCCTCTGCATTCATTATCTTCAAGGTGAACTGCTGGTTGGTTGATGTGTGATGTCTTGTGCGGGGTGTTTTTGCGTGCTCGGGGTTATGATTCTTTTTTTTTTTTTGGATTTGGCATTGTTGTTCGCGTTTAAACTTGCAATGTATGTTGAGGGGGTATCATGAGTTTATGTAAAACAAATTCACGTCATCACGTCAACATTAACTGATTCGTGTGTTTTGACTTTGCCTGTGAGAATTCAGTCCGAGACAATTTTCCTGCCTGTTCCCCCCACATGTCCGCCACCAACAGAGTCACTGGTCTGCCGCTTTGCTTCCTCGACAACCTTTTTCTTTTCCTCAGACTCCATGCCTCTTGATCGGAGCAAAGAAAACTTCATCGAGAGTTGTATAAACAGAAATACGGTGGAGACAAGTCTGTACACGCCCGAATTGATGATAAACAGCACGCTCGTTGGACTTTGCGGGTTCACTGGGACAAAGTAGCTCACAAAGAATGAGGCGAACCAAAAGATGGCGAGCACGCCAGTGCAGACGCCGTACCGAGCCAGGATCTTCAGATGGTTAATATGCATGGCGGCGTAATCCATCGGCGCAGTCCGGCGCAGGTACTTCAAGTAACACGTGAGCACAAACATGTCAAAGAAGACCATAATCACGTCTCCAATGATGAAAACAACATTCCGAACGGCATTAATTCGAAGGGAATTGGAGCTAGACTTGTCCATTGCCGCGATGCAGAGCCCCACGCGAGCAAGCTGGATGGCTGGATACAGGTAGACAGTCCAGGTCAAGGGCTTGACAGTGACCGGTAGGATGATCTCAATGACTGGGAGACCACGGTACCACGAATAGACCACGATCCCGGTTTGGAGACAGGCAATCATGATTTCGTTCATTGTCAGATACAGCACTTGACTTGTGGAATCGGAGGTGGTCACCTTCTTCAGATAAAAGAAAGCAAACTGAGCGCAGTTGGAGATGATCATGGACAGTAGGAGTAGGTTGATTGGGGCTGTGAACGCCTTCCAGTGCAGGCCGCGTCGCTCGCGGAAGATGATGATGCCAAAGAGGATCAACTGGATCACCGACGACCCGATCGTTATTCCTGTCTCCACAACAACTGCAACGCGATCCTGGCGATCAAATTCTTCTTGCGATCCGTCGGAGGAACCAGATAGCTGAGCATAGTTCAGAAGCGCGGACGCCATTGTGTATTGTTCAGTTTGTGGGTGTACGCACGCGTTGCGCATGAGATTTAAGTCTGTGAGCTATTCCAGCCAATAACTCCAGCAGACAGCGAGTCGCGTTTTGGGGCTCAAGAAAGTGTGTGAGGCCACACGAACAATGTGATGTTCAGTCAGAAGTAAATTTATGGTTTCATGGTTTTTAACTTAAATATTTACAAAGTCTTCGTTTTCCTTAAAAAAATAACATGTCTTCTTGGAACAACGGTAGCTGACGAGCCTTGCTGAGCGCAGATTCATCTAACTCTCCTCCCTCCGCTTAATGTCACTTCGCACCCAGTCGTGTTTGCCACGGTGAGGCCCATCTTGCTCGCTGGTGAGCCAACCACACACTAAACCCAGCCTCGACAACAGCTTCAGGCGGTGAAAGCCCACGGCATCAGAAAAACCTTCAAGCAGATTGTGACGCTGTGAGAGCAAGAGTTTTCATGTGCCTGTTGTCTTCTCTGTTGACACCACACCTCAATCGCACACTACAGGGACACGCCAAAAGTCGGAACGCTCGTTGGAAAGGATCAATTTGGAAACGAATACTACGAAAACAGGATGGATGTGATGGGTGAGTGGGCACTGGCTATGCGTCGAAATGCTCGTTTTTTTTTTTGTCCTGGGGAGGCCCATTTTATGCGATCGGAGATGGACGGCAACATCAGCAAATGAGGGTCAACGAGGAGGAATTTTGGGAAGCGACTGCCTGGATCGGATCGAAACGATTCATCGAATACTGAGCATTTGTGTTCTCATCGCAGGTCGTGACAGATGGGTTCTTTACGATAAGTGGAACTACGATGCCACGCAGGTTCCCCCCGAATGGTAAATATAACAAGGCTGTGATGTTGATAAACTCCCTTGGCCTCACCCTTTTTTATTTTACTTTTTTGAATGAAGGCACCAATGGCTCTCCCGATTCACGGACGACATACCCTCGGAAAGCACGATCCCAAAGCCCTTCTACACTACTGAAAGCACAGAAAACTACACTGGAACAACGGCGGCCTTCAAAACCTACAGCACCGTTAAGCCAAAGATTTCAGAGTGGGAGCCCATCAGCCGTCGCTGAGCACTTGCCCTTTCTTTGCTGTCTGTAACAGTCATCCGAAAATGAAGCTCTGCGAATCTTCTGAAGAATAAAATCAGAGTTTCAACAAACTATTCACCTTTCCAGAAAAAAAAAAAAAAAGATAAGGCGATCTCTCCAGCGCCGCAAGTGATTCTTTTGGGGGTGACCGCGAACTCGCATCAGCTGGAATACCACCAATCAACCGTGTCCTCAAGCACGTGCTGCTGCTTCTCAGAGACAGTTCTTTGGAATCCTTTGCTTGCATATTGCTTGACGACATTGGCAGTTGAGCGACAACAGTATACGCGCAGAATGCTCCATAGTCGCAATAAATTATCGTCAGAGCTTCGTTTAATTGTTTTCTCGACAAAGGCACGGCAGGTACTCAGACTGCATTCAACTCCTCCATTGCATACATTTCCTCCAGCAATTCAACAGCCGCCTTGTCCAGCACGAGCACCTCATTCTCCAACACAGGCAACACGCTCACTAAATCGGCACTAGAAACCAACAACCGCTTCTCTCCATGAGGAACATCTTCGGTTTTGGGTTTCGAGAGGAACTTATCCGCTGACCGGACAAGATGTTCGGCTGGCTCCAGATCTCCATACATCAGGTATGCTTTTTTGCCCCGAATTCCCAACATTTCCAAACGCTCCGCAAGTGTCAGTTTTAAATCGTTGGGCAGGGATAGGGAGTCCACAACAACGAGCTGGTTTTGCGCATACTTTGTAGAGAGAGCGTGTCGAATGGCCGAGTTGTATACTTTCAGATTAATGTCGGGCATCCGAGGTCCAGGCTTCGGTCCATGAACAGCATAACCTGGTGAAAGATACGGTTGAGTACGAGTTGCTGATGCCAGTGTCGCACAAACGCACCTCCAACAAAGTGAGCTGCACGCAACGTTCCAACTCGCGCCTTTCCTCTTCCTTTTTGGGGGAATGGTTTTCGAGTGGTTCCACGGACCTAAACAAGCACAGCGCCCAGATTCAAGATGTTCGGATTGAGAATCTATCGCGGAGAATGTAGATTTGTGCGTAAAAAGCAGGCCCCGCTGACCTGTCCGAGGGACTTTGAGCTCTCCGTGCCCTGCTGTCGCCAAGCCTCCTCGTACATGACGGCTCTGTGCATCAGATCGGCCCGTGGAGTCAGGCCAAACACTGAGGGAGATAGCTTCATGATTCCGAGGGGTGATCCTTGGCTGAAGCTTCGCAGAAAACACTCCATCTTTCAGTTTTTTTTCCTGTTTTCTTTTTTACTTTACTTCCGCTATCCCCACCATCACTATGATCCCCTTCATGGCACCGTATATCCTTAACTGACCGCCTCATTTGAACAACTCTTGCTTTCCTCTAAGCAATATCCCTTAATTTCTCAATTCAGTTTTGGCATTCTTTTGGTGCGGGCTGGGCTTCATCTTCGTTGAGGGACGGTAGAGCACCAACCGCAAAACCCAGCCAGCATCGATTACCATCCTCAGCCTGGTAGCTATAAATTCACTTACCAATTTTTACAATGAGAGATTTCTGGTGTTGCAGTTCCGATGCTTTTACTTTGCATGCTCGGTGTACAGGCAAGAGTACGCGACATGCACCTTTTGAAATTCTGGGTTCGCAATGACCAAATCATATCACATTTAATTCAAAGGAATCTGCTGCACAAACCCCTCCTGGGTCCCAACAAGAACATAACTTAAATCTTTGGGAAACCTCACGCACATGATTCCCAGATTCAATGCCCTGATTCTTCGCACAATTGTTCCGTCCTTGCTGTTGAAAATAAGAATGTTGTTGTCGAACGAGCCAGTCGCAAAGTATTCTCCGTTTGCGCTAAAGTCCACGGTGCACGCCCACGATGGGCTCAGCGAGATGCTGTAGATTTCGCAGCCGATGTTGATGTCAAACATGCGGACAGTGTTGTCCCTGGAGGTGGTGAGCAGGTAAGCAGGCCTTGCCATTGCAAGGTCGAGAACGTAGTCTCTGTGGTCTTCGATAATCCTGAATAAAGGTAATTTCTTTTAGTAACGCCGTGCGAGATGAACGATGCCCGTACCGTTTTGGAGTATGCGTTTTGGAGTTTGAGACAAACTTCACGTCCCACACATATATCTGGCAGAAGTTTGTAAATCTCAAGCCTTCAGCTGAATTCTCGAACAAACATACCTTGTTGTCCAACCCTGCGCTCGCAATAAACCTGCCATCTGGGGAGAACCGCACTATCCTCACCCAACGCGAATGTTTTTTGATGACAGCAACACAAGCACCTGTAGTAAAGTCCCAAAGACGCACGGTATTGTCTGCTGCTCCCGAGCAGATGAAGCGATTATCTGCAAACGATTCCAATTACACCACCAATAAAAAACACCACGCAGAAGTAGAAAGATACCTTGCGACACGTCACAGCTCATGACGCTGTCGGTGTGACCCACAAGCGTTCTTTCGCAGGATGCGCTTTGCGAATTCCAAATTTTAATTGTGCGATCAAAGCTGCAACTGACTATGTGCGTGTCGTCCTTTGTGAAATGCACGTCCGTCACAATGCTCTTATGGCCAACGTACTGACTGAGACAGATATGGTTGTTTGCCGGTCTCAAGTCGTGAATGCGAATGATGCAATCATAGCCCCCCGTCAGCCACAAGTTGCTGTCAAACTCGCTGAAGCGAGCGCACTTTACTCCGTCTCGATGCGCCGCAACAAAATTTGGGAAAATGTGAATGTCGACGGCTGTGAAGAACGTGTGTACAAGCTCCATCTTTTTGTGCAAGAGTCGCAGTTTTGCTCGCGGGTTTTTGCTTCCTTTCACGAGATTCATGTCGACGATTTGCTTCATGCGTTGCTTCAGAAGCGATGTGTCGCGCAGCTCTGCAAGGGTAATATCAGGCAGTTCCCTGTTTAGCAGATCCCACACTGTCTTCAACGTGTTTGACACAAAATCGATCGAGAGTTCATGGGCGGCTGAGTTGTACTTTTGAAAGACGTCCTTCTGAAAAATAAACAGTTGGATTGTAAATGATTGCCTCCAAGGGATGTATCCCGGAGAACTCACCATCCCAAGTATTTCTGAAAACGCAAGCACGAGGATGATATTCGATGTGCACACCAGAAGATAGTCGAGAGATTTGTTCACGGCAGCATAACACAGGTTGATGTCTCTCTGGACGCCGATTTTCGCGTCGCTGGAGTTTGGTCCGTCTTGAAGTAGACCCCGCCGCACTTCCGGAGCGTGAATGGGAGTTTGGGTGCTGAATTCGAAGCCTTTGACTGGAGGAGAGTTTGCAGCTGCACTGGTCTTTTCAATAACGCTGTGCTTGGGTTCATTCGACCGACTTTTGGCGTGCATGTTTTCACTGCCCGGAGTTGAAGAGCGAGAGCTGTGCGGACTGTCGGGGGCCACAAACGTGGTATTGCGCCTGCTGCCTTCCAGCCCCAGCGTCACGTCCCCCTTCTTAACAATCAGCCCATCTACCGTACTCTGCTGCCGCATTTCTTCAAAGCTACCCAACGTTCCCTCATCTGCAGCCTCTTGTTCCAGCTTTGCTGCCTCCGCTGCTTCGTCCGCTTCAATGTTTCGCTCGTGTTTCCACACATCTTCCTTTTTGAGTTCGTCTTCCTGCTCTTCTTTTTCGTCAATTTTGCTCGTCATTGTAGCGAGGCCTTGTCCGATGCGCGGTGTCATTTCCTATTACGGAAGAGCCATGTCGGTTGAATGCAGAGGACCCCAAAAAAAAAAAAAAACCTCAAGTTGCAGATGAAATCGTTTCAAAACCCGTCTCGACACTATACAAAATGATAAAAACTACGCGCTTTGGCCCACACCTGCAAGCGATAAAAAACTCACATCCAAACAACGTTTCGAAAGTCCGCATAATTCTTTCGCACTCCACCTTCTCGCCAGGCTCCGCCATATCAATTTCACGCGCCACCCGCTTCAACGAAAAGTCTTCAGCTAGGTCATTGTCCGTCTCATCCACATTACTAGCGCCGCCCGCTGCAGCAGCCACAACAACGGCATTCGACACGTCCCATCCGTAGAACCAGTCACACAGCTGATGATACGCGGATCGGTAATCGGCGCTTTCCAAGTCACTTCGCGCGTGAAAGTTTTTGATGGCTGCCTTCAAGTTCTTGTCTTGGAGAGGTTTGAAGGTTCGAAAGAAATGGTCTAAGATGGGCATGTCGATTCGGTCTGACATTTGCTGCAGCTCAAAGAGACTGTTTGTAGTACAAAAGAGTAAGCTATTTGGTGAGTGTTGCTGTGAGTCGATGCGCACGTCTTCAGGCTTTCCATCGTTGGCGGAACCGTGAGGAATTGTCAGATATTTCGCGCTTGCGACAAATTCCGTACCAGAAAATGTACCCATGGGACTATCGAATCAGTCGTGCGCGCTGCCGCCCGATATGACCCCATGGTCTTTGGCACTGAAACTAACTGCAGTTGGCAAGGATGGGATTCGACACTGTACTGGTTGTCAATGGTTTGTACTGCAATCCCATAACTCGAGAGCTAACTTACCTGTGGGTTGGATCGCAGCTGGTGTCTTGTCATGGGTTTTGAATGGCTTGTGGGGGTTGCTGTTTGCTGCTTTGGCTGCGGTTGGAAGATTTTTCGTCCATCAACGAGTGAGTACGAAGCGCCATGGCCCAATCACGTCCCATCCCATCGATTACGGCCATCAGCAGCAACAACGCATCGAATGTACGACTAAGCAGCAGCGTATTAGGACGAACCATGTGGATTATGTCGATGCTGGATGGCGGGATATGGAATTGCACTGGGACACATTGACTCAATCGATCTCAACAGCAATACCCAATTCGAAACAACCACTTCCGCTGGGTTATGTTACGTTTCATTCAAGGTGGCTAACTGGATTTCCACCTGTTCTAGGCCCCTCCCCTAAAAGATGAAGCACAACAACGTCTTACCCAACCAGCACTTCCGTAAAGGATGGCAGCTGCGTGTGAAGACCTGGTTCGACCAGCCAGGCGCAAAGAAGACCAGAAGAGTGAACCGTGTCAAGAAGGCCGCTCTTATTGCTCCTCGCCCAGTCGACGGACTCCTCCGCCCCGCCGTCCGTGCCCCAACCGTCAGATACAACAACAAGTTGAGAGCCGGTCGTGGATTCTCTTTGGACGAGCTTAAGGTGTGTTTTCGAATCTTGGCCTCGAAATGTTGCGAAGTGTATGATCCTGCGTTGGGCTGGCGAAGGGAGTGGATGGGCGAACGTTTTTGGAATTCGACGAGCATGCAATTCGGACCGAATCTGATCAATATTTTTGCTTTAATCGAATTCAGGCTGCTGGAATCAACCGCAAGGAAGCCCGTTCCATCGGTATCTCTGTGGACCACCGCAGAAAGAACCGCAGCGTCGAAGGTCTCCAGGCCAACGCTGACCGTCTTGCTGAATACAAGAGCAAGTTGATCCTCTTCCCACGCAAGCTCAACAGAGTCAAGAAGGCTGACAGCGACAAGGCAACCCTTGCCGCCGCCACTCAAGTCACTGTCTCCTCTGTCTTCCCAATTGCCCAGTCTGCCAACGCTGACATCAAGAGAAAGATTGAGGGAACCCCAGCTGCCACTGCTTACCACGCTCTCCGCATGGCTCGCTCCGACAAGAAGCTCAAGGGCAAGCGTGAAGCTCGTGCCAAGGCTGCTGCTGAGGAGGAGAAGGCCAAGTCCAAGTAAACACACACAAAAAAAAGTGAAGAGGGCACGTGCTTTTGTCCATTCTCCCATTCTGTTTGGTTCGTTGTTTTATCCAAATAATTTGACTTGTCTGTGATTTGTGCGGGGGTCTGCATTCTTGATGGCGTGAAAGGCGGGCTTGATTTTGGGAACTGTACACTTGTGTGTGTTTGAATCAGTGAATTCAATATACTACAAAAACTTCCATATCAGCGAATTATCTGTGCTTGTTCATAAAAGCGTAACGAGAAACAGCATAGGCCAGCGTTGGGTTCCAGATATGATTCCGTCATTTGTCGCAAACTGAGACACGAAAAGCAAGAGAGGGAAGTGATTCAACAACTTCCTGTCTAGTATCAACCGATAGCATGACCCAAAAACAGACAGCTGACTTGACAGTTGACCCAAGCGTTCAAGATACATAATTCAATGTCCATGTGTTTACGTATAAGAATGGCATGTGGTGAGTGAAGAAGTTAGGTGCAACGAAACTCGCTCCGCACCTATTTTTATTATTTTTTTATTCGTCAGGGCTGATACGAAAAGCTGACGGTGGCATGGCAATTCGAATCGATAGTTGCCGCCCGCTTGTCATCAACTATGCCTTGCAGTGAAGCCCGCTGAGTTAAGAACGTCATTACTTGCGTGGCTGCAAGACACAGACAAGCTCCCTGACTGGGGGGGGGGGGGGTTGGACATCCCATTTATCCTCAGACGAACCCTTTTTTTTGTTTTGATTTTTCAATGCTTGCGCCAACGGCAGTTCATGAATAAAAATAAAACCGAGTGTTGCAACGACTAAAAAAAAAAGGGCACGCGATGCACACCATCGAACAGGGCGGTTGAATTATTTTCGGGACGTGGCAACTCGAGGGAGGGAGGGAGGGGGGAATTGTTGAAAAAATGGAAGCAGAGGCGAAGCACCATTGTGCAGAAAACCCAAGAATTGGAGGTGGAATAAAGTGAGATGGAGCGAGCGGATGAAGACTCGTCGCGCAACCTTCACCTTCAGAGCGAGATGAATGCGCATTGAGATTCGCTGCTTGCTGTGCGAAACGCAGACACTTTATCAGAGCGGAGCCGTCATATGAGTCATTATGAGTCATAACAGGGTTCAAAGAATGCAAAGGGGTGGGGGTCATTCGCATCCCATTGTAAATGAGCACTGAGAGGAATGCAATGCGATGTACTTGTACAAGTGCTGTTCAGCCTCAACAACATCCATCAGTTTTGAACTTGTGTGTTGGGGGGCTGGCTGGGTGTGGCTCTGCAGGGGTGTTGAGCAGGTGTCGTTCGAGTGTCTATTTTTAATAACCAAATTATTATTATTTATTATTTACATATTATTATTATCGGGTGGCTGATGCTGATGGAGTTCAGGGTTTCGGACACACACTGACTGCCAAGCAGTATCAGCATCAGCAGAGAGAGAGAGAAAGAGAGGACTTGAACAAGACCCATGAGTTCAACGCAGGATAGCCAGCCATATCTCGACATGACACTTATGATCGCATGCTTTGCTTTCTGTCTCTCTCTCTGTCTCTCTCTGTCTCTGTCTCTCTGTCTCTCTGTCTCTCTCTCTCTCTCTCTCAAGTGGGTCAGTGTGTGTGTGACACAACACACTTGAAAATCTCATTGGTTGCCCGAGATTAAAACATTTTCTGTTTTAATCACATGCATCCAATTTGTTGTCTCTTGAAAGTACAAAAGAAGAGCCCGTCTTCTGTTTCTCTTTCCCACAAACTACACTTTAGAACTAGAAATGGCTGCCTACATCCCAAGAAACCAAGTCCCAGTCGTGAGCACCAGCTGCACTGCCAACGTCGTTGTCCCACCTGCCTCCGTCGTCCCAACTCCAGCTGCTTCCACCTGCACCTCTGCTGTCCCCCCTGCTTCCGTCAAGCCAACCCCAACCCCAGCTGCCTCCACCTGCACCTCCGCTGTCCCACCAGCATCCGTGAAGCCAACCCCAACCCCAGCTGCTTCCACCTGCACTGGATCCGTCCCACCTGCCGACGTGAAGCCAACCCCAACCCCAGCTGCCAAGTGCACCTACTCTGTCCCACCCGCTGACGTCAAGCCAACCCCAACCCCATCTGCCTACGTCCCACCCGTCGTTGTCAACACCTACAAGGCCAACACCAACTTGTACTCTGGCGCCCAGGCCAACAGCATCTTTGTTGCTGCCGCCGCTGCCATGGCTCTCTTCCTGTAAACCAGCTTCCCCTCTGTTTTTGTGAACCAAACCTATTAGAAGGGAAATCGTTTCTCCGTTTCGTTCTGCGCTTTTAGTTATCGGATTTTGTGTGAAGAATACATCCATTATTGAGCTTTCTAAGTGTCTTTTATCATCTTTG
Organism: Chytriomyces cf. hyalinus JEL632; assembly: GCA_025435555.1. Taxonomy (NCBI): domain Eukaryota; kingdom Fungi; phylum Chytridiomycota; class Chytridiomycetes; order Chytridiales; family Chytriomycetaceae; genus Chytriomyces; species Chytriomyces cf. hyalinus JEL632. The sequence continues at coordinate 138,812 of JAIWWG010000028.1, read as the reverse complement.
TGAGCACATTGGTTTCTGAGAAAGCTCGCAGTATCAGCAAGGGATACGATCGATCACTCTGAACGAATGACGATGCTGCAGCTGAGCACAGCTGAATGTTTGTCCGGAACGGAAGAAGAGCAAAACGAGAATAAGCACCTGGGTGCCATGCCAGCAAGCACCCCTTCATTGAAAGCAAGCACCTCCTCACTGAAACAGAGGAAAAAGAGCCAAACAGAACAAGCACCCTCCCACCCCCCCCCCCCCTTCACGCCCAGCGCTTAAAACCAACGTGCCGCTGGCACTGTTTTCATCAATTGTGGCCATCCCCATAGCGGCATCTAATAAAATAATTCGACTTTGAATTTTGAGCGAAAATTATAACGAATTATAAATTTTGTCCGAAATGAAACGAGGTCGACCAACTAGCGCATCAAAGATGCTTGCCGTGGGGGCCGCGCAGGCCAACAAGCTCTCCTTCACGAGGCGACCTGTGTCAGCGGTGACCCGGGCCCCTGTTTCTGACGCGGCTCTGCCCAGTACCCACGATGATGACAACAGCATCAACTTGGCTAGCAACGACGATGCCGTCGATGACGCGTTCCACCCGTCTCCTTCGACAACCCTGGGACTATCTGGAATGAGCTCCAACCTTCTTACTGGAGAAGGTTGGAGCCAAACGTAGCCGTCGGTGTCAACACCGGCGGTGATTTTTGGCTCCCCGTCCCATTTTTGGAAACCACCCACTCTACTCAACTGAATTATATGAAAATTGCTAACGTCCTCCCTTGTACCCAAAGACGTGGTCGACGAGGATTTTGATGCCCCGCTCCGGAAACGTTCAAGGTCGACAGATTCCAACAATGACGTGTCTCAGGTGAACCGCCACCAATCTGTTGCCACTGGTTGCTAATGACTCTCTTCTATTGGTGCGCAGGCCATGCCGCAGGCTTGTTCTCTGACTTTCCACTTTCTTCCACTGCGGCGTGCCTTGCCTCTTCTATAAAAGGCGATCATTATCTGACGATTCCCTCATTTCTCCCAGGTCGCAATGTATTTGGCTCAACCAACCCGAGAGGTGTATTTGACAACAAAGCCGATCAAAATTCGTAATGTTGCTGGAAATGAAGGCATGCTGGCTGGCCGTGCTGGAATACCCGTGAACGTGCGAATTGTGGATTGTGAGCCCGGTGACTGTTCCATTACGCCAACCTTAGATGAAGCAGGGAGGTTGGTGTCATTTGACTTAAAAGGTTTGGCGCTGGTACGAAAGATATGCTCTAATCTAAACCTTTTGACAAAGTCTGTGAATTTAATAAGGTTCAAAACTCGAATCGAACAAGAAAAATCATCGACAAGAATCTTGGCGCAGTGGTCAAGGCTGAGGGTAGTGCTTGCGTTGGCTTCACTTTTGTTGCGACACTGGATGGCGACTCATTCCGATTCAATATTCCCTGCCCACATGAGATAACAATGTCCATTGAAACTGGAATGCTCAACCGCAGCACTGGTTACTTCAATGGATATGACTTTTTATGTCAGATGCTGCGAAATAACATTTTCGTGAACCCAGTGGTGAGTCCCCGTCATCTCAAATGGAATTCTAACAAAAACTATCTTTTTTATTTTTTCAAATCTTTTCGACGATTCGTTCGTGCTTCTTTTTATTTTAGGTATGATACTGTTTTTAATACTTCCTCTTATGTTTATTCTAATGCTAATTCCTTGTCTTAGAAAATTGAGACTGCCAAAGAGAATCGAGCCGGATACAAATGTGTCGGCTTCATGAACAACGGTTGCGGGAAGGACCTGAAGCATGAAGAACGGTTATGTCAGGAGCATAAGCAGCAAGAAGCAGAGTACAATGCGCGGGAAGAGCATCGAACGAGTTCCCGCAGGTCGCAAGAGAAGGCAAAGGCTCTTAAACTGGAATGGGATTATCCCACTCTTCCGTACGCTACTCTTCTTCTTCAACACCAGCAGCGATTCAAAATCTTTGTCACGCAAAGACCCATCAACACCACTGGCCAATTTCCAGAGTCACAGTCTTTCCTCGAAATTCTCACACAACCGGTTCATCAGATTATTGCTCTTGACACAGCCTGTGGCATGGGAAAATGGCATCAACCAACCTTTCCTGTCGGAAATTCTCGCCGTGGAATTGACTTAAGCATGGTTTCATTTCATGTGATTGAGACGAATATGTGGTATTATGCCTCGAGGAGGGGGGGCGATATCATTCGATTGGGTATCCAGTGGCGTATGAAGCAGTGGCTGGGTGGGAATGGAAGTTGGATGAATCCTGCTTCTATGGTTTCGGACGAGGTAACTTTGTTCTTTTGGTGTACTTTAGTATACCAACGCTAACTTAATTAAACAGGTGGTGGATGAACTGTCTTTCGTGACTCATCTTAGTTTACTTTGCGCCAAAAAGACGACCCTTGAGTACGGACCATCATGCGACACCATCCGCATCAACTCACTTCTTCAACACTACAACTTGCCGCCAATCAATTTCTTTAACCTTGGAGATGGGATCTCTTACTCTCGTCAACAATCTCCTGCCAATCGTTTCATATTTGGGCCTCCTGGAATTGTTGGCACCCCAGTCGCTGATCTCAGCCACCTTACGTACTTTCATCCTACGCCACCTGGGTTCAACAGCAGAATGTGGGATATTGACGGTCGAAATCCTTCAGTTATACAGCCTCGCTTGAAAGACGTTCCGCAGACCCTCCCTCCCAGTGATCCGTCATGTGATGTTCAGCGCACTTTGAACCTGTATTTCACGTATCGGGACGCTTATCATCATGTTTGATTGACTTTCTTGACTTTGTGGTTTATTTGTTGTTTTGAGTTTGACTTGACGAAAACTCAATAAATCTATATATTGTGCGTTTAATGAAAAACTGGAATTTTGCGGGTACAGAAAAAGGGATTTCTATATCCGCGCACGCATAATAAACAGCAAAAGTGCAGTGGGAAGACAGAATCGAAAGCATGGATATCCTCCAGACCGTTAAAGGTCAGCATGCGACTGAAGAGGTCCGCTTTCACTGCCTCTACATGTACTACTACCAGAACGTCTCGAAAGTGAAACTGTCGGTCCTCTTTGGAAAGGCGCCCTCCACAATCTCTGATTGGATACTGCAATATGAAGAAGGCAGAGGAGCTGTACGGAAAGCAAGGGTAACGGCATACGTGCGTCATGGACCAGAGCGCCGTGCCTGGGTTGTGGGCCAATTTCAGAAAAGGCCAGTTATGCACCTCTCCGAAGCGAAATCGAAATATGCACTGCGCTATCCAGGCAGCACAATCAGTGCTGCATCTATAAGCATTATCCTTAAAGAGGCTGGACTATCCTGGAAAGTGCTTGAACGGCGGGCAATACAAATCTGCAATGCTGACGTCATTCGCTTCAGCACTGAACTCATGTCATTCCCCTGGCTTCTCCAGTCTCTTCTCTTCTTGGACGAAGTTTCATTTGATAATCGGGATATGCTCGCTTCAAAAGGATGGGGGAAAAGGGGCGAATCTCTTGTCTACGTTGGGGAATTTGTTCGAAAACCCCGTGTGTCTCTCCTGTGCTTCATTGGACTTCAAGGCATTGTTGAAGTTTGCAGCACAGAAGGAACTTTCGATCGTACTAAGTTTGTTAACGCATGTCGAACATGTGCTTTGAATGGTGCAGTCAAATGCTTTCCTGGACCACATTCACTTTGGATCATGGACGGTGCGAAAATTCACACAGACAAAAACATTGTTTACTACCTCCGTTCCTTGGGTGTCAAGGTCATCTTCCTCCCTGCTTATTGCCCGTTCTTCAATCCAATTGAACTTTTGTTCGGAATGGTCAAGCGGCAAATGGAAAAAAGTCGTGATGCGAATAAGCACAAGGATATTCTCTTTATTGTATCGACAGTGTTAGAGAAATTCCGTGATTATTCCTTAAAACATTTATTTTCAAAGTGCGGGTACTCAGAGAGGGGATTTAACGCAGCAACTGGTTTCAATGTTCCACTGTCTTCTTTTAATGGATTTGAAGACAATCAAGAGTAAAGCTTCATTATCTCAGCATGTTCTTGAAATTTACTCAGCATGGTCAACATCATCTCTGTTTCCAATGCATGATCGGATTCTTCGAGATCCTTCATTTTCTTGAGGGTCCAAAGACAAACTGAAGTCCTCCAGAATGGCACTGCGTACTTTGTTGTTCGCAATTGAATATTTCGTGCGAGTAATTGAATCTTCAAGTGCACGTTTTGTTGAAAGTTGACTTTCAAGAATTTCTTCCAGCTCTGCAAGGATACGGGCATTCTCATTTATAGCAACAAGATTTGCTTGTCTGCTCATCTGAATGTGAATTGCTGGTTCCGTTAATGCAGATCGAAAGAACTGCATCAGGTGCATCGGAGGAGGGTTATTGACAGCACAATCAATAAGATGCGCATCTCCCGCTACAATTTCGTTTGCCCACATGCCCCAATGGACATCTGCAGCAACATATCGGGTTCCATGGATCTCCTTGAGTGTGGTCACTGTGTCACTAAAAGCGCTTTCACTTGCTGCTTGCGCTCGATCAACTTCCAGAGGCTTCAGCAGCTTTTTATGCGCCTTTTTAAATGTCGCGCTGTTGATCATTGCATTTGAGTACTTCTGGACAAACACTGTGATAGATTTTGGTGACTTCCAAGCAACCAGCAGTGGAACTGTTAAATCAGCCAAAGGGATGGGTTTCCGTTTACTTGAAGATTCGCTGACAAGGACAAACGTATCCATGGTATCAATCGAAAGGTGGCCAATTGAATCCGAAGCCCATGCTGGTTCTCCATTTGCTTGCATCAGAATTTCTCGAAACATGAATGGATGAACAACGTCATAGAGTTTGGTTCGAAATTCGTCCATTGAGTGGGATTCGATAGCTATAGCTGCTTGCGGTGGGATTTGCTGTCCAATAAACTCGCGGGGACAGAGGCAGACAGCATTTTGGTAAAGTCCAATTTGGGCAGGCAAATCCGGCAGCCTGTTTTCATCCTGCTCTTCAGCAATGCGCTCATTGGTGTCCTGTGAAGGTGTTGGCATGCCTTGGGGCCAGAATGATTATTAACAGAATTACTTGAACGTTCAGTTGACTCGATCTCACCCGAATTGAGCGTTCTTTGGCTCTGAGGTGTTGCCATTAGCATTTCGAGTCGAATGCCTATTTTTTCGGATTTTTTGGGGGGTGGGATGGTGCTGGGTCTGTGTTTGCGCGTACAGTTTGGTGGTGTGCGGAAATAAGTTTTGCGCGGATCGAATATCGACAAAATTCCAGTTTTGTGTTGCGCGCACAATATATGACATATGTTAAGTATTTTTAGAAATTATTGCCACAAATGAGAACCACGATCAAAGGCGACTTCCTCTGCTGGTTGAGGCGTCAGCAAGTCAAAACCGACACTGAACTCAAGGCAACCATCAGCAGCATACCTGATCGAAGCTTGAAGTCAGTCATGTCTGACAGGAAGAAGCGAAAGCAAACGACCGCTGACAGCCCAGACAGATGGGCAAAATACAAAACATTTCTTGTCACGTACGCCCCCGAAGCGTTGCGCAATCCATCGACCATTTTGCCGCCGGGATCAACGGCAACAGATGACAGCGAAGATATGACGGAATCATTGTCGAATCTTATTAAGTCGAATCTATTACTGCTTGCCAATCAAGAGGCAAAATCTAATCAAGTGAGGCTGATCGTCGCTGAGCAAATGGCTCGCTTGAGCGAAATATTTGAAAATGGAAGCAAGGGTGATTTTTACGGCTATATCTCATCAAGCTTTGGAATCTCGAAGCGGTGAGGTCATTTCATCCTTCATCTGTCGCTTCATTTTCTGCTTTCTCTTCAACTTGTCGCTGTCAATGTCCGCGTCTTCAGGATGCTTGATTCTGTCATCGGCCACATTAATATACTCCATCTTGGTTGTTCGGCTGATGGCTGTGTATCGCATATCAACAGCCATTCTACCCCATTCATGGATTGTGAACGGCACGTTGATTGATTCACCCTGGACCCGATGGCATGTGCTACAGTAGTTGACCCAGAAATACTTTTGAAATTGCTCTTTAGTGATGGTAAGGATGTCCTTTGTCACTTTATCTTCTAACATAATTGATGGTTCGATCTTTTTGACAGTGTATGTCGCACTATTGATTATTTTGAGGGCTTTGTAATTTCTATTAGCAATCACTGGAGTACCAGCCATGATAGACACATCCTGTGAGTTTGGATCTTCTGGGTTCGCAGCTATCTTGATCATCTTTTTCTTTTTCAATTTGTCTCGCGCCATCATTATTTCATTGATTTCTTTTCGTTTCGCATGAGTGAACGCAATATTCACAGATGTGAACCTGTGATTGGTCTCAAAGTCGGATGGTCTCAGGGTGTCAACTAATTCAAACAAACGAGAGACTGAATCATCAGAACGATGGTTCACCAGAAGTAACGTCATCTGAAAATCAACCAACTCTTTCAAAACCAAAGAATCAAGGTACTTTCGCTTTCTCATTTCCACTGGCCCAAGTTGATCGTAGTCTCCAACCAACACATATTTGATATTTGTTTTCAATTTTAAGTAATATAATACTTCATACACTTCTGATTTCAGCATACTCACCTCGTCAATGAATATAAAGTCATACTTCTTGGCTATCTTTACAGCTTCCTTCAAATCACATTTTCCATTGTTGTCGATATGAAAAAAGTGATGAACTGTTTGACCGTCAATGAGTCTCGCTGCCTTGTTGGTGCTTGCCAACTTGATGTATGACCCCTTCTCCAGTTCCTGCTCAGTGTTCCTGAGCTCTGTCGACTTGCCACATCCAGCTCTGCCAGTAATAAGTCGTGAAGTCAATTGATCTTGGTTATGTTGCCATTCGTGAGTCTTGAGATCATATTTATAATATGTTATAAATTTTTTGGTCACCTTCCACTCCTCAGACTTTGGAAGTTGCTCCTTCCTGTAGTTACCAATGCCTTGATTACACTCTACATCATTGCCGTCTTCAACGACAACACTGTCTGTCTTCAATCGAACAATTCTACCCCCAATTTTCATTGCCAATTGATGTAATAACATGTTGCTGTTGTCGATAACTTGCCAGTAGATTGGAATGGTGTTAAAGTGCTTGGGTGTCTTGGTCTTGCTCGAGATCTTGTAAATATCATTGTCGATTTTAGTGTAGACAGTGTTGTCGTTGGAAAAATACGCACGCACAGCATCGTTGAAACTCATCGTGAAGTGATCTTTGAAAGAGTCAACCGATGCCTTATTGAGGCAACCATTGAAAGAATTGATCATAAACTTGGCATGACCAGAGCACTTGCTGTAGACTCGGTCAATAAACTCGTTGAAGTAATCAACCTTTAATGTCATTGAAGCCACAATCTCGTACACAATATCAAATTTGATTCCAATCTCTTGACAATAATTCAGAATAGGAACACTGTACCAACCATTTCCTCTCAATGGGAATGTGTTTTCGGTCGTTACGTAGAAAAATCCGGGTCGCAGCTTACCAGAATATGGTTTAATTTCATCAAAGATGCTGAAGACGCACCACGGAGATGTGTTCTTTACACTTAAACATGCTGAATGGCATTTTTGAATATCAAAACACTTCAATTTCGACCCCGTGTGAGGAACATAGAACGTTTCTGATATCGCTCTTTTTCGATATTTGAAGAACACCTCTTTCGTTTCTTTATTGAGTGTACTCTCAATAACATCGGAGCCTTTGTATATCTCAAATGCTTCAAGAACAAGAGTGATCAAATTTTGGTTCTTAAATAAAATCTGTAAGGGAGCACACAAAGCTTTCACTTTCTTGTAATCTTTATTGATCTCGATGATAACATTGTTCTTGTAATCAATTCTCACAATCTTACCGCCGACATTTCTCGTTTTATAAACTACTTGTTCGTTCTTCATCAGATATATGGCCAATTCCGTCAAATCACTAATCTTTGTATAGACAACATTTGTATTTTCCAGTTTTTCAAGCTCATCAAACTCAACGTTAAGCTGTGTCAGCAAAGAATCATCTAACACTCGCTTATTCTGTGCCTTATGTTTAACCCTGTACATTGACTTGCTGACTGATTGTCGGTTGCCTGAGAAGATGGACTTTCTCAGTTCTTCATCAATCACAGGATACATGTGATCATTGGCACACACGTAAACTAACGCAGGAGTGTGATGGTTACGCTTCTCCGGAATATATCGGCAGAATATGTCACACTCTAAGTCCAACGCGTACAGGCTGATGCCATATGTCTCACAGAACTCTTGGATTTGAGAAGTCGACACGCCATCTTGACTTATTGGCACACGATAGGTTGTCGCGGTGTCATCATCAAAGTCATCAATGTCAAACTCCTCCTCAAAGAAAATCTCACGTAGCTTTTCCTCAGAGAGATCCTTGATGTGCTTCGAGTAAGTCTTTAGCAAATATTGATACACGCAGTCATTTTGATCTGTCTGGTTGGGATCGATTCTCAAGCTATGGTAACTGAGGACAGTCCCGTACATACGCTGGTCCATCAGATGTACCTGTCTGATCGGGGCCATCACCGCCTCGTACTCGATTCTGGTTATTTCCACGTCGAATGGTATTCGATCACAATGTTCATTGGCTATTGTATTGATGTGTTCTTTAATCAAATGCTCAGGGACATCTCGAAGTATGTAATGTTTTGTCTCATTATGACTGTTTCCGTCACTGTAATGTGTTGTGTAAGTTATATTTGCTGAAACGTTCATATTGAGAGCAAAAAGATGTATGAGGCCATAGTCGACATCGACACGACGTTCCTTGTTTGGTGGGCCAGCATCACTCTGATCTACATGTTTTCTCTTCAAAACATTATTAACGACTTCCATACCCCCCTTTTGTATGCCGTTCATGACGCTGGGTGAATTCTTGATGAACGTGCTTCGAGTTGTTAATAGCCACTCACCTCCGATAGTTGCCTTGTTCCGTCGAATGAGTTGCGCAATCATTTTTTGTAGCTTAATATGTTGCTGTTTAGTCCGTGGAAGCAAGATATTGTTGACCAATTTGGTTTTCTGAAGCATCTTCGTTGATTGAAAACTGCCTGTATAAACAAGGGCAAACTCACTTGGTTCAAAAAGAGTTACGTTCTCGTAGAATTGACGATCCTTTTTGGATGAGAACATGGTTGGTTATTATTATTCAAGAAAATAAGTTTTTTTTAAAAAAAAATCAATTTTTTTTAGCTCCTCCGTTCCAAACAATGTAGTCGCCCGAGTCTTCAACACGTGTGTATGGCCCTGTCTGTAGTCGTTGAGAAATAAGTCTGACTTTTTTCGCAAGTGTTTGTTGTTCTGCGTCCAATTCCAAGTCACTAAGGTCATCGCTCAATGTGTCAATGTTGTCGTCTGGAGATGAATAACTTGATGTATCCAGCAACTCTGGCGTTGCTGTTCTGCCTTGCTTGCGCACCGGTCGTTCACCTGATGCTATTTTTGGATACTTGGGCACCAGTCGTTCACTTGCTATTATTGGAAACATCCAAAATTGTTGTGACCGAAAATCGTTCTCAGAAAGCCTGGAACATTCTCTTGACTCGAACCATTCCTCAAGACCTCGAATCAAGCCGCGGATAATGTGGAAACTGACAGAAATGCGTTGGAATCGAGGATACTTGCTTGCCAACCTGTAGTATGATTGATAATATAGAAATGACCTAATTTGCGAAGAAAACGAATTGAGTCTGTTCGAGTAATCAACTATATTATACGAAAGGGATGCTCTGATGAGTATTCACTGAAACACACATCCAAGTCAAGGGGTGATCTTTTGGAGCACTTGGGCATCAACGACGGAATTGTGCCTCGTGGATACGAGATTGATCACATTCGTCCAAGATGTGATCACACCTCTGACGATGACTTTAAGAACATAAATGCTTATTGGAACCTGCGTCTCTTGTCAAGGAAGGACAACAATGACAAGGGTGGCCAAAAATTAGGCTGCGTTCGGCCAACGATTTTTGGGGGTGAAAATGAGCGCAATTCATGAATTCAAAGTCAGTTCAAATGTTCCAAATGCGAAATGAAGGAATTAAGAATTGGACCGTGAAGTATGCCAATTCAATATTTCTGTAAATCTGAATTAGATGAATTCAGAAACAGCCGACTCAATTCACAATAACGCGTGAAAAGGCCGTGAAATAGAATAACAGCTCAGAGTTGTTTTGAGAGGTCCCAGTTCATTATTTGAAAGAAAATGTTCGACGGTACTGCGGATTTTTATTCAGTCAGGTAAAAACAATTGAAGTAGACAAATAGGCATTGGGAGTCAATAGAAGTGGGGGGCGGGGGCGAGTCGAAAATCAGAGAACACAGGAAGGAAGAAACAGAGTAAAACAGAAGAACTGGCAATGTGCTAGCACTATTCCTTTGAGGACTCCCACATGTACCTCAAAAATTGAACTGACGCATCGTCACTGAGTGTCCCCAAGAAAGTTGCAGCACGGTGTGGACTTTCAAAAAGCTCACAGTACTTGTAAGTTTGTTTCAGAAGCAGCCACTTGCATTCTTCGCCTTCATATGTCCCATTGTATGTTGACAACAGGTAGCTGACTTTCTTTGCAACTGCAAGAGACAGTTGAACAGTATCAGGAAATCCAGCAAATGGATCAACTGCAGATGCCGAGTTTGGTGGGGAAATGGCAGGTTGGAGTGCATTGACCAAACTCTTGACATCAGAAGACAGTGAGAGAAACTGGGCCGCTGAAGAGGGCAGTGCTGCAGAATGAGACCTCTTTGGGCGCTCCCCAATGCTGTGTTCCACCGCAGACCGCTTTCTTGTGGGAACAGGTTCAGTAGCTTCTTGAGCACTTGGTTGTTGTGGCACATAGGCTTGTTGTAAAGGTACTGAAGTAGCTGCAAAATCAGGAGCTGCCACATAAGGGGGTGATGGCATGTCGTCAAGGGCTAAGCCATCCAGGTCGTCATCATTCAAGATGGTACTTCCACCAGTGTTTTCATCCTTGGTAGCATTCTTATTGTACGGAGGGAGCGGCCCATATTCTACATTTTCATTGATAGTGGACCCTCTTGCCAGGCTCCCCGTAGCAAGTGACTTCAGGTACAGGTCGCACATGATCTCAAAATGGAAAAACCCAATGGTAGTGAGTTCTCTGGCCATCGGTTGTTGTGCTTTTGGAAGGGCCTGTAGTGGTAGAAAATGTGTCAGAATGAGAACACGTAATAATGAAGTGACTCATGCTTGGTTACCTGGATATACGCCTTCATCACAGCTGCTGGTGCTGCTGGTTGGCTGGTATCAAAATTCCAGGTCCATCCACTGAGTTCCTGCATTTTAAGCGCCAGCTGCAACTTCATTTTCAACGTGTTGGTCTTGGTCTTCAGCTGCTGGACATCCAGCAAGACTTGCCACTTTGAATTCACTTTGTGGCGAACAGCCGACCATGCCTCTGGCTTGAAGCCTGAATCCGACCGCTTTCCGCGTTCTGCTTCAGAGAGGAGGCACTGCAGCAAGTGGGTGACTTGATCTTGCGACCTGTGTAGATCAGAAAGGGTCAGTAAAGTTGATGATGGTGAGGCAAAAGAAACAAAAAGTGGCTCTACCATACGTGCTTTGCGCGTCGTTGTGCCTCATCTTGTTCTGGTACATTTGCAATGGCAAGTGGGGCCCTTGTGGACTTCATTCTGGGAGCCATTTTTGGTGCAGCGAAAAAAGATACGAACAACTTCTCCCGCAAAGCAGTGACGCACGTGACATTTGTAGCAACGCAATCAATTGTCTCCCTTGCTTGTGCCACGTGATCGATTGTATCCCTTGCTTGTACGACTTTATTACAAAGAAACAACCAACCAAATGCAGGCGACTCAGACACACCAGCATGTCCAACGTTGTCGCAAGCAAGCAGCACGCGTTGCTGCCATCCTTGTACTCCTTCAAGTACTGGAATGGATGAAAAAAGCAGCTCCAAGGATATTTCGCCAGCCACGTCACACATCCATTCTCACCGGTCGAGCCTGGCTAGAGGAGCTTCGAAATGGCCATCCCTGCCGCATTCGAAATGCCTTACGGATGGATGTGCGTACATTTGAGTAAGTGGTGTTCTTGCTGTCATGACTGTTGCTGTGTTTCGGGAACCAACATTATTTTCACTCAGTGGCATTGTTCGACTTCTTGTTAACACTGGTGTAATGCCGCGTGTGCGATACATGGAATCAGCAGAGCAAGTGGCAATCTTCCTCTGCACTGTGGGAGGGAACTCATCAAACCGGATGACTCAAGAACGCTTCCAACGGTCAGCAGACACTGTGAGTCGAAGCATTCACGGAACTCTCCAAGCACTTCTGCGTCTTCAACCTCGGTTCATGACCTTGCCACAGCCTGGATGCGCTATCCCCATTGAGATTTCCTCAAACCCCAAGTTCTCGCCTTTTTTTGATGGATGCATAGGAGCTCTTGATGGAACTCACATAAGTGCTGTGGTTGCAGAAACAGAATGTGCACCGTACAGGTGCCGCAAAGGTGGATTGCTGACACAAAATGTTCTTGGGGTGTGCGGATTCGACATGATGTTTCAATTTATCCATGCGGGTTGGGAAGGCTCTGCTCATGATGGACGAGTGTTGGCAGATGCATATGACAAAGGGTTCTCAATTCCGGAAGGTCGGTTTTATTTGGCAGATGCAGGGTATGCTCAAAGGAAGCAAGTGCTTGTTCCGTACAGAGGAATTCGGTACCATCTGAAGGAATGGGGACAGGCAAATGAAAGGTGAACTATACCATCTGATGATTGCTTCTGACACTCTTTGTGGAACAGACCTGTTAATGCAAAAGAGTTGTTCAATCTACGGCATGCTGAATTGCGTAATGTTATTGAGCGGATTTTTGGCTGCATGGCCAAACGGTTCCCGATTTTGAAAGCTATGCGATCCTTCTCACTGGAAACTCAGCGGGACTTGGCCATTGCCCTTCCAATTTTATTTAACATTATTCGGTCGGATTTCTCTGACGATGGATTTGATGATGCTGTGGTTGTTGGACTGAGGAGAAATGCTGATGACGATGATGATCCATTTGAGGATGACTGGGAAAGGGCTGATAATTGGAGGGATGGGATTGCGGAGGAAATGTGGCTGGATTATCAACGGCTGTTGAGAAGACGGGGTGAATAAAAAAAAAGTTGTTCAAAACTCATTGCTTTTTGATTTTGACCCATTTCAAAGGCTTCTGAGAAGCATATTCTGAGATGGTCCACCAACTTGTAATTGGGTCGCTTGTATTTGGCAATTCAACATGACCACGGTCATTTCAGCATTCACGAAAAAGACCCCTTTTGTCAATTTTTTGGCCGAACGTGGCCTTATAAATTTTCAAAATAGTTCCAGAACATTCCAAATTTTCTAACACATTATAATTTATGGAACATTCTCGAATCCATTACAAAAATTTATTTTCTTGTTTAAAGTAAACAATAAAATGGAACCAGAGATCAACTATTCTGTTTCAATAAAGCAATCCGACTTGGTTTGTTGTGTCTGCTTTGAGAACATAACCCTTCCAATCATCCAATGCGGGAATGGAGGAACACACTTTGTGTGTATCAGCTGCTTCCGCAGAATCCAACACACCTGCCCGCAGTGTAAGACAAAGTCGCTGTTTCATAACAAGCAGCTTGAGGGTAATTTGAAGGCTCTATTGGTCGCGTGTCCGAACCAGAATTGTAAAACTAAGGCTCTCCCCTGGAGCATGAATGATCATCTAATTGTTTGTAAGCACGACAAGGTACCATGTCCACTCTGTGAGATATCAATAACGCTGGCCAAACTGAAGTCACACTTTGAAACAAAATGTACTGTGATGGTCTTGAAGAATGATGATACTGAGCAGGAATGGGGTTGGTTTCAGTCATATTCACACAATCTGAGCTTGGACAAAGTAGATAAGAATGCTGTAATGATCATCGATGAGAATGTCGTTTTGTTCAAACAAGATGATATCTCAAGATGGACCGTATGTCCCATATCGACAGCAACAGGTGGTGTGTTCATTATTACAACGAGAAAGAGTGACGCAGATGAGACCAGATCAGAGCACACTGTTCACATGAAGTGCCAGACAAGTCTCAAAGATCTGAGTTTCAAGGAGTTTGACAATGACGGGACAGTGACGCTGAGAACAGTTGAAAGGAATGGCCATGGCAGAGAAGTAATAGAGGGCTTTTTGAACGATCTGTTTCGCGTTCCTGAATCAGAAGAGCAAGAAGAATCGTCTAATGCTTGATTGTAATGACTCTGTTGTCTTCAGCATCCTTCCGAAGATATTTCAGCAGCCTCCTTTGAATGGCAGGCTGATTGGCAGCAATCTCGCTCATGACGTTTGGGTCAGTCCAGATATTTCTCTTCTGAGACAGAACGGTCTCTCTGGCATTGACACCATCTCTCTTTTTCGAATAAAAGACTGTAACTGTCTGTATGTCAACCACAAACATTTCTCTGTCAGTCTCGTAGAATTCTTTTCCGTCCATTAATTTTACAATCTCGTCAAAGTGAGTGTTTTTTGTCTCGTCTTTAATGGGACCATTTTTTGATCGAAGTTGATTGATCGTTTCTTCCAATTCAGCAATCTTTTCCTTCATAGACTGGTTGATGTTTGCTCTTATTGGGTTCTCCATCTTTAGATGCTTATCGGGCACATCAATCATGATTGCCTCGTTTGATCCAAAATATGGAATACCGACTTTTGATAAGGTGGAATTAATCTTCCTTTCCTGTATCTCGTATATATGGTTATTTCGTGGGTCTCTGTGGACAGTTCCAATTGGAAGAGATTTCAAGTATTTTGATCTGACACTGGTTGATGGGACGACGCACTTCATGATTTGTTTTTACTTTCATCCAAGAAAATAATTTTATTTAAATAAACGTCGAAATTCGATGAAAATGTTGAGTGAATGCGACGAGGCCAAAATTTACATCGCGCTGTAATTTCTAGAACATTCCAGAATTATAACAAATTATAATTTCGCCCTAACATTCAAAGTTGACTATATTTATTAGACGCCGCTATGGGGATGGCCACAATTGTTGAAAACAGTGCCAGCGGCACGTTGGTTTTAAGCGCTGGGCGTGAAGGGGGGGGGTTTGAAATAATTGAAATGGAAACAGAACAAGCACCCCCTCTCATGAACAAATAAATTGGGTGTAATTCCACTCAAAGACACTGAATAAATTTAAATTTTTACTGACCCAATCCCCAATCACCGGCATTTTTTCGATGAGTTTGCCAGGAAAAGTGATAAAATAAAAAGTTGACTGAAGCATCTCATCGCATTCCATCCCATCCCATCCCATCCCATCCCATCCCATCCCATCCTCATTCTATGCACGCATTCACGGCAGCTTCAGTCTGTCTCCTCCTGCTCCTTCCCATCTGCTCATACGCTAGAAACGGCCACACCCTCAATCCAGGTCCACACTCACACCCGCCAAACTGGGAACCCGGATACAACACAACCACAACAACCACTCACGCCACTGCCACACGCACACGCAAGCAGAAGCATTATTCAAAATCAAGAACCTCATCGGACATTGCACCAACAACAACTCCGACATCGCCCCGCCCCGTCTCCCGGGACGACGATGAAAAAGCACGCATCGTCATTTACACAAACGATCTGTCTGACGCGCTACTCTACACAAAGTACACACACATCAACATCAACTTTTGGAACCGCGACTACAACGACTGGTACATTGACGCCTCAGCCTTCCAAGAAGCCGGAAAGAAAGTCCTCATCAGCGCTTACGGCGGCGGAGTCACCCCAACAACCAACGGAAACGATGCCATCGAGGATGCTAGAATGCTCGCTGAATTTGTTCAAAGAAACGGTCTCGACGGTGTGGACATTGACTGGGAAGACGGTCCATCTCTTGGAAACGGTGGTGAAGAATGGCTCATTACTCTCACGCGTGAATTGAGAGAGCAGCTGCCGAGTCCGCAGTACTTGATCACGCACGCGCCGCAAGGGCCCCACTTTAGTCCTGGCTTGTACGATGGTGGGGCGTATATCACTGTGGACCAGGAAGCTGGACACCTGATTGACTTTTACAATGTGCAGTACTACAACCAAGGAAGCAGTTCATGTAAGTGTTTCCTTCCCTGCACTTTTTTTATATATTCCAACTCATTTGACCAAAATTTCACAGACGACGACTGCGAGTGTCTCTTGTTCAACTCCCAGGGTTGGGCGCCACAAACTTCAGTCTTTGAGATTCACGAAACTCTGGGCATTCCTTTAAACAAGCTCGTGATTGGAAAGCCCGTTACTCAGGACGGCGTGGAGGACGGCAGCACCGGTTACATGGATCCTTCCGGGTTGATTGAATGTTTCAGGCAAGCTGGTGAGCAAGGCTGGAATGCTGGTGGAATGGGTACGTAATTTTTTTTTTTGGGTTTCAACGCATATCCTATTTTGGAATTTGCTGACATTCTTGGAAATAGGTTGGAGGTTTGGTTTAGACTTGGACGGGACGTGGGCGGAGCAACTGAGCGAGGCGTTGGCCTTGTAGGGGCTTTTTTGGTCATGTAGGAGTTTTTTGGTCATGTAGGGGGTTGTTGGTCGTGTAGGGGGGTTGGCTGGCTGGGTCATAACAGGGCCAATTCATTGGAGGTCCTGTTTTCATGCGCATTTTCATCATTCATCATTATTCATTCATAAGAGCTGTTTTGCAATGCAATAAATAAGACGTTCGTTAGTGCAATTCCAATATCTGTCGACAAGGCATGTGTGTGTTTGTGTGGGCACTTAACAACTACCAACAACCGGGAAGATTGGGTGGCCTGCTAACCATAAACTTTTATTGTTTCGTAAGCATATTTGTGTGAACAAAATTCAAACATAATTCCCGAATTAGTGGTGGGAGGGGTTGAAAGTCCCTTAAAAAAAAAAAAAGGTTGTTTGTAATGATATTTAAATGAGGCCCAAAATAAATAAATAAAAAAAAAAAAAAAACCATAAACACACAAATTGGGATAAGTCCCCAAATGAACATCAACGCGCTGATTGACGGCAACAGCAGCGGAGTCTCAAAGACGACACAGGACAGGGCGGCCATAGCCAAACTGCGGCTTCAATACTTTTACGAAACCACTGTCGCCGAATGCAAGGTGCCCCCACCACCTACACAATTCGATTCGACCCCGCTTTTAAAGTTTCGTAAAATTGAAACAACTTTCAAACCAAAAAAACAGGAACGCGATCTGCGCTGCAAAGAAGTCGAATCGCGGATTGTATCTGAGCGGTGGAGTGATGAACGGCGGGGATTGCAGTTGGCGTCGTTGGGTCGTAAAGAGAGCGAGTTTCTGCGATTGCGGCGTACGCGGCTCACAGCGGCAGACTTTGCAACGGTGCGTGTGATTGGAAAGGGCGCATTTGGAGAGGTTTGTGGCCTTTTGTTTTTTTGTTGTGTTTTTTTTTTTTTTTTTTTTGGTTGTTTCTACGTTGTTATTCACCCTCGCTTGCTTTGCAGGTCAGGCTCGTCCAGAAACGAGACTCGGGAAAGATTTACGCCATGAAAACGCTTAAAAAGTCGGAGATGCTCAAAAAGAGTCAAGTGAGTTTTTCTCAACAACAACCCCTCGCAATTTCATACTCAAAATGAATTTCATAATGCGCAACCCAGCTTGCACACGTTAAAGCAGAAAGAGACGTTTTGGCAGAAAGCGCCAACACTCCATGGGTCGTTCAACTGTTTTATTCATTCCAAGATCCATCCTTTTTATACTTGATTATGGAATTCTTGCCGGGCGGCGATATGATGACGATGCTCATCAAATACGATGTGTTTCCCGAAGATGTGACTCGATTCTATATCGCGGAATGTGTGGCTGCCTTGGAGGCTGTTCATGCTTTGGGATTCGTTCATCGGGATATCAAACCGGATAATTGTACGTTGATTTTGTTTAGCACACGTTCGGAGAATGCGTGCCTTTTTATAGTCCATCCATTGCACGGCAATTTATATACATTTCGTTTCAACGAATACTTTTAGTGCTGATTGATAAGGATGGGCACATTAAGCTATCGGATTTTGGTACGGAGATTCAGTTCGCGAAAGCGTTTTCCCGCTTATAACGTATCATATTCGTCATTGTACAAAAATTAGGCCTTGCAACTGGCTTCCATAAAACTCATGAAACCGCTTATTACGTGAATGGAGGCGTTGAGAACGAGGCTGGAGCGCCTCCAAAGAATATCGACCTATCTTTTTCTCGTAAAGAGCGAATCGAAACTTGGAAGCGCAACAGGAGATTTTTAGTGAGTTATTTTTTTTTTTGACAGTCTTTTTATTATTGCTCCTTTTTTGATGCATGCGTTATTTCAAGGCGTATTCGACGGTTGGCACGCCTGACTATATTGCGCCTGAAGTTTTTTCGCAAGAGTTGAGTTTTACGAAATAATCGCAACCGTTCAACATTTCATTGAACTGGGACGTTGTCACAAATACAGAGGTTACTCAAAGGAAGCAGACTTCTGGAGTCTAGGAGTGATTCTCTTCGAATGCCTGATTGGATATCCACCCTTCTACAGCGATTCCCCAATCGATACATATAGAAAAATCATCGCATGGCCTGAAACGCTTGTATTCCCGGAGGAAGTTCATATTAGCTATGAGGCGGAGGATTTGATTCGGAGGTTCGTGGATTGCATTGATTTTTTTGGTGCCCGTTTCTGTGGAATTCAACGCCCAAATTTGTTTTGCTTGCAGTTTACTGTGCTCTGTGCAGAACCGGATCAAGTCTCCTTATATCCAACAACACCAGTTTTTCAGGGGCTTGGAATGGGCAAATTTGCGGCGGTTGAGAGCGCCTTTTATTCCGCAACTCACGTCGATTACAGATACTTCGTACTTCCCAGTGGATGACTTGAACAATGTGGCGCCAAATGTTTGTGTATATTTGATTTTCTTGCCCGAAACAAATCAGATAACGAATAACCTTGAACAGGTGCATGATCCAAACGACATGGACATTGCAATATCAGATGAATCGTCGCTGTTTAGCAATTTGGCATTTCTTGGGTACACGTACCGGCGGTGGGACACTGTGCGGGAAAATCTGTGAAAACAGTTCACAAGTCTTTTTTTTTTTTTGTTTGTTTTTTTTTTCTTTCTTTTTCCCCCACATGTGTACGACTCTTTTCCTAGGCCTGTTTTTTGTTGGCGTCTCTCTTTTATATTTTCAGTTGAAATAGGCATATTAAATTAATTATCGATCTGTGTTTGTGCGCGTGTTTGTTGTGAGTTGTGAAGGTTTTGGGTTTGGATGTCCGTAAATCTGCCAAAAACTGATTTAAGAAAATATATTTAAATCCATAAAATATTTTTGCATGTCTGAAAACGACCATGAAGCGCAACGGGCGAAAGCTGTCGAAATAGCGGAGCGGCATTTGAAAGCAATGAACAAGAAGGTGTCCCATCCCCAATCTACCCCTCTTTTTTTTTTTGGATATACTCATCGTAAGCTGTTCTTTGTCCAGCATGCAGAGGCGCTAGTCAAGGGTGTAGTGCGGCATGCACTTGCATGTGGTGCACGCGGTGCAGTGATTAAGAGAGACGATGTCATGAAGCGGGTGCGTCATAGTGTGATTCCGCTGTTTTCATTCTCTTCGAACTTGACCAAAACATTCTCATTCCCAAAACAAAAGGTACTTCATGTCGGCCAGCATTCAAAGACATATGCCGCAGTGTTTGAACGGGCTCAGGCTGTACTGCGATCGCTCTTTGGAATGGAAATGACGAGATTACCAAACAAGGCAACGTCACGCGCGAAAAAGAATCAACGTGAGTTATTATCCTCTTTTCTGTTCAATTGGAGGTGCGCGAGAGGATGAAACAAAGTTTTAAAAAATTTCTTTGTCTTGCCAGCGAAAGACGCACCGGTGCAAAGATTCGACTTTATTCTGCGATCAATCGTGCCAAAGAAAGAAACCGAACCCTTCATCAATGCGAATATTGCTCTGAATCGCGACGGAGTGGGTGTCCCCAAACGAACCTTGTTGTGCATTGTTTTGGCTGTCATTTTGGCCGAAAAGAGGAAAATCACTGCCGGTAATCTTGGACAAATGCACCTAACAATTTTGAAAGCAAGGGCAAACGGGATTGTCTTTTTTTTTTCCCGCATAACTCAACTCACTCTTATCCACACTCCACCCTCAGACGCGTTGTATAAACATCTCGAAATCATTGGAATTTTCAGACAAAGCTCGCACACCATATTCGAAAAAGTCGAAGATGTGATTGCCGAGTTCATCAAGGACGAATATTTGGAAAAGCTGAAAAATGATGAGCTCTCGAACCCAACGTCTTCTCAAAAAACAACATCCTTGGCTGCTGGTGTCGATGAAATCATCTGGGGGCCGCGCGCAAAAGTGGAATTTCCAGAAGCAGAAGTTATGCAGTTTATTGCCAAGGTTAGACGCTTCTTCTTTTTTTGTACGCTTTTGGCCGTGTTTCCTGATGTCCGAAAATGGTTTTCAGATGTTTCCTGAATCGGACGCTGCAAATATCGAAGCGATATTGAGCCAGGTTGCTTGAGTAAGAGGGCAGTTTGTGGGTTGTTGCGATGCTGAATGTTGTTAATGTTGCTCATAATAGAAACGTCATTGTTTACAAATACGGCTTCTATTCCTTGAAAACCTCATTTTGAACTTAGAAAAAGTAAGAAGAAGTAACCAGGAAATGAGGAAAGAAACTAGGCATCGCCCGTACTGATATTCCCGTACTGATATTCCCATCACTTGGGTAAGATAATGAAGCTGAAAAATAAAAGTTGTGCAAACCAGACAGACTAAGTAAGCTCGATGGGAAAAAATACAGAATGTCGTTATCATCATCGACCCATGTTGGACATGTGGTATTCATACGATGGAGGCCGTGCGTATGAAGGAAGAGACCGCATTGACGGAGCACCCGCAACTGCCGCCGCCATGACGGCGGTGGCGGCAACAGCAGCAGCAACAGCAACACCTTCCAAGATAGGTTTAACGGATGGCTTGAGTTCCGGAGCAGGCGAGATTGCCGCTGCGTTACCGTCAATGGCCACGGGAGGCGGACACGAGGTGGGCAGTAGTGATCCGTCAGCTGGCAAGTTTGCCTTGTTTGCGGCCTGCTTTTTGAATTGCATAACTGTACCAGCGGTGGCAACAACCAATGCAAGAGCTCCAACAACACACGCGACAATGAGACCGGCACTGAGACCGCCAGCAGGGCCCGCTTCGTCTCCGATCTGGACTGCACCCACAACAAAGTCTGTCAAATGGTTGCATGAGCACGATACCAATCCCTGAGATACTGATAGCGTCGTGCATCCCTCCTGGGACCATTCACCGCTGGGTTTGTACCAAGCACATACGGCTTCAAACATGCCCTTCGAGTTGGACACTGAGAACGCGTTGTCGAACGATGGACTGATGGGAATCGAAAAGTTTGCTTGCTTGCTGCCAATATCCACACCTTGGCTGTTTCGGATTGTCAAGTCCTGGATGGTGTTATCCACTCCGACAATTTCATTTTTGCCCTGTTTGGTTCCAGGGTAACCCATGGAGCTCTTTGTGCCGCAGCTATATGAGATGATGCTGTCACTTGTCTGCACGCCGCTGCCAGCAACACTGAACTCGCACAACTTGGCATTGAGGCCAGCAAATGTAGAACCCACAGATCTGGAAATAAACCCGGCCTTGAACTTGTAGGGAATTTCTTGAGGGGCCTTATTTCTCGCAAAGCATGCTTCCAACTCATCCAGTGCCGTATTGAAGCTGAGAATGGCCCCAGACCGTTTGTCATTCTTGATTTTGAGGTTGCTGAAAGCACCCAAAATCTGATCCAGAGCCAAGAGCAATGATTCGGCGGAAAGAACGCCAACACAGTTACGAGGAGTTTCCAGTTGTCCAGACTCAGAAATCCGAGTGACAATTGTGCCGGCAAGCGTCAGAAAGTCATCCACGAAGCTATCCGGCATCTTATATCTTTGACCCGCAATAGATTGAAGAATACTAGCAAGGAAGGGCCCAGTTGCAGCCGTGTCAATGTACACACTTGAAGTAAAGTTTCCAAGCAAGTCCAAAATTGTCCCAAAATCGGGTGATTCAACATCCACCTGCAGCGCTGCGGCACCAATAGCTCTTGCCGCTTCACCGCTGTTTTTGGTCTGTCCAAATACAGTGATTGCATTCTTGAGGAGCGAGCAAACGGTTGAAGAGCATTGCAAAGAACCCGCATTCGCTTTCAAAGTTGGGTCCACAGATGCAGCAAACGAACTCGCAACACCCGTGATTGTTGATCCGTATTTATCGAGGACAGTCACGCGAATGTCATATGAGCCAGATGTGAACACCGACTGAATCTGAGCTGACCGTGATGTTGGCGACACCTGAGTCCACGCCGTTTGTCCCTGTCCCCGAACAAAGAACTTAAAGTTAAGAGGTTGTGCGGAGGGGTCCACAGCCCAGTAAGGACAGCTGTACTGGAGAGGTTGATTGATTTCAGCAACGGAAGCTTTCTCCAGTTGGCAGATTCCGCCGAATGGAACTTCAAACGTTGAGAATGTCGTTGAAGCTGAGCCCACATCACTACCATCTTTCACCGTGAGTGTCACACAGTACTTTGTGCCCGCCAGTAACACTCCCGGCGCGAATTTCAACACTTGCGCGGACGATGCATCCGTCAGGAAATTGGATGCATCTTTAAAGTCCAGAGTCGAGTAACTCGAGTCATCACACCCACTCCAAGAATATTTAAGGTTCTGCGCGGCATTGACAGTCGATGGATTCACGATCGCTGTCAGCGCAAACTTGTCCGAGTAAGGAGAAATAGTTGCAAGCGGCAGTAAAATCTGCGCGGCTGGAATCTTTCCAGACACTACATTGATCGATACCGGATTTGGGCTTGAAGACATTGTTCCAGTTGCCTTGTCCGTTACGACAACGTTAAACTCGTAAGCACCTCCACCAAGCTTCGCTGTAAGGTCATTTCCAACACAGCCAGTCATCATTCCAAAGACGGAGTCAGGGCACAAGAATCCAGTGTCTCCCTTGATGCAGTTCCATGCACACAAAAATTGCTGGTCACTTGAACTTTTGTAAGAGTCGCTGTAAAAGTTTGCTTCGACGACGAGCTGGTCAGACGCCCCAATGGATCTGGAGCTTCCGGCTGTGACTTGCAGAATCTCATTGGCAGTTTTGAACACGATTGGCGCCACGGACCATTTCTCTTGATCTGCGTATTTAACCTTCAAAGTGACAGAGCAAGTAATCGACGTGCCGAGCGCGTTTGGCGGAATCACAAGCTGCGAGGTTCCCGTTGTGACCGTCGCAGCCAGTCCTGAGCATGTGGAAGGATCCGTCTCCCACTGAATGGCCACTTCTTTGGCGACATCACACACTTGAGACACCTGCGCATCCAAAATCTGGAACTGGTTCACTTTGGCGTTTGCTTGCGGCACACCCGTGACAGTCACATAAGGAAGAGAACTGTCCTGGCCAATGTTGACCGTCACAGATTGAACATCGCTTCCACCGAGGTAATTTGTCAACTTGAGCGT
The DNA here is from genome assembly GCA_025435555.1 of Chytriomyces cf. hyalinus JEL632. Taxonomy (NCBI): domain Eukaryota; kingdom Fungi; phylum Chytridiomycota; class Chytridiomycetes; order Chytridiales; family Chytriomycetaceae; genus Chytriomyces; species Chytriomyces cf. hyalinus JEL632. Next base: position 115,184 of record JAIWWG010000028.1, on the reverse strand, counting down.
GAATGTGAACGATTCATACGCGCCTTCTGAACCAGCCCAAAACATTTCAATGGGAATGTTGCACACAGCTTTCGTGTCAAAATGTTGCAAGAAATCTGCAAGGAACGCGTTCATTGCTTCTTTCGCCCCGTTTGGACCGACGGACGCACTTTCAACTGTGAGACTGGATCCGGAATAGTTTCTCCCCGCGGATCCGGATGTGGACGTCATATCCAGTGGAACAAACAAGCCGCTACATTTCGGAACAAACACGGGTGCTACCATTGATATCTCCGGGCTCGGGATCATGGTTGGAGCAGACACAGTCACTGTGCTAAGGTACGGTTCACAAAGAAGCTGGCTCTCAGCCCATAAACTCCCTTGCAAAACTGTCAGAAAGTTGAGGGGAACAATGGCGTGTGTATCATACGCGGCAAAGGAAGATTGCAACAAGATCTTGAGCCGCGTTCCAGTCAACTGCTGCACGAAGCAGTCTCCCTGATCGCCTGCTGATAGTTTGCCCCGAGTAGATGTCGTAGCGTCACCAGCGGCATACTCAGTCTCAAATATAGCGCTGCAAGGAAGCGAGTACGAAGTATCCATAAAGCTGACCGTTTTATCGTTTTTGAATTTATCATGATTGATGATGGATGCCGGAGTGTCCAAATCAACGTAAATGCTCGCGCCAGAGTCTCCAAATTGGGCTGAAACTGCAATGGGTCCGTGCGCAACCACTTGCACCGTGAGAGCTTTTCCGCTTGGCAAAAGTGGGAATTGATAAAAGTTGCCCTGAACATACTTCAATTGTGGGATGTCATATTTTGAGGCAGCCATTGCAATCTGAACGCTGTACGTGCCGCTTTTGCCAGTTAGCGGTAGTTTACAGCTTGCGGAGGAAGGGCTGGTGACTGTCAATGGCATTGCTACTCCCATCCCAGTAAAGTTGAATACGCAGTATGCACCCGCTAAAACGGGCATCTTGGAGCCACTGATTTGAAGGACTTGGTTTGGCGTTTTGGTGTACAATGTAGCGGATGTGATTGCCGAAACCGTGGCAGAAACGCTGTAGTAGCGAATAGCATACGGAATGGAGTCGTCCACATTGATTTTTACAGACCCACTGTCACCTTCAAACTTGGACAAATCCAGTGTGATGGAAATGTACTCGCTGCTGAGAACTTTCTTCGCTCCAGTAAACTGCACGCCGTTCACATAAACTACTGACGAAGCCTTGAACAGTGATCCCCATAGTACCACAGTCACAGCCGCCGTTTTTGGGGCGATTTCAGGCTCGAGGCCATATAAGAATGTTTGGTGTGTCGTTGCCGGCTTTGGAGACTTGTCCATTGTGATGAAAGGGCAATTGAGAAGTTCTTTGTGGAAGGAGCCTTCTGCACTCGCTGCATATGCTGGTACATGCGGGAATGAAAATTCTTGGTAGGATCTGAAGTCGTTTGACTGGTATCTTTCAACACCGGTTGGGTCAAGCGCGTAGACCCTGTTTTGTACGCGATCTCAGCATCCATTTCCTTTCAAAAATCGAACGCTATCCTTTTTACTTACGAGTAGAATCCTGTAGACGACGGACTTGCATCTGAGGCAACAGGCCCCGCACCAGCCACATTCGCGAGCTTTCCTGTGCTCACCACCGTCTTCCATTTTGTGCTCCCAGGAACTTCGCCGAAATCAGCGTAAAATAGAGGTTTTCCTTTGTACCAAGCTTGTTGTAGAACGGGGACTACGTTCCCAACGACCGAGTCGTCAAATTTGCTTCCTGGGGGGATAATCGGCCGGTTGAAGTATCCGTATGAATCAGCGCCGGTGACATCCAAGGAATCGAGAGTTTTATACTGAAAATAAAAAGAAAGCATGAGCGCTGAGTCGCATTAGAAAAACTGTCAAAGTACTCACAAAGTCTTTTGGAGTACTCTTGTCAACAACGACTCGCAGTAAATTCCAAACGTCACTGTATTTGGCTTCGCATGGGGCTAACTTTAGTATCGGAGATCCTGCGGGCGATCCGTTTGGGTACACGGGTTGAACGGCAACATTCAAATAGATGGCATTATCGTCATCCAGAGTGGGCAAAGTATTCGCTCCCATATTCCAGCACGCAGCCCTGGTTTTATGGGACCAGACAATTTGCTGGCTGACTTTAATGGCGCTTGCGCCGGTGGCATCAAAGAAGGCTTTGCAAGGGGTAATGTATGGATTGACAGGTAGCACAGGCACATCAGGGATGACGCCACCGCCGTTGTTTCCTCCCGTAGAGTTGTCTCTACGAACTGCGAACGGGTTTTCGTCAAAAGCGGTGCCGTACTTTTCAAAAAACACAGTCTGAACATTGGCAAACACGCTGCGTTGTTGCTCAGAGGCTGTTGGGTTGGATTCAATGTAAGGACGAAGCATGCGCAGTTGGTTCGTTTTTAGGTTGGTGCTAGTGGACATTGTTGTTCCATGATGGCGGTACCAGTGGAGAGATTCAGGCACTGCTTGCATCTTGTGTCCCTTTAGCGCGGCGCGTGCCAGGAATTCGTAATCTTCAAATCCGACACCAAAGTCTTCAGTGAAACCGCCAACGTCGATAAAATAGTCCCGACGCACAAGAAAAGCGCTATCTCCGTAGACATTTTGGAGCATTCCAGCAAATGGTGCCTGACCCAAGGGAAGGAAACGCGAGTTGGAGCGTGCTGAGGAAGGACGCAAGCGACCATTAAACACGTCATGGCCTCCAGTGACAATATCCGTTTTTGTATTGATTGCCACTTTAATAAGTGTTTCAATGTGGTGCGGCTTTGAGTAATCGTCATCGTCGAGGAAGAGAACAAACTTTCCAGAGGCAGCTTTCGCTCCAGTGTTACGCGCAGCACCGAGGTAGCGGTTGGACTCAAATAAAACTTTCCATCCTTTAGTTTCCCACCAAGTCCATGAAAGTTTGCGAACGTAAGCAAGAGATGCAGCATCGGTGGATCCATCGTCCACGAGAATGACTTCAAAGTTCTTATAGGTTTGAGCCTCAAGCGATGCGATCGCTTGCTTGAGCAGCAGGTGACGGTTGTGGTGTACAAGTACGACGGATACGAGGGGCTTTTCAGACAGTTGGTCGTATGCCTTCTTGCATTGTTTCGGTGTTGCAGATTCGAGAAGTTTGATCCAGTTTGAGACGGAAACGACGGGCAAAGTCTGGGCAACGGGAATTGCATCTAGAGACAGATTGGATTAGATTGTGAAACGAAAGCATTTTTCATTTTTCAAGGTTGGTGTACCTGACTGCGCCAAAATGCTCTTCACTTTTATGGCAATACTCGCGCGATCAGCGGACACGACCATGTTCGCCTTGTCCGATACAGACAGGACATCAACAGCTGCACTTTGAGCACTGAGAACCAGCGGGATTTTCGCTTGCACCAACGCTTTCGCAATGCTCGCAGTTGGATCATTCAGAGCTGGCACAATTGCCAAACGTCCCATTTTGCTCAAGTACGAAACGATTTCGTCCATGTCGGCAACACTGTGGATACTCCACGAGATATCAAACGCGTCCCAGTTCAGACTGCGTAGTTCAATGTACTCGCTGCTTTTAAGATCGTTGATGTAAGTTTGAGCGGCACCAGATGGGTTGAGGAAGATCACTCGAGTGTTGCTGTTGTGAAGTTCGCTGACGATGCTGTCAATGGCATCGCAAAAGAGTTTCAGGCCACCACCGTGTGTCATGGGACCGACAAAAACAATCTCAGTGATCAGTTCAGATTCGAGTTCTGGCCCTTGAACATATTTCGGGATTGGTTTGCTGAGTACTTGCGAAGTTTCCTTGTTCAGCGTCCAATTCGCCGACATGACTGAGTCAAAGACAATGTCTGAAGAAAAGATGTTGACATCCTTCAAAGAGTAAACGCGTGAATAAGATTAAACAGGGAAACAGATGCAGTTTTAATATGAGAGCAGTTACCGCAAGTTCGGCAGACTTCTTCATAAGGAAATCCTTTTTCAAACTGTCAAGATCCGTGACAATGAACCTGTCATCGCCGGACTCAATCCTGGCAGCGGCATCTACCGCCAATGTTTCCATTCCATTGATAAACACGGTGTCAGTACAGAAGAGGCCCTGCGATTGAGCCAAGAGCGTGTAGTATCCCGACCCGCTGGCACTTTCAAAGTACACATGGCTGTATTGGGAAGATGACTGCATCAAATGCTGGTACACAGCATACGATTTAGATTCGTGCAAGTTGTCTCCAAAATCTAGACCCGTTGCTCGAAGTCTGTAAGTCAAGTGGTTGGTGAGAATGCTTCTTGTGGTAAATTTGTCGGAATGGGTACCTGGTGACTGAGATTCCTTTTCGAGATAACCTCGAAGCGACAGACGAAAATTGTGGGTTCTCAATGCCTGTGTATAAAATGGTCACGCTGTAGCCAGATTTCACGAACATTGCAGCCAACTCGGCGTTATTTTGGCCTAGGCCTTGGATCCCGGACTCGGACCCAAGAGGTCCGAAATTATCGAGAACAAGACATACGCTTTCCGGTTTGGATTGTAACGTGACTGTGTAATATGGCGGTCAGGTTAGAGCTGCGCAAGTGGGCTCAAGAGGGTTGGTTGACAATTCTCACCTGATGTTAATGCCGTCAGACACTCATGGCCCGCGTAGCCCACATCGCAGAGGCATTTATTTCCCACTTTTACACCGTGGCCTGAGCATGCAAAGTTTGGATGCTCACTGCCGTATCCTGTTTGGCAAAAGCTTAAAGATCGCCAGTGGCTGAGCACCAAAGATCGACACACACACCTCCACTGAGCGTTTGATAGATGTTTAGAATCTAACGCGCAAATTCAGGGTTTACATGATTGATGGTACGTTGTGTTAACTGCTCCTTACTTGGTTACTGAGTTCCAATCCATTGCATTGCGATAATGCGTAAAGAGCGGCGACACTTCCCAGCAGCAGTCCAGCAATTGCAAGTTTGAAAGAGAAAGTGCAATTGCTATTTTTAATTGCCTTGGATAGTTTGGTTGACGATGGATGAGTCTCGGATCGCTCCAGCAAAGGCTCCCGTTCGTCAGAGTCCTGCGCACTCATTATTCTTTGATGTAAGGTGTAGATATACGTGTTGTTTTTTGGTCTATGGAGCCTATACAGGATATGTACTGGATCTAATTGGAAAGTTGCTGTGTGCCAAGATCGCAAATGGTTCCAGATGTGGTTGAGGGTCTCTTTTTGGCAACTACTTTTTTTTGAGAATTGTCAGAGCGGGAATTTGGGCAATCTCTCGTTTCGCGCAGCAAATATCTGCCAATCCGCACGCTTGAACGCAAGCCAAGAGTCACGATGAGAACCCGCTGCTGCCCTTATATAGCCACGCCGAACAAGTTCTTTTTGAGCTCGTTTATTGAATCGGTCCTTTTATATACCTGCCAGAGATGTTGAACTTTGAGTAAACTCTGTACTCATATTCTTTGGGGTTATTCGGTAGTGAGGCATATCCGCCCTCCTTGTGGCAACGCGATCCATCACCTTCAAAAAAAAGTTGTAAAAAAAACGTTTGCTACATTTGTAAATCCTTGATCCACTCATGGTGGCAGGCTGGCGACAGCAGCTCAGCATTTTTGGTCACGCAGTTTTAGCTGCACTCATGCTTAGTTCCGTCCTAGCGGTTCTAGCCGCGATCATTTTGGCGGAACTTCCACAGGCCAAGAAGCCAGTGACGCTCCGAAACATATTTGCAAACAAAGTCAACAATCTGCTTCTTTTGTGCAATCTGTTTGGCTGCTTCAACGCGTCCATCAATGCTATATATGCGGTTATGGAAACGGAGCGACCAATGTGTCAACTCTTGAACACACAAGATTCCAACGGGACCTTACTTTACGTGTTTTACTGGCTAACGCTGGGAGCCGCGGCGGAACCGGCATATATTTTGTTCTCGTGGTCTCGTGGGGAGGCCATTTTGCGACAGCAGGCACATGGAACTGTTTTCAAGGTCGCCAAGTTTTCAACGAAGCTGATTCCGATTCTGGCCAGCTCCCCCGTTCTTCTCATCTTTCTACCGCACGAATGGACACCTGCAACACGAGTATACATCTACGTGGTTGTTCTTTTCCTTTCACACACCCTCCTCATTATTCTGGATTTACTTCTGGCCTTCTGCTTCACAATGTACATTCGAAAGAACTTTCTGAACGATACGGAACCAAAGGCAGAGGGCCGATCATTCTTGTCGAAATACTTTCCCAGCAACAGAAGCGCGTTGGGCGGCAAACAGGAGTCCGACCAACATGCAAAAAGCGGTTTAAAGGAGCTGCGGAGATTTAAAATAATCGCCAATTACGGTCTCGTCAGCGCCAGCAGTGGACTCACGACGCTGACCCTGATTTTAATTGCGCTCATATGCCTGCTGCTCGATCCAGAGCTGGAACAGGATAATTACGCCGAAATCTATCACATTGTGTGGGGATTGAAGGATGTGACGTTGACATGGATCGTGCTTGGATGCTGTGGCATGAAAGTGGCCTTGACAGTAGCAAGGGTAGAGGAGGAGAAGGCAAGCATTCTGGCGTTGCGGACTGGAACAGCCGAGGCCAAGTCCCAGGAGATGAGAAGACCACAAACGTCAGACATGAGTGAGGCAGCTCTGGGATCGTGCATATGACTTGCTTTGTTGTTTTATTTCCGAGTAAACTTGTGACCACCTCCGGTAAGAGCATGACGCGTGCGGCGCTCGGAGTTTTCTTTTTTCCGCGAAAGGGCCGAAAGCCGCATCGCGTCTGTTTGCAAGATTCGAAACGTGGAGATGTGATTTGTAAAACGTTGAAACAGTGATCAGTCAGAATGAGAAAGGTGAGCAGCAGCTGGTTATTATGCACACTTCAAGCAACATTGTGCAAGATAAAGTGACGGGATGGCAAGCTAATTCACTCGATGGACTGTTTTGGGGATGTTCGGTTTTCGGTTGAAATTGAGGCCCCACCGATGATGGATGGAAGTCTTTTTTGTTACGGGAAATGCATCATAAATCCTTCCTTCCACCATCATTGTCCGGATCTTTGCTTGGATTCCTGTCCAAAGCATCTTCAGATGCAGGCGACTGTCAAGGACTACAAATCAATTCTTGTTGACCACCCAATTTGCCGTCCTCAATATGCAACAGCGGCGTTTCAAAAAGAGTCCGAGTCCAGCCATATCAAAGAATTGCCGCCAGAGCAATGGCCGCTCAGGTCAAAAGCATTGTCGTAGTTTACGATGAGGAAGACGACGATGAGGAAGTCGACTATCAACTAGTGGAAAAGCGTCTCCCAAAATCCATCAGTTACTTGACTGCGGTTGGGGAAATCAACATCCAAAACTACACACTAATAGGCGAGATACCGGACACTTTTGCTGCATGGAAGAACTTGACAAGGCTGCGACTGAGAGACAATTCATTGACAGGGCCACTTCCGAGCTCATTGAATCTGCTGTCCGGATTGACTTTTCTTGATCTAACCAACAATCAGCTGAGCGGAGACTTTCCTGCATTGCCAAACCTGCATGAGCTCGTGTCCATTTGCATTGCCCAAAACCGTTTCACGGGTCCTGTTCCAACTGTGTTTGGCGATCCCCGAAAGCTGATATATATTTACGCTGCGGACAATTGCTTCAGTATTCTTCCGGGCTCTATTGGCCAGCTCACAAACCTGGATGACCTGTTCATTAACAGGAATGCTTTCTCATGCGAAATACCGTCCGAAATCTGGAATGTGACATCTTTGAAGTACTTGGAAATGAGCGGGCCCAAGTTGTTTGGGTCCCTGGCAGGTGTGGGCATTTTGCGCAACCTTCAGGGGTTGGATATATCGAATCGTCAGTTCAGTGGAGAGTTCCCGACGCGCGAAATCTTGAACTTGGAGAACCTGAAAAATTGCATTTGGTTGGCAATCAGTTCTCTGGGGGCGAAATACTGGGCATGTCAGAGAGGGACGACAAGATTACAATGTGCCGTGGTGGATCGTGAGTTTCAAAAAACTCATGTGATAAGGGAAGGATTCCACAAGTGTCGCCACAAGCATGGCGTGACTCCATTTACTGGAGACGGACGTCTCTGATTCTGAGTTTGATTTCGAAGGCTATGGCGAAGACGAATCCGACGAATCCGACGACTATGAAGAGGACTGAATCGTTGATCTCGTCTGAATCTGAATCTGAATCTGAATAAACTACATTGAGATGTTCGCTTCCAAAACTGGTTGAATTTTGACGCTGACAGTGTGGGTGGTGCGCATAATAAATTATGATTGCAAATGGGTTGATTCTGTCAATCACGCACTCAGTTTCTTTTTTTCCACCGATTTGCCCCCCATTCATACAAAGTGCCCAAACCCCCACAGCCACAGCCACCCCCCACACTCCCACCAGAACCAACCGGCATCACACCATCCGCAGCAAACACCAACCACATCCGTCTGCTCCCGTCAAACCCTGGGACACCAACATAATGGCAACGGCTGAACCATCGAAAGAGCGAGAACGCCAACGCCCATTTGCTTGCTCGGCATGTCCTAAAGGTGACTGTCCTCTGCCGTTGACTCTACAATGGGTGTTGTACTTGCCGGCATGCAGTGTACTGACGTGATGATCGAATGCAGCATTCCTCCGCCTTGAGCACCTTACCCGCCACCAACGCATTCACACTGGAGACAAGCCCTTCAGCTGTGCCGTTTGCCAGAAGCGCTTCGGACGCAACGATGAACTACTCAGACGTTAGTTTGAGAGTTCATGTATTTTGTTGCTGTGCTGATGATGACATTCCACCAAACTCAGACATGCGGCTGCATCAAAGAAAGGCGGCCGCCACCTCCGCAACCGCTACGGCCAAACTGCCGACATCCAAATCGGCATCACCGCCTCACTCAGCCGTTGCTGATACGTCCGTTCCAATTCCCGCATCCCTTAAAAGCCTGTCCTCCCCAATTACCAGCCAATATTACAACCGCAGCAATAATGGTGTGACCCTTTCATTTCCGACGCTGCAATTTCGCATCAAAACTTATCTCACGCCACCCACACAACAGTCAACTCCCGAATCATCCCAAGCAATCCTCATCATGCATCGTACGAATATCCCAGAATTTCCTCAAATTTCTCATCCAACGGATCAGCTCTTGTGTACCAGCATTCCTCAAGCCTCCCGCAACAGTCGGCGTATGTATACCCAGCACTAGCATCCACCAGCCAAACCCCATTTCCCAACGCAAACTTGATAAAGTCACAATACGAATACCCTCCCAGCGAGCCCTCATTCAGTCCGTACGATCAGCACCGCATTCACGCTGACAGTTCAATACATCGGCCCATGCGCCGCCAACGCAGGGCTTCCAGTGCTCCGGCACCAGACATGTCGCTGATTCTCCAAGCAGCAGACCTAATTACTGAACAAGAAAAGTCATCCTCCACTTTCGAAAACCCACTAACATGCATTGAACCAGTTGAGGAAGCTGCGAAACGGAGAAAAATGAGTGTTCTCGAAGCCTTGCGCATGTTGAGCGAACCCACTCCAATGCAACAGCAACAGCAACTTCAAGCACCTGCATACATTGATTCATCTTGCGTGCATCTTTCATCTGCCGCGTCGTCCACAGCTGTGAGTCCTTCAGGAACTGGCCTTGTCGACATTACCAGCACATCTGAACCGAGCTTGGCATGCCTCTACAAAGCTTCACTCGAGCTTAACAGGCTTCCAGCTTCCGAAGCCAACAAGTCTTCATTGGCAATTATCACAGACACACTTTTTATTCCCCCTGGTGCTCCTGCTTCTGCAAGATGCGTTGGTGGGGCCGTGATGGTTGGTGGAAGAAAAATGTCACTGTCGAACCTTGTCTCGAGGCGAGAGAGTATTTATGGACTGAATGCGGCAATGTTTGTCTCGAGTCCAACGTTTGAAAGGAGTCTAGCGGTTGTATCGATTGTTAAGGAGGAAGAAGGTGCCGAAATTGAGCATGTCAAGCTTCAAGCGTGATCTGGTCCCAATTGGGTCCCAATTGGGACGGATTTGTTGCTAGTTTTCCGTCACTCCTCTTCTTAACGCGTTGCCCTGTTTCTACCGCTCACTCTGCCTCCCTTTCCTTATGGTACTGGCTTTAGATCCAACCTTCTGTTTTTGATTTTGGGTGCATCTTTCCCCCAGAGTTTGGCTCAGTTTACTTTAACACTTTTCCTTCTGCGGTCTTGATCAGTTCTTTCTTTTTCTTGACACTGTTTTGCAACCTCTTTTTATTCTGTGGCTTTTTTGGAACAATTTGCGGCGTGTCAGAATTCATTCCCATATTCCCAAAACGATATCGCTTCAGAGGGCCATTTAAACGAGTATCGGAAGAACAGCATTGTAAACTGGTCCACAGTTTTTAGACAGTTCAGAATGACCTTGTTGCGATTTTATTCAACACCCCAGAGAGCAAACAGAATAGGCGACATCTTAAACACCAACAACACCGTCCACTCGTTTTCAAGAGTGAAAAATGTTCCTACGGAGAAAAAGAGAAATCTAGACTTGATTTACTCAGACTCCGCAGCACGGACACGTCCTCCGGCGTTGATGACCTTAACATCCAACTGAAGAGCACGCTCAACAATGGCAACACGCTTCTTAGAGCTGACGTTGTGTGCAATCTCGGCGGCGTAGCTGCGGTTGTGCATCAAGAGCAGATCCAAATCACCGACGTTGCTGACGAGGAACTTTCTGAAACCGTTTGGCATCATGTGCTTGGTGTTGGCGTTTGATCCGTAACCAATGGATGGCATGGCAATCTGTCCCTTGAATCGTCTACGGACACGGTTATCAATACCCTTTGGCTTTCTCCAGGAGGCCTGAGAGAGGGTCACAAGCAGAGCGTCAGAAAGACATGAAACCTCGAGTAAAAACTTCACAAATGACATACATCGATTTTGTCGTATCGGTCACACTGGTGACGGGTGAACTTGTTGGTTCTCTTCTTCACGATGACGTGCTTCTTGGCTGGGGTGACCATTCTATTCGAGAGCTCGCAGTTAGTAACTTTCGATGTGACGGGTTTCAGGCAGGTTGCAGACAGTTATGTTCGACAGTGCTCTCAGTTCAGAATATCTGCAAGTTCGATATCCATCCAACAGTTGCAGATCCAATTCGTTTCAAGTGGATAGTACGTCCATTCTACGCATCAATCCGTTTTCCAGTTTTCCCGCTAGCAGCATATGATTCGGCGAGTTGTGCATTCGAAAGAGCATCCGGATGGCAGTTGCTGTGGGTGTGAGGATGGGGATGGGCCTGGTGGCGTGAGGGTCCGAGCATGCGCTTACTTTTGACTAAAGTGAAAGGTAAAATGGGATTTCCCGGCACACAGCTATACAAGACTCTCACACACACTGCTTCAGCACAATGGATGCTGAAGCTTGATCATGCATACGAATGGATATCTTGCTTGTTCAATTCCTTGCATATTCATACACTTATATCACAAGGCTAAAATGAGAAATGGAACACTGACAGATCACAAGAAATAAAGAAACTAGAGGTCTTAGAGGTCTTAGATTGTCATAAGACGATTGTTCGATATGTATTGGGATTGTATGTGCGGAGTGGGTAATGGCCAAGGGGGAAGAGGAGGTTGTGGGTTGTTCACATAAATCCCTTTTTCTGAAACAAGTTGAGTGAAGCTGCCATGCCGGCCACACCCCAATCCTGCCATCAGCACCAGCAACGAAGTCCGTTTATTCATCACGCAGCACCGTCCCTCTGAGCCGACAAAATGAATCGAATTGATGGTGGAAGATAGGGCTGGGATGGATGGTTCGCGAATTCATCTACTTGCCCTCGTTACACATATGGATTCGAATACGGACGATAGGAACCGAACTCTATGGAAACTCTCACTCGAATTGCTTCCCAAATCGAATGCGTGGTCGCTCTAACATACTTCTCGCATTCGCAGGATGTCTGTCGAAGCTGTTCAAACCTACGGCCGCAAGGTATGAGCCGGCGCATTGACGAATCCGAAACCACCTGTACATCAATACCAACATCTTCGCATTTCGAATAGAAAACCGCCACCGCCGTTGCTTTCTGCAAGAAGGGAAACGGTCTCATCAAGATCAACGGTTCCCCCCTCGAGCTCGTTCAGCCTGAGGTTCTTAAGCTCAAGGTTTACGAGCCAATCTTGATCCTCGGACAGGACAAGTTTGCCGGAGTTGACATCCGTGTTCGTGTCAAGGGAGGAGGTAACACTTCCCAGATCTACGCCATCAGACAGGCTATTGCCAAGGCCATCGTTGCTTACTACCAGAAGTGTGAGTTTTACTTTTGACTGATAAAAGCCGTCTCGTATGGACGCTTATGATTATGTTACGCATCCATTAGACGTTGACGAAGCCTCCAAGAGAGACATCAAGACCATCCTCACCAACTACGACCGTTCCCTCCTCGTTGCCGACCCACGTCGTTGCGAGCCAAAGAAGTTCGGTGGAAGAGGTGCCCGTGCCCGTTTCCAGAAGTCCTACCGTTAAGCATATTTTTTGGCACTGCGGTGGGCTGTTGGTTGGGTGGTGGAAGGATACTTTTCCAAGTGGATTTCACTGTGCATGAGGAATTGTGGCGGTGGAAGTCTCGTCTGTAATTGCTTACCATGGCAACAATAAAAAGGGTGATTTCAACTTATTTAAAACGAACGCTTAGAATTGCCCCTTTTAAAAGAGCAAGCATTCATCAGCGCTATGTTTTAAGACTGGCCTGAACAGCTGATACCAACTCAAAAGGGCCAGTGTTATTTACGCACTGTTTTGAATACTTTTTAGCTTGCTATAGTGGTGCTTTTTCTCCCCAAATCGGAGAGAAACTAACTTTTATAAATATTGATTTATGGAAATTGTAAATATTTAATTTATTTTGCACGCACGCCAACGCGTTTATTCACTTTATTTTATTTTTCATCTGATCTTTGATGAACAGAAGGAAGGCATTTGGATCCGTATTTATGTGAAATCAAGAATAAAAACTGCTTGATGCAATGCTAAAAACGTCCAGCCAGGCGGCACGCACTCCATCCAGTCCAGTCCAGTCCAGTCCAGTCCAGTCCAGTCCAGTCAGTCGATGAGGCAATCACTACCAATGAGCACCCCTGTCTATTCGACACTATTAATGATTTATTCCTGGAGAAAAGACCTGAAAGTACGGGATCATAACCATGCTTCAATCGCTGCCAGAACTTCTGATTGACACTTGATTTGGTTCGCGACATAATCATTCAAAATTTGTTGCACATCGTCCCCTTGAGCATCTCTGACTTTTCCATACGATTCCTTAATCGTACTTGTCGCATAGGTGAGCCGCTCTGTTGCTTCCACTTCAAACTCCTCCGCTTGTAAATGAAGCACACTCAATTGAAGATGGTAATCTTCCCAAACACCGGCCCCAGCAACACCACCATTCGATATCCTCTGGCCAGATTTTAGAGGTGGCGTGACAGCTGCACTTCCCCCAACGCGTCCTAGCTGTTGCGTTCTCCTTCTTGTGACTTTGCAAGCGTCTTCGTACTCATCGAGTGCAACAAGACGTGCATCGAGCGCAACGCTCATGCAATTGAGGCTACGTGTGTGTGAATGCATGCGTGGTCGTGTGTTGGACAGGTGATGAAGAGATTGTGTGTGGGTGATGGATTCGAGGGAGTGGAACAGGTTTGCAAGTTTCCTGAGGTTTCTGGAGTTGCGAGAGAAATGTGAGGAGAGGGGTCTAGAGATAAGGTTGAATCAAGGAAATATATACCCCGAGATTGAATCGATTTCGTTCGATGCGTATTCGCTTAACCGCGTTTCAGTCTGGAATAAACCCGTTCCGTACTCTTGACAAATGAAAAGATCAGCTTTTACGACTTATCGTACCCAATAGTCACATTGTATATATACCAATCTGAGTTCCAGCCAATGTATCCAGATTCTTCACAACTGCCAACAAACCACCCTGCACTGCCAAAATATGCGCTTTCGCTTGGTCAAAGAAGCGATCAACATCATCGCGCCTTTTCAAAAAGACGAGCGAGAAAGCTGAAGACGAGGCCGCTGATCTTCGAGACTGCAGTGAGGCAGGCGGAAATGGATCTGGAAGGTACTGATTGGAAAGAGAATGAATAAGTTGCATTTAATGTGTCCCTGTGAACTTTTAAAGGTACCCGAAAGACCGACGTGAAGAAGACGGTGATGTGGTCAGTATCATTTGCAAGGGCCGGCGTCGCTAGAACGGAGGTGAGGAAGGCTTGCGCATAGCTGGTTGCAGCAACGCTGTCTATTGCAGCACCGTGCTTTAGAGGCGCCGACACACAGAAGCAGAAGAGTGGGTGCTGTTGTAATGACGAGTCAAGGAAAGCTGAACGCAGAAGAAAAGCACAATCTTGCAAACCTTCTCCCGCACGAGATCAAACAGCAGGTCCATCTCGGCGTAGGATCGAGTAGTCGAGTACGAGCGAGTGTCAGGATCCTTGCCGCCGTAACCGTCAGCGCCGGCGCATTCTTCAGGCAGGGACACTGCCACGCTGTCAATGCAAAGAGTGGATTCGTCGCGACCGACGCGGACGCGGACAGACCAGCGGAAGTTCCTTGCCGGTTTTGTGAGCGCACAGGAAGGCATGTCAAATTTTACTCAGAAGTAGGGCACGCACCGGAAACGAGTTGATAAATCCCACCGACATTTACCAACCGATACCTACCGATACACAGGCCATCATTCGACTTCCAGGTTTTCTCATTCATACATCGGATCTTGGTACCAGCTGAACTATATCCAAGCGACCTCACATTCGGCTTGCAGATGGCGCTGCTTGCTTTGCCAGCGTATCAGGAAGCACATTCTCAATGCTACACTTGACGGTTAATTTGATGCAGCAGCCAGTATACACAAGCACTGCAGAAGTGACGCTGGTAAATTCAGTTTGGGAAATATTGGTTGCGCAAGCCGCGAGTTTATTTAGTTCCGTTTTTGAAAATCAAACCATGGCTGACGACATCTCGACCGTTGTGTTCAGCGGCCAGCTGCTCAAACAGAACCGGCGTGGACGCTGGCAGAAGCGGTACCCACCCCCGACTACATGCATGCATGCATGCACTGCTTACTCTTTGCTTACAGCGTGTTTCGATTCGACGGCCTCCTCCTCCTCTGCCTCTCCCCAAAGCGCCAGAAGCTGCCAGACAACGTTACAATGCTCACGTTTGACCCTTCACGGCACCTTGCAGATGGGTCGCAAACGGGCGCCGAATTTGCTGGTTTGAATTATCAATGTCGTGTCATAAATTAGGGGAGAGTCTCACATCCATCGATCTCTGCAGATGCCCTCAGACGATTTTACCCAACCACACCGCCCATGCCCGCATTGACTAATCCTCTGATTGCGAGCTACGATGAGTTCAGCAGCGATGTCATTTACACAAAGTACTACCACATGCCAAAGGTGCCGCTCTCCCATCAAAATATGGACCAAGTCGACTCATACTCCATCTCTTTTACTTTAAAACAAATCAGTGGATTGTTCCAACCTCTACAATCACGTCGATTCGGACACTCGTTCCGTTCCCACCCAAAGACCCATCCTCGACAATTGCGCGAACTTTCGTCATCCAAACAATCGACCGCGATTACGTCTTGCGAGCCCCAACAGCCGAGCTGTTCAACAGATGGACGTTTTTGTTGAGCAGGATGAGTGCCAGCGGCGGGGACCATGGAGTTGTAGATGAAGGACGTCGGCAGATTCTGGAAGCGGAAGATGAGAGGATGCAGGATGAAGAGGATGGAAATGAGGATGAAGATGAGGATGATGGTGGATATGCCGCAGTTGGGATGACGTCAAGGAATTTTCGAGGCCAACAGAGTGGGCGGTCGTATGATGACATGGGCCAGATGCAGCAGTTTGGAAATGATAGCCGTTCAAAAAACATGTACCCGCAGCAAAATGGAAGCTTCGGTCAACCACTCTCACCATATCAGGAAGCGCACATGAGAAATCAACCACCATACCCAAATCAAGACGCGTACATGACGAACCAACCGTTCTCGCAACCGCCTTTCGACCAGTTTCAACCACAGCCAAGTGCGAATCAAAACTTTCCTCAAAATTACCCGTCCCATTCGTATCAAAAGCCTTCGGTTGATGTCACGCATGACGCTATTCCTCGTCTCGACGAATGGCACAAATCCATAACAGAGTTAATTGCTCGTGATGGTGCTTCCCGAGAAAGTATGCTCACGATATCCACAAACAATGACACTAACGTTGACGGCGACAAGGCTCCAATCATTGAGCGCGGAAAGGCACGAATGAGTTTTCTTGGCCCTGCAATTACACCTCCCCTTTCAAACGCGCCTCCAGAGGCAAGAGGCGCTCCGATGGGCATGCGTGCTGCCGGTGTCACGGCCATCTCGACCGCCCGCCAGCTTCCATTCAACCAAAGAATGAACCCTCCCACCGGCACTGCGCCATCTCCTTCCGGAAGCTCGGCACCGCCCTCGCAGATCAGCAGTCGTCCAATACTGCGTCCTCAGCCACAGCAGCAACAGCAGCAGCCACAGCAGTTCCGACATGAACAACAGCGCATCTATCTCCCACGTCCCCGTGAAATCCCTCATCGCGAGCTGAGCCACGCTGCCACAGCCTGCATTCGTCTGATTCGCCGGCTACAAGGCTTTGCAAGCGACGAGCCGTCAGCAAGACCAGAAAATCCACCAGGCCGTGCCTACATTCTCCAATACGCATGCGAATCAATCCCTCACCAACTTGCACGTATTCGTATCCGCTTTTCAGAGCGAACAGTGGAAGTGAAGGATGCATTAAGGGAACACGCGGGTGGTGGACCAACTGGGTATGAAAGCGTGGTTCAAGGTCTGGATCGAGTGTTGGAGCGTGTTGTTGGGATTGAGCGCGTGTGGCGAGACGGCGTTGTTCGGGTTCTGAGTGGCAATGCAGATGTGGTTGGGACCTGGCAGAATGTGCTGAATACGCAAATGTGTGCGCTTGTGGTGGATGTGATGCAGGATGTTCGGAGGACTTATTGCTGACTTTTATAGAAATGAATACATTTGGATTTAGGGACGTTCGTACTGAGACCATTTTGAGGGGGATGGAATACATCATTTAGTGAAGCTAGTGGCTTTAGCAGTTGGCGGTATTCCGCACTCCACACCTTGGCTGGGAGACCCCCCTGGACCAAAAAGCTTTGAAATTCCAAAACAAAAATAAAGTCGGTCAAAAACAACAAGGATGGATCGCATATCCACCACCGCAGCACGCACAACAGCTGCTAAGGACTACGTCATCAAACTTCAGG
Organism: Chytriomyces cf. hyalinus JEL632; assembly: GCA_025435555.1. Taxonomy (NCBI): domain Eukaryota; kingdom Fungi; phylum Chytridiomycota; class Chytridiomycetes; order Chytridiales; family Chytriomycetaceae; genus Chytriomyces; species Chytriomyces cf. hyalinus JEL632. The sequence goes on along the minus strand of JAIWWG010000028.1, from coordinate 97,896 downwards.
CGAGCTTGTCGGATGAATCATACACAAAGGTGAGAGAATTGCTGCACGTGTGCCAACTGCATTCTCGACGCGCACAGCTGAAACATAAACGCATACTTTTTCTTCAAACCAGTTTCTTGGGATAATGTCCCGCTACAAGAAACGTCAGCTCACCAAGAGGGGTCTGATTGCTGAAGTGGATGACTTGTTTAGTGACCTGGACCGCCCCGATTTGATTGGAGGATTTGAAGTATTTCTGCCCATTGGAGTCACCGTGGACATGGTAAGACATGCACGAATGCTGAGAGGCTTCATCGATCTCTCGTTTGTCTTGCTTTGCGTTGAAGGATGCTGACGTTTGAGACTGAAAACGCGCTTTTCCAATACACATCAGATTCGCGAAGGCAACTCAAAGTGCTCCACTTACTCAGCCGACACCACCACTGTAAGAAAATGGCTCCTTTCTTGACCCCCACCGCAAAACTGCAGCTGATTTCTTGAAACCAATTCCCAGGCACGAAAGCACGAAAGCATGGTTACTTCCGTCCTGGCTCCCGCAGCGGAACCAATGTCGATTGGGCCGGTCCACACGAAAGAAATTCCTATTGTGCCCGCCACGCCGACTCCGACTCCGACAGTCAATACGGCTGAACTTGCGCCGTCTGTTCCTTCATCATTGACGACAAAAGTTACCGTGGCCAGCCCTATCGAATCAATCGAGACAGAGGAGGAGCAAGAGGAACACAGCCAACCAAGTGCAGCCCCGAAGACATCCCATGCTGAACAATTGGAAGATTTCACTTACAGATTACAGGTTTCAACATGTTGGTTTTTTCGATTCGAACGAAACTCACCTTTTGCGAATTATCCAAACAGATGCGATTTTTAGAACTTGACACTCCAGAAAAGTAAGCTCTGAATAACGCCACCCCTGCAAACGGGGACCGGCATTCTAACTCTGCTTTTCTTCTTCAAGATATCAGAAATTTCTCAGTTTAATGGCCGAAAGCAAAGTGAGCCCATCGTCATATCCAGCGGTAAGTAATCCACGCAGCGTAACGCGTTTTTCCACCCATACTAAAACGAGTTTTATGCCATGAAAAAAATTAGGCCATCTACCAAGCCACACAGCTGCTCCGCGATCAACCAGACCTTCTTGCAGACTTCAAACGCGTCATTGCCAGCATCTCCTTTGCCGGGCTCTTGACAACACCCGCCGTAGAACGCACCAACATTAGCACCACTGCAGCCGCTCGAAACAGTCGGCACCGTAAAAGCCAAAGCATGGGATCCTGGAACGCTAGCTGGCTCCCCGCAGACGTGAACTCGAGCTTGAGTGGTGCACATGCTCTGGCGGGGAATTCAACCGTCAGTGAGGAGCCGTTGGCGGAAGGTTCTGTGTCTGGGTTTGAACCGGATCAGTACCGTACTGCTAGAAATGTGCTGGGACAGCAAGAGAATATGGAGTTGGGACCAGCAGTGGCTCCACGTCGAATAAGCGGGGGTTATTCAAAAGTGCGGCCGGTTTCCATGATTGTAGGAGCATCGAGAAATCACACGTTGCTAGATGTGCCACCAATGGATGAGCGGACTCCTCTGCTGATGACGTATGAAGATTGGTGCCTTGAGCATTCTAGACGAAGTGGCACGGCGGGCAGCAACTCTGCTTCGACAAGTGGAAGTGGAGCTAGATCAAAATGGTGGAAAAGATGGCGCTGGGTTGGGGGAGTTTTCATGGCTGGAGCTCTCGCGTTTATTGGGTATGCAATGGTGTTGTGAGACGTTCCTCCTTTTTTTAAAACGTACTTGTCCATTCATTAATTGTGTTTGAGTCTCTTAAGTTTGTGCGCATTCGATAAAATATTTATTTTCCCGTGCTCAAAGTTGCATCAGCGGCTGCTTCAAAGCACGGCCAAATATCCCTTCAAAAAGAATTAGAGTTTCGACTTGACCAGCATGGACGACAGGCGAGACTGGATAATCTCCTCAGCCCCTGAAACCATTCTCGAGACGAGCACTTGACACGTTGGAATATCGTCAATTAAACCAATAACTGAACCAGCAGTCTGGGAGGAAAGCAAAGATCAGTAAGCACATGAAATCGAACAGTTAAAATGCACTCTACCCAAACTCCAGCATCCTTGTCGCCATTCACATACACCTGCCGACCCCTTTCTCCACTAACCAGATGCTTGATATCGTTAAACGTGGCACCTCCCTTCTTCTCAATCTCGACAACTTCCTGCGAAACCTTGTTTTTAAACACACGCGCCGTGTTGTGCAATGTTCTAAACATGAGCGCAGTGTTTCGCTCGTCCGCAGCCACAATCGCCTTCTTGACGTCCACGTGGATCGGCGCTTCGACCGTGCACATGAAACGCGTGCCCATGTTGACTCCCTCCGCGCCGAGAGCAAGCGCCGCAACAAGACCGCGTGCGTCGCCAATGCCTCCGGAAGCAATGAAGGGGATCGAAAGCGTTTTGGCAGCCTTTTGCGAAAAATAAAAAGCATAGATTTTAAGCATTCAAATTCTGTGTGGTGTTGTGGTAATATGAAAAAGAAAGCATACCTTTGCGAGCAGGACAAAGTTGGTGACATCGTCTTCTCCTGGGTGTCCAGCACATTCGAATCCATCAATCGACAGGAAATCGACGCCCAGTTTTTGGGCACTGAGGGCGTGACGAATCGCGGTACATTTGTGAAGGACCGTGATTCCAGCTGCCTTGAAACGCTTCACATGGGGTCCAGGGTTGTTTCCGGCAGTCTGGAGGAAAAAAAATGGGGGGGGGGCTTGTTCAGTACACGTGGGAAACCTAGAATACATACACACACACACACACCTCAACCACTTTGATTCCGCTTTCAATGATGGCAGTAACGTATTCCTGAAACAGTTGCAACTTGAGTTTTTTGCGACGTTTCGTATCGCAACAAGAAAGGCAGTTTACCGCGTAAGGAGGTGGAGTAATCGCTGGCAAGATGGTCAAGTTGACTCCAAATGGCTTGTTGGTCATTTTACGGCATCGAGCAATTTCAGCACGCAAGGCGTCTGGGGTTGGCTGAGTCAAGGCAGTGATGATGCCCTGCATGAGAAGAGAAGGGTACGCCAGATTCCAACCAGAAACAAGATAACAACCAACGTTAGAAACGAGACGAGGCTTCATCTCAAAGGAGGTTTATAGCACTCACGAGTCCACCAGCATTTGACACGGCAGCTGCCAGATCCGCAGTTCCGACCCACTGCATTCCACCCTGTGTTTGCGCACGCTGCTTTAGAGAGACCGACAGTCTGCCTGTCAATGGCAAGCTTACCTGGACAATTGGGTGCTCGATTCCGAGGGCCTTCGTCAGCTTCGTTTGGAGTGGCATATTATTTTTGGTGGTTATTATTCAGCGTCTTCTGGAAAGAGCCTCATGGGTGGAATGCAACACAGGCCTCGCAAGACACGAGTTTTTATTTAAAACCATCTAAAAAAGAATCAACACGAAATACAGCCCCACCCTTTGAGAGAACGATAGCGTGTATCCCTCCACGCCTTTCCACTGACAACTGGATTCTCAACGCAAAGGACACAGGGAAACACATCTCCCGCCTCCCCACACAATAAAACAAATAATACCCAAAAGGACAACGGCAAATGAACTGCCCCTCGACCCCCAACACCCGATTGGCGCGTATATTCTTTCTCACAGCTGATTCGCATCCTTGTCAAGACCATTCTTGTTCAGACTTGGGTCCGTGACAGGGACTGGCAGCATACCCGCCTTTCCAGAGTTTGCAAGTGCTTGTTTGCTCTTTGCGTAGCTGTACAAAATTCCACCAGCGAATGCAACAACCACTCCGGTGACGGATCCAAAGGTGGCTGGGTCCCCGAAAAATACCATTCCAGACACGGAAATCGGCAGCTTATTCAGAGCTCCCACCATACTAAAAATAGGGAAAAGGAACATGAACGTGAGCAATTCAGGCAAAAACGAAGAGGAAAATGGAGAAGACGAGTCATTTTTACCTGAACGTTGTTGACGAAGTGACACGCACACACCATGAACTGGCATACGAAATCGCAAACGCGCTTACAGATGAAACAGCAATCGCAATAATCAAGAACGACAAGCTATCCGACTCTTCTCCCGGGTTCACAAAACGCACATAACTCTCTGCAAAGCCGCCCGTCTCAAACAACAGCGATGAAACGAGGAGTACGGGGATACTGAGCAAATTGTTGAAAAAGACCGTGTCGAAATCTTTGAATCCAACGTCCTTGATTTTTGCGCGGAGGGAGAGGGAGAAGAATGCGGTTGTCAGGCAGTTGAGAAACATCCAAAAGTACGCTACGCCCATGCTGACTTCCTCGGATCCTTTCTTCATCACGGCCCCAGCAGAAATGTCGGCCCAGCCTGGTTCGGGAAGATAAAAAACCGTCAGCCCCAGAATGAAATTTTTTTTTGTCCTCAGCCCAGTCGCAGCAGTTGAGTGGATGCCGGATCCTCAATGTCCAGACAATCTTTCGACAACTGGAACAAGTACGAGCAGTACCCAGGGAGACTTCGTAACCCCCAAGTACCACCAGCCTCCCAAAATACCGGCCCCCACTCACAAGCACAGACACGATAAAAACAAGTCGGAAAAATAACGCACCCGAGACAACAGACGACAGCACCAACAAGACAAACGAGGCAAAGATGAGCGGCGTCACGGGGCTTCCTTTGAAAAACAGCACCTCGCCGTACGCAATCAGAATAATCGTCAAGTTCTTGAACACTGTAAACACTGGAATGGCCATGTACTTGAGAGCTTTTGCGCCCGTGTAAATCATGAGCACTAATGCCACAGAGATTGGGAACCACCGTTTAGCGTCGTAGCTGTTGTACTTGCGGTAGGTGATGAGGTTGAATTTCCCAAAGGCCACCACCATGACTGTGGTGCAAATTGACTGCGGGAGTGGGATATGAGTGGTCTGCTGAGATTGTATTGGAGGGAGCTGTAGATGTGTACCTGCGCTGCCAGGACCAGGAAGGGCATATTGAAGTTGTATGTGGACAGAACCACCTTGTTGAAGACCGTCATCAGCTGCATTCGGCTGAGCCGTTAGTGTACGCTGAGGATGCCGTCTTGAGCAGATAGCTTACGATGGATGCAGCGCAGTACGCAAGAATAGCGACCACGGGACTCTCTGTTTTGGTCATGTTTGACGTTTTTGTTGTTTTCCAAGAAATTGACTCTTTGGCCCACCAATCAAAAAATTTACTTATTTTCTTTACGGTTGGGGCACGCTGGTCCTTGAGACTACTGCTTCCTTCAAGAGGCATCTGCTGCCGAGGACCTATACCCACAGCATCCAATGGATACACTGTGAAAACATCTGCATGGATGCCCAACGAAGCTCCCTCTCCAGCTACATTTCCTCAATCGTTTTGAAGGACTTTGATTTATACAGCGCAACCTGTCCAGACCCAGCAGCGTCAACACGCGTGTCAGAAATATGCCCAAGACTGGCTCCACCATTCATTTGATGATGAAGGACTTGATTCTCGGCATTTTTAAGAATCGTGTCTTGGCTTCGACGGGGTGGAGGTTTGATACGCCGTGTGGATCCAGCGGCCTCGCTAGTTAGATTGGGTAGGGAGCCGTGAGGCAGGTTTCGACTTAAGCTCATCAATGTTGGGCCACGGTTTGCAAAGGAACCGTCTTGCTGGAAATTGGACTGCACCGTCGTCATGATTCGGTCCACCTGAGAAAAAAGAGAGTTTTTCGCTTTCGGTTCATTCAAGACGCCATACATAAGAAGCCAAAAGCACACAAAAACTCACTTTGTCCGTAAAGTCCAAAAAGTAAATAATATAAAAGTCAAAGCTGAGCCGCGCCAAAAAGTCCCAACCACCCACATTCTCCGTTTTCGGCAACGTGACACGGTACAAGTCACACGCCGACAGCAGGATACTCAGTCCACAGTTGAAAAGAAGCGGCGCAGCGACTACCAACTGCTCCCGGTAGTTGAACTCGTTATCCGTGAATCGAAGCGCTTTCGTCACGAAAAAGTAGGCAAACGCTACATCCAGGCCAATCACCGAAAGTCTTGATACGAGCGTAATGTGTAAATCGGTTGCCTTGGCCTGCGCAAATACAGCCTCAAAAAGTGGTCCCGGATACGGCGCACTAGCAAAAAAAAAAAAAAAAAAGAAAACGCCAATTGTCAAAAAATGGGAGTTGGGGATCGAGCCTTGCAAAAGTTTTTGTCCTCACATGAACGCGACAGCCAGCCAGTTGGAAACAGCCAGACCTGGAACCGCCCCAAACAAATAATACCACCACCGAAACTTGTGCGTCACAGCCTTCAATCGATGTGTCAACAGAAACCCGACCATCCATTCACGCACATTCACAAGAGTCATCCATACGGCCCATTCATACGTATTAATGGAGATTGAACAGATACTAATGTGGCCGTATAGAACCACTTGCACGATATTGAGAAGGACGTAGAAGCCGCAACAGTATCTGAACGGAGTTCCTGTGAAAGTGCGGGGGGAGCGAAAAAGAGAGTTGAAGGGCAGAGTGTACCAACAACAAAATTGCAAGGGCAAAAACACATGAGTCCAAACGAACCAACTAACTTGTCCATACTGTTGGGCACCTTTGCCGCATAGACGCATATTGTAAATCCGAGATAGATGGAGTATGGATCAAGACTGGGCATCGCTTTTTCCCAAACGTGTGTGTTTCTGGCGCACGTCCGGCGTGAAGAGAGTGTATACAAGGACTTTGGGCGAGAAAATTAGACCCAGCAGAAAGGTGCCATTGTTGCTGTCAATCTCTTTGTTTTTCCATGCAATTGACAAATCTGTTTCTTTGGCTGAAATGGATTTGCAGGGCACAACTTAGTGGACAAGGGCCAAGACAAGTGTTGGCAGAATCCATGGGGTACGCGCCTGTCCGAAGTTTATGTAAGAATGTCCGAAATACCTGTAAACGTGTCCGAAATAGCAACAGATGGATCCCTAAATACAATGTCCAACAACGGTCTATACTGTGGCATGCTCTTTACTTACAAAAAAACAGAAAGTGTCTCTTTAACAAGCAATCCCAGAAGAGAAAAAATGTAAACAAAATGTAACAGGGTCGAGACGAAAGGCGAAGCCGCAGTGAGGTCAAGTTGATAAGGGTTTGAGGATAACAAGCAACAGCAAAACGCGCTCACTCCTCCGGGTTTGCCACCTGCAGGTTAAGACCACTCTCTTCCCCGTTGCCTTTGACAAAGCCGTTGAGAATGTTTTCAATGGTAAGACGAGCACTTCCAGACGCGGCGAGATCCTTCTCAATGTCACTGCGAGGAATGTTTGGGAACATGGCGATGATGGTTTCAATCTGAAAAGTTTGGACAGCGTTAATAAAGATCAATGCGCCAATAAGATCTGGGTCTGCTCACATTCGTATCATCGCTGGCAGACTTCTTTTCCCCAGTCAATTGGCTTGGCACAAAGATTCCATTAATGGCAGGCAGGACAACTCCGCTGATGGTGTTTCCGACTCTGTCGATTCCAAGACGGACACTTTCGGGCAATTGGTCGACAAATTTGACAACCATGGTATCCATTTCCTCCTTCAATTTTGAGTAGGCCTCCTCACGGTTCTTTCGCAGCTCGTCGACTTCCTCTCTTAAACCAGTCAAGTTTCGCTCCCACACTTTTCCCTTGACACTCTCGAGCCATGGGGTCCATTCCCAGTCCTTGTCGCCATACTTTGACACAATCCCAGCAGCCTTTGACGTGGGTTCAGGAGCAGCACTTACACCGGCGGCGTCCTGAGCATCAGCCAGACGCACGTGGAGGTCTTCAACCTGCTCTTTGAGCTCAATAATGAGAGTACCACGACGCTCAAACTCTTGACGCATGGAAGCGGCAGCATCGAGCCTGTCCTGCTGGTCCTGGATACGCAGAAGCGCTTCTTGCAGAGCCAGAGTCGTTTCCTTAATCTTCTTGTCAGCCTTTACACAAAAAAATGGATGAGTCCCGCTGTGTCACCATCTCCACATCTTTAAGTTGAACAGACAAACCTCCTTCTTAAATGTCGCCAAGGCCGCCACCTCTTTTTGCAGGTCTGAGATGATATCCTCGTCAGCATTCGCAGCTGCGGCCTCGTCCGCAGCCGCAGCCTTCTGGGCACGCGCATTGACGGTAGACGCCTTGGCCGCGCGTTCAAGCTCAGTACGCAGCGCGTCAAGGTCCGTCTCAAGCGCAGTGACTTCCTTTGCGTGGTCATGCTCCGCGCGACGCTGGTCCTGCAGCGCAGTGCGCAGGTCCTGCTGCAGCGTCTGGTTCTGACGAGTGAGTGCTTGGATCTGGCGCTCAGCGGCCTTTTCCGTTTCTGTTCAATATGTTAATGCGTCATTGTGACTCATGCAGGTGGCTAGGCTTACCCCGCATACGCACACGAAGACTCCCATCGTCTGTTGGGGGGGGGGGGGGCAGCGTCAGGTCAGCTATCAGCATACACGCACACACAGCAACCACCACCCACCTCCAGCATTGCTCTTCTCGCTCTGTCCGCCAGCCGCATCCAGCTGAGCCTGCAGCTGCATGTTGGACTGCAGAAGCAATTGACCAAACTCGGCGGCCTTAATCAGGTCCTGTTCCTTCTGAGTGAGTTCCTCGAGGGCTTGCTGCAATTGAAGTTCTAAATCCTGTGCCATGTCTTTTTTTTTTTTTATGATTTTATGCATGGGTTTCGTGTATTTATTTTTGTAAATTGGATTTTACCGGTTTCAATTTCATCCGTCCGTTTTCTTGTCGACGTGACAATGAGGGCACCTTCCTTCGAGATTGGGGAACATGCTGGCGTTTGTGTATTGGCGTGATGCATGCGAGTGTGGGCAGTGATACCAAATTCAGGCTATTGTTTCTCTGATCTCGTTGACCATGTCGTGTCAGCCGTGGAAGGGGTCTAGACGATGGGGTCCTTTGAGAGTATGCATACACTTTCACAATGGCATGGAATATTAAAGTTCTAGGAATACTTGTGACCCCCCAAGTCCTTGCAATTATTGCATCGATATTTGATGAGCGGGATTCTTGAAAAGCAAGGGGTGGGTGGGACTTTTGAACAACAAAAACGCGAAAACACGGATTCAAGTAAAAAAAATACATCTTTTCAAAATAATGAGCAACCCTTTCGGAACAAGCTGCGGCGTCCTCCAAATCACATTCAACACTTGCTTGTCGAACCAGTTGACGGCCCCGAGCGGCATTTCCTACGCTTCAGCTGAAACATACTGCCAGCTTTTCTCTGCCAACCAAGCGCAATGGTACGCATGCCTATGCACACAGGTAACACCCTCATGACACAATTAAACAATGGTTCTTTCTCAAGAAGAGAGAGAGGGAATCAAACGCGCAACTAAAAAAACTTTTTTATCCAGTCCGCCAAAGTTGTTGACTGCTTCACAGCCGCCTGCAGCAGCGACCCTAACATGGGCAGCGCCAAAAACGCCAAAGACAACTACTGCTCCGCAGCCACCGCTTACAGTCCCACAACAACGGCCATATCCCCACTTGAAACGTTTGTCTCGTCAAAGGAGCAGGCGGCCATGACAAGCACGCAAGGAATGGGTCCAATGGCATCGCTACCAGCTTCCATTCCTGATGCGGGTGCTAGCACTTCTGTAAACGCGAAAGGTGGATCCTTGTCGACCGGGTTGGAGGTTATGGTTGGACTGCTTGCTGGCGCGTTGTTTTTCTGAAGTGAAGGATTGGAGGGATATGGATTGGACATGTGTTTATTTTTCAGCTGTTGTGAATATTGAAATATACGTGAATATTGAGTCTATCATTTTCAGTGCACATGAATACAAGTGAAAGCAAACTTGGGAATGTTTCCAGCGGGATGCCGGCCTCCTTTTTTTTTCTGTGAGAAAACCCCGCCGAAAATTTCTGAAAATTTCTGAAAACCACACCCGCCTCCCCACAAACAAACAAACGACACTGCAAAAGTGACCAAAGTACCCTCCCCCCCTGGCGCGCACAACAAAAACAACAAAACACAAATAGAAAAAAAGAAAGAAAAAAAATCAAACAAGAATCATGTCCCATCCAGCAGCAACTACAAGCCAAGCGGCCAACTACTTTGGCGTCACCAGCTGTGGCACAACCACTCACATCTTCAACCGATGCATCCAAGACCTCTTGTTCGCGCCGTCCGGGATTGTGTATCCCTCTGTCGAAGATTTTTGCAAACCGGCCTCGTTTCAGGGAAACTGGCCGTGGTACGACTGTCTCTGCTCCAAGGTAATATCCCTTGTTGTAACAAGCACGTCAAAGGACAAAAAATCACTTACACTCACATCTCTTTCATATCAAAAAAATACAATAGTACAAGGTGATCAATCTCTGCTTTGAAACCAACTGCGCGGGTGATGCCAGCTTCAGCACTGCATTCAAGGCGGAAACAACGTACTGCGCAACAGCGGCACAATACGCGCCGACAGTTTCTCCCAGCTTGTGGTCTCCTTCGCCAGACCCGTCTGGTCCAACGCTTGCTCTTCCGACGGGAGGAAACACGGATGTGCCGGCATTGTGGCCAAACAACAATAATAACCCTGCTGCGAAAGGAAATGCGGCGGCTGGCATGCGTGGGGTGGGAGTTGTAGTTGGTTTGATTGCAGTTGCAGTGGGGTTTTAAATTGTGGTTTGAGGCAACGAGGTTTCATTATGTGTGTTTTACCCGTGGGCGTGGTTGTGGGTTGTTTGGTTTGTGTAGGCATGTAGTTAGTTATAAATATATCGCTGAATTTGGATAGACTTGTACATGCGCACATGCATCAATGCCTTTCAACTAACTGCTTTGACTGAAAACCCCTCAAACCGAATAACAAACTCTGCACAATTGGTACAAGGGGCAGCAGTTACGGGCAGCGAGCCAGCGGAAGCTTGACTCAATGCGGTGCAGATGCATTTCAGCTTTTTTTAGCGCGTTTCTCTCTTTTCCACACAGCATACATATCTTGCCCACATGCCGCAAGTGCAAGAGCCGGGGGGGTAAGCGCGTCGTCAGCTCGAGCAACAAAGACGAGTGTCAAACGCGTCTGACGCGTGCAGTCCCAAAACCAACCAACCAACCAACCAACCAACCAACCAACCAACCAACCTCCACATGCACATCCATCCACACTGAGCATACACACACACATCCATCCATCCATCCATCCATCCACACTGACTCGGCAGGTAGGCAAAAATAAATAAAGACTAAGATTTTAAATAAAGAGTGAGTGCTTCAAAAGACACGTAAAATATTTATTAATCAATTTTTATTTAAAAAGTGAAATGAAATTGAAGTAAAAAACAAAACAGCATGCATACAGTAGTCTTTTTAAACAACTCAAACAACAACAACACTAACCATGGCCTCAAATCCATTCGGTGCCACCTGCGCAGGACCCCAGTCAAACCTCATCACATTCAACCAATGCACTTCCAATGCTCTCTACTCCTCAGACGGATTGAAGCACACTACTGTTGAGGATCTGTGTCAGGACAAGCTCTCCATCAGCCAGGCCGCATACTACGACTGTCTCTGCACTGGTTCTAAAGCCATCCTCGTCTGTTTCGCAAACACCTGCAGCGACAGTCCCGCTTCCACCTCCATCCAAAACTCACAGGTCTCATACTGCCAGTCTGCTGCAGCCAACCCGCTTCCAACCCTGCGTGCCCCAGTCACCACCAGTTCGATGGCGGCTGGACCGGTTCTGTCTCTGCCAGGAACAAGCACCGGAGCCGCTCAATCTGGAATGACTGTTGCGACCGTGTCGGGTGCTTCTGCTGCTGGAGCGTCAGGCGTGCCGTCCAATGGAAGCAACGGCGCGGCAAACTCAAAGTCGTCGAGCACTCCTGTCTCGCGTGCTCTTGCGCTTGGAATGGCGATCATGTCGTTTGCACTTCTGGCGTGAATTGAACCAACTGAACCAACATCCAACTCAACAACCATCTCTGTCTGAACAACCAGCATCTTCTGAACCAACAACTGAACCTTTTCTCGTTTGATCTCATTCTCTCTCTCCAGTAAGAATAATAAAAGCCTCACTTCTAGTTTTGGTTGAGTCGGTGTTTGTTCATGACACAAATTGATCAAACAGTGTTCAAACACCGTTACACAAACCAGGTTACACCAACTCTTGATTTAATCAATGCAATCTGCCGGTGTTACACACATACAGAAATAAACGCACCCTTCAAACTCACACCAACAATGTCCTCATCCTCAGCACCTGCAGCACCAGCACAGACTGCCGTCCCACCACCACCACCAACAACTGCAGCTGCTGCTGCAGCCAGCGTCGTGAATCCCTTCGGCGCCGTGTGCGGATCGTCCTCCCAGGCATTCACCGTCTGCGTCGTGAGTGATCTCTGAGCATCTCTGTTTCCCCGCACACACCAACGAGACACATACACATCAATACAGACATCGGCTCTCAGCGGCTTCTCCTCCCCAGAAACCCTCTGCGCATCCCAACGCACTCCAGGTGTCGCCATCTCGCCCTCCACCAACTCGGCCTGTCTCTGCGGCGCCGCCACACGCATCACCGCATGCTATGCCTCATCCTGTCCCTCAGACCCGACTCTCCCACTCGCCGACCAATCCCAGCAAGCGTACTGCAAGGCCGCTGTTGCCTTTGGAGCTTCAGTCGTGACTGCCACAGCAAACAACAACAACTCAGCCAGTGCCACGGCCTTTGGAACAGCACCCGTGTCCACGACTGCGTCCAGATCTGCTGCAGCGGGGTCTCTTGTAGCTGGATGGATGTCTGCCGCGGCCATTCTCGCCTTCTTTGTCTGAGCCTTCAATTCTCTCCCACTCTGCAGTCGCGCACCTCATCTCTTTTCTCTGATTTCTTGTTACGGGCCCCTGCCAATACATTAAGTTCCTCATTTGCGTAAATCCTTTGTTCTCTGTTGGCGCAAACGGCAAGTCTGGTTTGATAAAATCACGTCGTGTGCCAGAAAATCTGTTTGGATAGAGAATTGTCAAAAGAAAATCCATGCCACCACCACCACCACCACCACACTCCTCGCGTCCTTCCTCCCGCGCAACCTCCGTCAAAAACAGCACTGAAAATCTAAGAGCTCCACCCATATCCATTGCTCACGGTACAGACGACTTTGGCAGCGGTGATGGCCAACTCCTGACTGGATCAAACTCAAACACGGACCACACATATAACGGATCCACAGCAGCTCATTTGAATTCAAACTTGGGCTACGCAGATTCTTCCACCAATGCTGCAGCAGCTCTCAAAGAAGACGCAAATCCAAACAGCAACCTTCAACAACAACAAGCACATCTTCCAATCGAATACACAGCCATCACTGCACACTGCTTTTCATTCATGGCCCTTTCACGATACATTTTCGTTTCAATTCTGACACTGGGACTGGTTCCGTTCATTTGTCTGTACCTCCCATGGCTTCGAACGTACTTGATACGCGTTCGATGCTCGTATTTCCGCGACGCTGAATATGTACTCGTCGAGGCGAGCGATGGCACGTATTATGAAATCAAAATCTGTATAGTGGAACCAACGGGAGCGTCCATGCTATCCAATCCGACTTCGAGTCCTTTGTTTAATCCATTTCCTGCGGTGGAACCTGTGCATCCTCATATTGACGGCCATCATCATCATCACCACAGCCATCGCAGTCAGCATCATCATCAAATTTCAATGGATTCAGAAGGTAAAGCTGGGTACGCCGAATTGAATGAAAACGAAGCCTTGCATCCGCAGTCTGCAACGGTGCCAGCAGGACAGAAAGCGTTCCGATATTTTGAATTTAGAAAACAACGGTATATATATCAAGACGGGCCGAATTGTTTTATGGTGAGCACACTCTCAACTCTTTAAATTCAAAGAAACTCAAAAACGACCCCCCCCCTCGTTTTTCGCAGCGCGTAAATTCAAGATTACACATCAACTTTGAAGGCATCCATCCTCTTCGACACGGATTAAGCGAATCCGAAGCAGAGTCGCTGTTGCAGCAAAACGGAGAAAACACAATCGACGTTGAAACTGTTCCGATCCTCAAAATGCTCCTCGATAAAGTTGTGCATCCGTTTTATTTGTTTCAAGCAGCTTCCGTGTTGATTTGTGAGTTTATTCCCCCCCCCCCCCCCCTATCCTTTCCCCCTTGAGAACCGATCAGCCCAGGGATCGCTAAAAAAATACACACTCACAAAATAAATTAGGGACCTGTGAAGAGTACTACATGTACTCTTACGTTATCGCTTTAACAAGCATTGCGTCAATCATCTGGGAAATCTACAGCGCGAAAAAGAACGAATCGTCACTGCGAGATTTGCTCAAAGAAGACGCAGACGTAACAGTACTCCGCAACAATGGTTTTGGAACTCAAAGCGTCCCCACTATAATCCGCGCACAACATTTAGTCGTCGGGGACGCAGTTCTCATTCAAACAAATGCTCCAGCTGTGGCAGACATGGTTCTTGTCCAAGGAGAGGCTGTAGTGGATGAAAGCTCGTTGACTGGAGAAAGCGTTCCCGTTGTGAAAAGCGCTATGGGGTATTTTGATAAAAAGGGGGAGTTGTTTGCGGAAGAAAAGTGTAAAGGCAATATGGTATTCTGTGGATCGCGGGTGACAGAGTTGAAGCCGTCGCTGTATTGTTTCCCAGATCAGACTGAAAAGACAGCGTCAGGTGAAGCTGTGGTTGCGATCGTGGTTGCGACTGGTTTCAATTCTAGTAAAGGAGAGTTGTTTCGTGGGATTTTGTATCCCAACAAGATTGTGAGCGTGTTTTTTTTTCTGTTTCCTTCTGCTTTTCTCATCCGATTCCTTCTGACTTTTTTTTTTTTTTGCAGGATTTCAAATTCCACAAAGATTCTTTGGTGTTTATCGGAGTGCTGGGTGTGATTGCAATCGTCGCGTTCTTCAATCGACTTATTCGCAGGTAAGTTTTCATCTTTGCCTCAATATCGAACACACTTCGTATTGCTTATCCCCTCTTTTTTTTCTCCAAAAAAAAAACAAAACAAAAGCCTACAGCAAGGATACGGTGCAGCATGGGCGGTGCTCACGTCTCTCGACATTGTCACGATTGCAGGTTTTCGTTGGACCGCATTTTAACATAAAAGTTGCCTTCAGTTTTGCTCACCCGAATGATGTGTGATATTATTTTTTCAGTACCCCCGGCGCTACCTCTCGTGCTTACCGTCGGTGTGTCTCATGCAGTCAGTCGATTGAAGCATAAACAAATCTTTTGCATTGCACCGGTACATCAATATTTCCCCTTTCGCCACATTGAACAATCCTGTTAAAAATTCCCCCCCCCCACTCTTCAGATACGTGTGAATTACGCAGGACGCATCGACACTTTCTGCTGGGATAAAACAGGCACTCTAACCACATCCAAAGTCACATTTGCAGGCGTGGACCGGTGCCGAGATGCCATCTTCGCCGGTCTCAAGAAGGGCCTTCGAAGAGACGGTGACGGTGATATTGAGCGAGCCATTGCTGTTTGTCACTCGCTGAATGATGTGAATGGACGGCTGGTTGGTTCTTCGGTGGATTTGGAACTGTTTGAGTCTACCAGGTTTCGGCTGGTACAGAACGAACCCACGTTGACGTGGAACGGCCATTTGCTGCCTGTTCTTGCAAGAGTGGATAGGCCGTCTACTATGCAAGTGACTCCCACGCCACAGTCAACGCCCGTCAACCCAAACGCTCCCGACTTTGCAGACGTGAAACCAGGTCCTTCAGTTACAGCACTGTCAATCAACATCCCGAAACCACACCTTTTACAAGAAATAGTCTCCTCGCCGACAAGCCTAACACCGCCGTCCTTTTCCATCTCGGCGAGTCCCGAGAGTTTACTAATTCTCAAACGATTCGACTTTGACGCCAAACTGCAACGCATGTCGGTTCTATACAAACCCGCGTTAAGCCATCGAACCCCAACATCGGCAGCTTCTCCCGCGAGCCCGGGGAGCAAACCCATCCTCCCATGGGAAGCCATGACAGTCGTGACAAAAGGGTCCCCAGAAGCAGTTCGAAACATTTGCAAAAAGTCAAGCATCCCGCATGACTACCACTCCGTGTATACGCATTATGCAACGGCGGGATGGTACGTCCTGGCTGTGGCCATGAAAGTTCTTGACGGGAAACCGGACGAAAGCAGTTCACAGCAGCCTCCGAAAGCTAATAACGGCACGTTTGGGAAAGGATTGAAAAAGTCGTCTTCAATGAGAGGTTTCTTGATGGCCAAGGCGGAGGTGAAGGCTGGGATCCATCCCAGTGCGAGTATGATGATGGGCTCGCCGTTGTCGGGAAAGTATCAGGCGAAGGAGGCGCGGAGTGGTGCTGTGTTGATTCATACGGCTGAGGATCTGGCGGCTTTGACTCGGGATCGGGTTGAGCGTGATATGAAGTTTCTCGGGTTTATTTTGTTGCAGAATCCGTTGAAAAGTGAAAGCGCCGCAACAGTGTCGATGCTTACCGAGGCAAATATCAAGTCGGTTATCATGTGAGTTGCATTGTAATATTGGATCGTTGTTTTAATTGCTATTATGACTTTTATTTTTTTGTTGACACACGGAACTGCTTTCCAGAACCGGCGACAATGTAATGACGGGAATCAACATTGCGCGACAGCTGAAACTTTGCAATCAAGCTCTATTGATTGACGTTTTCGATGGAGTTCTGGGGTTCCGCAGGCTCAAAGAAAGCATTCTAAATCCCGCTTCAATTCCCGGCCAAGACATTCACACTGCGTCATCAATCGACACCTTGAACCTAGAAGCCCCCAACTCTCCTCAACTTGCAAGGATACCGCAAAAATCCCATACAACCAACACCGAAAAAAGTGAAGCGGCAAATGAACTCCTCCTGCGACCAGCACGAATTTCAGTTTCGGGAGACATGGGAGTAGCAGCCCCTAAAATCAGAATCCGCAGCGCAACGTTTGATAAAACTGACACTCACGAATCGTGCACAAAAGAATCGTTCAGAGTGTATCCTTTGGAAGAGATTGGTCGCATGCAGAATCAAATGCCGAAAGGAACGGAAATTTCAGTGACTGGGCATGCGCTTGAAATGCTGATTGCCACAAAAGACGGGTGGATGACAAAGGAAAACTTATTGGGCGAGCGTTTCTTGGATTGGCTCGTTTTGAAAGGATGCGTGTTTGGACGAATGAAGCCAGACCAGAAAACGTGGATTATTGAACGCATGATGAAGTTGGGTCGGTTTGTGGGAATGTGCGGGGACGGGACGAATGATGCGGGGGCTCTTAAAGCTGCTCACGTCGGTCTTGCGCTTTCGGATGCGGAGGCTTCGATTGTGGCGCCTTTTACGTCGGCGAAAAAGCGTGTCGCAGATGTTTTGCATTTGATCAAAGAGGGGAGATGTGCTTTGGACATCAGTTTTATGGCTTTTAAGGTCAGTTAATATGAGCGCAGTAGTCTTGAGCTCAGTCAGTATGCGTTGTGCAAACTTTTTAACTTGGTTTATTTCAGTACATGTTCATGTACCCGTTAATACAGTTGTCAATGACGGCCACATTGAACCAAGTTGGCTCTGGGCTCTCAAACAACCAGTTTTTGTTTGACGATTTGTTTGTTGTGCTGCTGCTTGCGTTCTTCATGCTGAGATCGGGACCATCGAGAATGCTGTCGGCGCATCGACCAACTGATGACCTACTCTCCGCGCAAATTATTTACAGTGTCATGGGCCAATTTGGAATATGTACTGCGATGTTTGCTCTCAATTACTACACGCTGACTTCAGAACAGTCCTGGTTTTGCTCTGTTGAAACCGCCTCCTCGGGGGTGAACTCGAATTGGCTGCCGTTAAACGCATCCGCGCCGTACGAAGTATCTTATCCTTGTTATTAGTGAGTGTTTATTTGGTAAACATCCACATGGCCATCCCTGAATGCGATACTGTTTTTGTGCATACAGCATCGACCCCCCCAACGATGCTCTCGGTGACATGTTGATCAAGTCGCAAGAAAACACTGTCGTTTGGCTTTTTGCGCACTTTCAATTTGCAATACTGTCGCTTGCGTTCATTTTTCGGTCTCCACATCGAAAACCTCTATACACGAACGTTCTTTACATTATCCAGTTACTCATTGTAATGGGGACCATGATTTTGATGCAGCTATCATCGGAAGGCTGGGCTGGCTTTGAATTCATGCAGACCGTGTTTAGCATCCGCGAGGGAGTCAAGTGGGAGCAACGAACTGAAAGCTTATACATTGCCGCAATGAATCTGGTGCTATCTCTGATCTGGGAAACCATCTTTATCGAATGGTTACTACGCCGACGTGTGGAAAGCCGAGAAGTTGCTGACAGAATCAAAATGGAAAACAAAATCGCGAAACAAGCTGGAATCCTTGTTCTCAGTGAGAATGAAGGGATGAAAGCAAAAAGGTCGGCGTTGCAGCAGTTTGGAATGTTGACGGGGATCATTGCTTCAAATAAGGATGCAATGCAGCCAGGTGTTGGTGGTGGTGGTGGTGGTGGTGGCACTCAGAATGGAGCAACAACGAATCTGGCATGGGAAGGGTATGTCCAGAGTGTGGTGTCTGCTGGTGCCCCAAAACATACAGAGACAAGGCTTGATATGGCGTCTGAGCTGCGAAACGCGCAGTCTTGGTGTAATATGGATCGGTTGGACGAAACTCATTCAGTGCAGCTGAACAGTGCGAGGGAGTCTGAAGCGATTGGGGATCGGTTTGAATTGGAGGATGGGAAAGATGACACGTTTGAAATGGGTTTTGACGCGTGGAGGGAGGGTCGGCGGCAGACTATGAAATGATTTTTAAAAGACGCGTGGAGAAATTAAAATGAGCACCAGCTGTACGTTGGATTTTTCGTATAATTTGTCGGGATAAAAAAGCAAAAGATGTGCACATTGTGCTGATGGACCAATCAAAAAAAAAAGTTGGTGGATGGAAGGATGGAATATTCTTTTGAAAAACATTTCACAGGCACCAGCTTCCCCTCCCCACGGACAAAGTACACACACCAACAGATTCAAACAAGGAATCCAACACAACTCGAAAAGGGTTCAACTCTGAAGCGGCAACAAAAATGATTGACGAGGCGAAAGGTGTCAAAATTTGGATGTATCGAAACGGCGACGTTTTCAAAACTGGGAAGCGAATGATTGTTTCATCGCGCGTCTTCAAAAACTATGAACAGGTTTCTTAATATCATTCCAATGGACGCGCAATGTTTATTAACCTAACCCCCACTCAATACTTTGTGTGCCAGTTTCTCAGCCAGACGTCCAACGATTTAAATCTGCTGCACGGCGCTGTTCGTAAAGTTTACACAATGCACGGAGAGGAGATCAAAGATCTCACTGGGATTAAGGATGGCCAATGCTATGTTGCAGCTGCCTCGGGCGAGCTATTCAAAAAAGTCGTGTACAATATCCCTGAGGAACTGGGGAAAAGTCGTTTGCTAGCAGGAGCTGGTTTAGGTGGAGGCGCTGGTCTTATTAAGCTGTCTCTCACGAAAAAGCCAGTTGTGAACCACGGTCAAAATGACAAGCCGTTATTTTTGGCAACGGTAAGATGTTCCAACTGGTACGGAAATGTTTGAAACTGAAAAAAACTCGAAACCATCACTCTGTCAGAGCAAAGGATATCGTGTGGTTGTATTTTTAAATGGAAACGACAAGCATTTCGATTTGAAGATGGTGCTGAATTACCGGAACTGCAAGTCCTTCGAGCGGGTAAGCGCCAAAAACAAACATCTCGAACAACACCATATATCTCATTCAAATTCTTCTTCAGTTGCTGATGACGCTCAGTCAGATTTTCCAACGAAGGATCCGAAAGCTATTTGACGCTGAAACCTTTGCACGCGTTCGAACGCTTCAAGACCTGAAAGATGGCCA
Source organism: Chytriomyces cf. hyalinus JEL632 (assembly GCA_025435555.1). NCBI lineage: Eukaryota > Fungi > Chytridiomycota > Chytridiomycetes > Chytridiales > Chytriomycetaceae > Chytriomyces > Chytriomyces cf. hyalinus JEL632. Next base: position 78,006 of record JAIWWG010000028.1, on the reverse strand, counting down.
TAATCTCGTCGCCGCCACAGATTACGATCCTCTAAAACAACTGAAATATCCCATATTCGATCCATTGGCACCGCCGGCAAAAGTTCCCGAGCATTTAATCCCGAAAGTTGTAACGTTCTATCCCAACGGGGATGCATATCATCACGGCTATCAGCTAACAGTAAAAAAAGCGCGATACCACAGTCTCCAGCAGGTGCAAAACTAACATTCAAAAGGAGTTCAGGGTTGCTAATTTTTTTTTTTTGGACACTTGGCGCGCGCCAGCTTCTCGACCACCTAAACCACACAATCCATCTCGTTACCGGTCGAGCGACTCGCATATACCGCCTCGACAATGGAGCCAAGCTCGAGGAAAGCAACTTGACTCCGCTCTTTAGCACGGATAAATCTGCACCGACCAAGTTTGTCCTCGTGAGTGCGGACGACATATTCTACAACATCAAATATGATGTCAATGCGTATACAAAACGTATTGTGTTTGGAGAGGGTGGTGACCAAGAATCTGCACCAGTCGAGTTTCAGACATCAGCCATGAAGCTCAAAAAGAAGCCGAAACAGAAAGAGGTTCAAAGGGCGCCGACAGCAAAACCCGTGGAAAATGCCTGGCATGATTTGCCCATGAGCCGGGGGAAAACTCCAGGTAGCCAATTTTTTCAAAGAGTTTTACAAGGCTCCAAACTAACACATCATTCTATTCAGGCGGGGTTAAAAGTCCAAACAGAATAACACAAGATCCCTTCCCTCACGAAGAAGTCAAGGAATTCAAATCCGGGTCTCCAGCCATCAAGAAACGCGCTGAAAAACCCGCCAAGAAGCAAACCGTGAAATACTCTGACGGATCTGAAATTGAAGTCTCAACCTTGCCTCCACTTCCCAACAGCCCGGCAGTGTTCAAAGAACAAACTCGTCCGTCTTCCGAAATGGGATTTGAGAAGCCAAACTCGCCACGCACTGTCATGACACCGGCAACATTAAAGCAAAAAACGCGGCCAGCTACCGAAGAACCGATCAATTACGCAAGCTTGCCGCCGTTACCAATGAGTCCGGAACAAAATGTGGATCCTGATGCTGACTTTTTGGCAAACTTGCCACCGTTGCCAGTGAGCCCGCCCTCGGACTCGACAGCTTATTAACCATGTTTGGAAAGCCCTAATATCATGCATTGTTTATTTTATTTACGTTTGTCTTCAGTTCTGCAATACAGTGAATGTGGTCGTAATTTATTTCAAATTTCCCGGCGAACATAAAAAGTGTTAAATAATACACAACAGTTTCCTCACACAAGAGTACTGCGCTGATAATCAGTCTGAGCATGTTTCAAACGAACCGACGCAAGAAGCGAGATTGAGCCTGCCAGTTTCTCCAGGTTTGCTGCGAATATTGTTTCCGACGGAATGGGGACAAGTTGCGCATTCCGAGCTTCGATACTTGCTGCGACGCCCGAAAACCCTTCGCTCAGTCGCTCCCCTATAGTAGTGATTGCAGCACAAAGCGCCTCTTCTTCCGCTTCTCTCTCCGAGCGACGCTTTTTCCGACTTTCGATTTCCTCGGATCGATGCCTCTTTAGTGTTCGTTGTTGCGGGCAAGGACTTGCTGGCGCAGATTCGTCATCGGAGTTTCCATCATCATCACTGCTGTCGTCGCCGTCACCTTCTGAGCCGCAGTCAGAGTCATCACCTTCTGCATATTCTGCAGCTGCTGCTCCTATAGCCATAACGCTTTCTACTGCGCACTCGACAGTGTTGAGTATAACTGCGGCCAGTTCCGCGTCCATTTTTTTTTTTCAATGTTTTTATTTTTGATGAACCCGCCAAAGTCGCCCCATGGATGAAAACATTGACCATTTATTTTTTGGCGACTCCTACAACGGGCCAAGCGATCTCAGCGTGTCTTTTTTGCAATGATACAGCGCGCAGTTCGAAGTAAGTTTGCGAAAAATGTTGTCCAAAAACATTTCCGAAAAGTTGCAAAAATGGTGGAGTTGAAATCGCGTCGAAAAATGGAATAGAAATGGTGCCAAGCGAGTAAAAAGCCACAACTACAACTTGGAACATTTGCGCCGTGAAATGCTGTGAAATGCTGTGAACAGGCGCGTTCAAAAGTTTTTCGAATCCTTACCTCGCCCTTTTTTACGATGACAGGAACAAACAAAAGCTGTTTTAATTAACAAAATACTTCCAAAAATATTCCTAATAAGAAGCCTCGAAAAGTCTACTCAAGTCTGTTTACTGCGAAATAAAAGCGTCATTAAAGCAAACGCAAGGACCCGGAACAACACGCCGAGAGACAGGATTATCCCGATGTTTGTCAGGCTTTGGTTGCTTTGGTAGCTGTTTGTGCAAGTCATGAGTGCCTGGTGTTGTGTGGTAACAAGAACACGTACCCAAACAAATCTGCCGCGACATCAGTGATATACCGCCCTTTGTAGATTTCGAGGGACGCGCAATCTTATAAAACGCATTTTTCCTTAGTCTTTCGTGCTTTCGGCGCAGGACACACAAGAAAACGTGAACTCACACTGCGCCTCCGTTGCCCATCGATTCGGACTTATGGAAAACAGGAATTCAATTCCCCAATTGCGGGCGTCGGACAATCGAGGTGCGCTGCCGTTTAACAGGGCCAGAAAAAGTCCCAAAACAACTGCCAAAAGGTGTGCTGATTCTTGACAAACAGTCATGGACACAGCCATAGACATACCACTGTACAAGATAGTTTTTTTTGTGTCAACTTTTCAAGGTCTGAATTGATGCAAATGGGTTACTAGCGCTTACTAAATTGCAAAGTAGTTTGAGAATATCAACGCGTATTGGAGCTGGAGCTCAAATGTTGGTTTTGTCAGGAATACATAGAGTGCCGTCAGATGCAATGCAGCTAAAAAGATCCGGAATATCGAACTAATAGTTTTGCCCTGGTATTGTCATTAGTGAAAAGGACCATTTACAAGGGCAGAAGCTTACTATAAAATAGGCTAAAGGATTTATCCCGCTCGAGCGCTCTCTCCAATACACTGCTTTATCGCTGAAAAACAGTCTCACTCCAGCTGGACCGGCTGTCATAGCAATGGCAAGTCCCAGTAAAGTCCCATCTAAATGTAGGTCAAGTCAGGAAAAACAAAAGAACCGCTGTCATTTCATTATCTTACATAAAGAGAGCAAGTAATCGTTGGATGGGCAAGACAATTGCGCGAATGGTGCCACAAGTATCCCATGAAATGCTTCATCCGCTTTGCAAGCAAAACCAATCATTCCACCCGCTCCCAAAGCAGTCCCACACTCCATCAACAATGATTGCCAACTTCGATACTGCTGCTTCATGGAGCGAATGAAGTTTATGCTCACGATTCGAGAGAATTTGGCTCCTCGAGTCTTTGCCAATTGTAAAAGGGCCGGATGTGCAGTAACGTTTGGGGTGCAAGTGTCCAAATTCAATGGCATGTCGTGAACGATTTGGATTTCAGTTTGTGAGTTTAAGCAACCGCTCATGATTCGATCGTCGACCACCTTTTCAGATTCTTCTTGAGATGAGGTCGTGTTTTGAAGGCTGTCCCAATGCTCAGCAATTGCTTCCGTGGTTAAACTGGGGGACACGTCGCACACGGGTCCACAGTCCGAAAGAATATCCATCAACACGTTGGCAGTATTGTCTACTCCGTTGAACGAAAATCCAAGGCCTTCAAAGTATGGCTTGACCTCACTCGTTGGACCTGAGAAACACAGTTTGCCCCCCTTTCCAATCATTAACACATCATCGAATGCGTCAAAGATTTCCTTGCTCGGTTGATGGATGATGGAAATGACCAACAATCCGCGTTTGCAAAGGAGGCCCAATAGCTGCATTATACCGAGCGCCGACGTTGAGTCTATTCCGGAAGTGGGCTCATCGAGAAACAGTACCAGCGGGGCTACGAACATTTAAAGTGTGAGTCTTAAAACCTCAGCGCCCGCGTGACAACGCACCTGCTGCTAGCTCCAAGCCAATGTTGACACGCTTTCGCTCTCCGCCGGAAATTCCACGTGTGAATTCATCGCCCAATAAGCTGTGCTGCACATTTTGAAGGCTGAATCAGGAGGGTCAAATCAGCGTTCAAAGATTTTCTAAATTGTGTTTGCGAAAGAAAGCACATACCTCAACGCAAATAGAATCGAATTTACAATCTCATCGATATCGTGGTTGGAGTACGTTTCTGGAAGCCTTGCCCTTGCGGAGAAGCTGATTGCCTCTCGCACAGTCAGGTCCTTTGGCATGATGTCGTCTTGCGAAACGAAACCAATTAGTTTTCGCAAGGCCCCGAGCTCTGAAGCTGATCCATTGATTGATATGCTTCCAGATGTACGCTTAATTTTTCCCATAAGAGTGTGAAGGAACGTTGTTTCTGGTAAAGAATGGGTTAATGCGCGCTATATTTAAAGAGCACAAGTCACTCAACTGCCTGCTCCTGATGGACCGATAATTGCGACAGATCTGCCGCTTCGAAATTCACCGCTCATTTCATGCAGCAGTGTATTATTCCCGTTTGGTTTGTACCCAAGGCGATTGAATCTAATGCTCAGCGACTCTCTCATCAGCTCTGCATCGAAAAGGTTCGCAAGGGGCAGCATTTCTTTTTGAACAGTCTGTGGTATCGGCAACCAGGATCGTAACGATTCCTGCGCGGAGGAATCATACCCCTGAAAACAAAGCGACGACGATGGCGATGAAGACTGACTGATTTTCCGTAATGTTTCGGTGGATGAAGCTTGATCAACTGTGGATTCCAGCGCTTCAATTTCCAATGATTCCGATTGTTGCTGTTGCTCTTCAGACGTACGATTTAACTGTGGCACTGAGATCGCAAGCTTGTTGTCCCGAATTTTGAGCGCAAATATGGCCAAGGCAAGAACCAGATCAATTCCCAATGTGAGGATGATGAAGCCGTAGTTGGATTCGGAAACGGTGCCTTCTGGGCAGTAGCTGAACATTCGGCATTTCACAGGCTCGGCCGTTCCAGAAACACTGCCCAACACAAAAATACGAATTAAGGCATACATCTTGCCAGTATCGACAGCAATTGGAAATACCAGTAGTGCCCAGGCGGACACGTGAGCATCACTCGCGGATCGGGGCAATAGAATCCAGGCCAGCACAGCATTGGTTCATAGCGACCTTGCGGCTATGAGCGATCCAGTGCAAAGTCAGGAAGGGGCACGTAGAGCATGAATAAGGTTTCTATACCAGACATCGAACTCCAAACAAGCGATTGATGGCGCATTCCGTTGTTGGTGGACAAAATGCAGGGAATTTGTTCGAGTCGAGAGAATCAATATACGGACAAAAGAAGCCGGTCGGACATTCAACCAATGACGCATTTGCCCGGCCCTTTTAGTTCGCAAATTGTTTGAGTGCCATAGTAAGCTAGTATTCAACTGCCGGAACTACGCCCGCTTACCACATCCTCGGGAATGAAAGGCAGACCAACACGAAGGTTCGGCGCCACAAAGCAACCGTAGCCGGAACCGTTCTGCATGTCCAGAGCGGGCAGTTCGTCACGCCCTGGGACGATCCAACCGATTTCTTTACTGTTGGGGCCATCGAAGGGGTTATGGACCACGTCCTGGATCGCATACGCCATTTCTGTTGTTTGTTTACAGATTTGTTTTGTTTATTTACCTGACAAGTCCCCCTGAAAAAATCCCTGACAAAGCAGAAGTAAACAAGCAAAACAAGAAATGCATAATCTGACTATTCTTTTAGTAAAGTAGCTTTTTGATCATGAGGTGCGATTTCTTTCTGGCTGTACTTGCCTCTGTTCTGGCATCTGCCCCTGTTGCTATCTGTGCAGGGGCACACTGGTTCATACATCTTGAGATGGACAGAACACTTGCTACTTAGCTGAAGCTTGCTGCTTCTCAGAGCGTTGTTGACTGTGAGCATTGCATAAATGAAATGCCATGTTCTCTTTGAACGATAGTCGGAGAAATCTTTACGCGTTTCAACAATCTCGCTTTCACCCACCACAGGCCTGGCATAGCAACTTGATGTGACTATTTGGGAGTGAGACCAGTTCAAACCCACATGTGACTGACTCACCCGATATGGGTCCAAAGATAAAAAATAAAATAAAAAATGCGCAAACAGTCGCAAACACACCCGCACTCGCATTCACAGCCGCAATCCCGCCGCCGCTCATCCGCTTCCGTCTCTGTCTCCTCCGCGTCCTCAAGCGCAACCCCGACACAGCACTCCATGGTCATGAACATGCGACGTCAAACCCACTCTCACCCCCTTCATGGTTCTGTTGGCGCCCTAAAGCCAACCCCAGTCGTTCCGCTCGATCAGAATGCGAGCGTGTATGAGGTAATTCATGATTTCCAAAGATCCGTAATTCTGATCCTCATGCTCGTCCTAAACGTGCCCCTTACTGCACCCAATCAGGCCGCTTGCTACATGGCATCAAGACGCGTTGACGCTGTTCTTGTTTCCGCTACTGCCCATGCATCCGTGACACTTGCTGGTATTGCAACCGACAAGGACCTTGTTTACAGGGTCGTTGCAGACGGGCTCGACCCGCGTACTGCAACATTGAAGGACATCATGACACCAGATCCTGTTAAGGTACTGGGGCAAAAAAATATCAGCTTGCATGATCGATGTCTTACCTCCGATTATGAATCAGGTGCTCGTGTCAGACTCGGCAACGCATGCTCTCAATTCAATGATTTCGGGCCATTTCAGGCATCTACCCGTGCTTGATCGACCGCTTGAATATGGTGGAGCTGTGATCGGGTTGCTTGACGTGACAAAATGTCTGTATGATTCCCTCGAAAAATTGGAGTCGGTTGTCGCATCATCTCGGTCTGCAGCATTACGAGAGTCACAAGGTAGACTGCGTTTCGTTTAAAGCTGCCTTTTGATTTATTGTGTTCTAATCGGGTTCGATCACACTCAGATTCCAGGCCAGATGCGTCAACATCTTCAACAGCGGAAGCTGCCATGGCGAAATATGCAGAAATTCTGCGTCAGCAACTTGCTGGACCAAATCTGTCCACTCTTCTGGCATCGGAAACTTCCATTCCACCGGTTGCCGAAATGCATGATACTGTTGCGATTGCATGCCAGCGAATGAAGGTAATTTGAAATGCATGTCGCTTTGTTTCAAATTCTCATCACCATCTACACAAAGGAAGGAAAAGAGACGGCTGTTCTCGTATTCGATTCAGATGGTGGCGGTGGTGAAGATGAAGAAGAAGGATTGGGAAATCTGTGCGGCATTTTCACGTCAAAAGATTTGGTGCTGCGTGTTCTGGCGGCTGGCTTGGATCCAAAAACGACGCTTGTTTCTCGCGTCATGACTCCACATCCAGAATGCGTCACTCCTGAAACTCCCGTTTTGGAAGCGTTGCGAAAAATGCACAGTAAGCACGGCTTTTTTAAACTTTCAGTTATTCGAGTGCAAACGCCATTCTTAATTTAAAATACCTTGCTAGTCGGGCGTTATCTGCATTTACCCGTCATCGATGCAGAGGGCGTTATCGAAGGGCTGGTAGATGTCCTCAAACTCACATATACAACATTAGATCAACTTTCTCAAGTGAAAGAAAGTGGGGTATCAACCGGCGCAGGAAACCCAGCCGAATCTGGAAATGGAAGCGGCGGGCAACCTGTATGGGATCGTTTTTGGGAAGACGCTGGGAGTGTCACATCCTTTGGAGGTGGCGGATATGGGGGAGGGGATAATGGCAGTATGTTATCGGCTTCGCGCGGAAGTGGTGGTGGGGGCAGGCCGTATAGTATGCCACCACCTGTAGCATTCAATCGACCCCCTGCAGCTCCTGTGAACTCCAGAGCATCTGTTTCTGGCGCATCGAAGTACGGTGGACCTCCAGTTGGAATGAGAGAACGGCAAGGTAGCACTGGAACGATCGCAGATGATGGAGGAAGCATATATCCTGATGATAGTGCATCTGTAATTGCAAGTGGCGATCATTCACATCAGCAACACGGACATATCCATCGCTACAACGAATTGAATGGAAGAGACGCGCATTCCATGATGCTCATGCGAAACCACCACCAACAACAGCAGTTGCATCAGCATCAAGCAAACCTCGCTGCTGTGCATCACGCACGGTCTGTACTTGGCGGCGTTGCGCCGAGCAGTGTAGGAACGTCAGGACTGCCACCAGGATTATTTGCATTCAAACTACGGGATTTTGAAGCGAAAACAACGCACAGATTCACCAGCAGTGCACACGACCTTGAGTCTCTTCAAGCAATCGTGAATTCGAAAATCAGAGCGATTCGAAATGTCGAGAAGGCTGGAAGCAATAGTTCTTTGGCTGGAGAATTTCAGCGCGTATGCTATGTGGACGATGAAGGAGACATTGTGCGGTTGGATACCGACGCGGATTTGGTGGAAGCTGTCGAAGTGGCCAGAAGATGCGGTTGGGGTAGAGTTGTGGTGGTGAGTGAAAGTCAGCGCCGATTTTTCGTCGGGATTGGTGGGGATTTGGCGGGTGCGGGTGTGGGCCTGTTACCTGGCGGTGCAATGAGTGAAGTTGGGACTGTGCTGAGTGGGCGGAATGCAGCAACTGGTGGGGGTGGTGGTGGTGGTGGAAGTGGCTGGATAAGCGGTGCTGTGTCTAGTTTAGGCGCTGCTCCAGGTATTCCCATTACGTATATGGACCATGAAGACAGTCCGATGGATAATTCAAACCAGGAGGGAGGTGCAGCGGGTGAAAAGGATTCACAGGCTGCCAAGTCGGGTGGGCGAACAGTTCGTTTAGAGGAGATTGAGCATATGGAGGCCATGGTTGCACCGGCATTAGTTGGGGCTGGGATTGCAGTAGTATGTGCATTTTTGTTGGGACGGGCGTTCAAATAAAAGACGCTGGGAATGTCGCATTTTTGTTTGCACATCCTCCTTTGATACTCCTTCATCGCAAATCGAGCGCACTCATTTCACAAAAAAAGAAAAGTCTTTATTTACTAGGTCACTGGATATAGGAAGAAAGGTATCACCGCTGCTTGTCGCGATGAGAAGAAACCAGCAAAATAAACCCTAAAATTCTGTAACCCAACGCCAATGCAACCATGATGATCATGTTTCTCCCCGTTTTGTTCAGTTCGTATCTGACAAAGGGAGCGCATGTCAGGGAAGCGGGTCCAGTGGAAAATGAGAAAATGGAAGCAATTACCCGAAGTACTCCGTCGCATATCGTAGATCGTATATATGAGAATATATGCCCAGAGATAATGAATCTAAAAAGAGCAAAGCATACAGCACAGCAGTGCATCTGTTAAAACGCACAACCCAATCTAAAAAGCCAAAGGAGTCTTACATTGTGCTTCAGCAGCCCATCGGTTCGGGAAAACAGTAAACAGGAAATCGATTCCGGACTTTCGAGCGTCCCTCAGACTGGGTGCGAAGCCGTCAAATATTGCGCAGAGCAGTCCAAGCACAACTGTCAACAGCGAGGCATTTTCTCGACGAGCACTCATGGATACGACAACCGCGATTCCACTGTTTAGACCAAAACATAATAAATAATAAGAGGTTAGAGACAGTTTAACAAAGAAGCGATTTCTTACTAGATGCAAAAGAAGTTCAGAAAAACAAGTGCGTATTGGTACTCGAGGGCAAACGTAGGTTTTGAGAAGAACACATACACTCCAGTAAAGTGGAGTGACGACAATGCCACGCGGTAGATTGCGCTTATATTTTTACCCTGTCGACCTGTGAGAAAATGGTTGTCTGTATCCCAGATTTAACAGTGACTCACCAGATAATAAGCGAGCGCGTTATGGCCAGACGCTGCTTCTCTCCAAAAAATGACCCTTTCCTCGCCAAATAATCTGACACCTGCGGGACCTCCAGCCATAGCGACTGCCACACCAATGAGAGTACCATCTCAAGGAATAAAACGGAAGCCTCAATACTCGTAAAGTTAGCGCCGATAAAGAAGACGGTCTTACATAGTCCAAGAAACCATTCATTTGGATTCGATGACAGCTGTTGATACGGCGACACCAGAACGCCATGATACATTTCATCCGCACGCCCAGCTACACCCATAATCAGCCCAGACAGCGTACCAACCCAAATCTCCATGGCCAGGTGTCCAAACGTTCGCGACTGTTGAGTGATTGAGCGTTGATGCGCGTTCCACAGCTGCTGCAAGAAACTGGCTCCCCGTGTGTTGACCATTTCAGCCATCGTTCGAACTGCCTCCACATCAGCTTCATCGCAGACAGAGTTGATTGCTGGCATTGAACGAAAGCTGCCGCTGTTGTTGTCTCGTGTGGATTGAATTTGTTCACGGCCGGTTGTTTCCCAAAACTTTACGATTGCATCGATTCGCATGCTTGGACCTTCATGTCTCATTTTCCCGCGGCCCGAGAGGATATCCATGAGTACGTCTGCAGGGTTGGAGTCTCTATTAAAGACAAAACCGAGCGAGTTTTCAAAGTAGGATTGAGCGCGCTTCACAGGTCCAAAGTAGGCTGTTCTTCCTCCTGGAACAATCATGAGAACGTTGTCAAAGGTGTTGAAGATTTCTATTCGCGGCTGATGAACGATTGCGACGACGGTGAGGCCGACGCGGCTGATGCTTCGGAGGATTTTGGAGACTTTGAGGGCGGCGGTTGAATCGAGCCCGGATGTTGGCTCATCCAAGAAAATCGTGAGTGGAGCTGGGTAAACCAAAAATTAGGCAAATGGCAGATGAGCGAAGAAACACTGCATTACCGGCAGCTAGTTCCATTGCAATGTTGACACGTTTTCTCTGACCGCCGGATATACCTCGGTTCACCTCATCGCCAATCAGCATGTGCGCCACATGCTCCAAACTAGCATCATTGCATTAAAAAGAATGCAGTCTCTCGTACTTCCAAACCACTTACTTCAAAACTTTCAAGATGGAATCCACCAGCTCGTCCACCTGTCGACCACTCCAGTCCCGCGGTAAACGCGTTCTGGCAGAGTAATGAATAACTTCGCGAACAGTCAGTTCTTGGAGCATAATATCGTCTTGAGGCACGTATCCAATAATTTTCCTGAACGAGTGCATTTCTGCTGGGATTCCGTTGATGGCGATTTGTCCGCTGGTTCTCGCAACTTTACCCATCAGCACATTCATGAAGGAAGTTTCTGTTGTCCATTTCCCATCAGTGCTGCTTTCAAAATCAAGCGATAAAGTAGAAATCTCTTACTGCCGGCGCCTGAAGGTCCCAAGATGGCCGTCATTTTCCCAGCCTGCATTTCCCCACTGATGCCCTCCAAAATCACTTTTTCCCCCAGCGAATACTTTAACTGATTAAACTTGAGATTCATTCTCAAATTCTCGCGCCCATTAAACGCAGCCCGAAACGCCTCAATCAAAGGCGACACATTGCTCACGATCGAAATCAAATCCAAATCCCCCAACCCATCCAAATCACTGCTCAAATCATCCCCGGCACCACCCTCCACGTCCGGGTAATCAATATCCAGCGTCGAAGGTTCCATCACAAAAACTCTCGGCGTGGTAAAGGGCGTGTCTAGGTCATGTGTCATTGACAGACGCACAACGCCATCTCCCATAGTGCTCGACCGTGAAATACGCACGCCGTGTTCTAAACTGATGCATGCTGTCTTTTTGAGGTCTTCGCTGCTGAGGAGTGTGGTTGGCTCGCTGGTTCGTTGTTTGACGGTTGTGACTGTGGAGCGCGGTGCGTATTCTAGTTTTAAAGCGCTTCTGTACCCGCGCTTGTTGTTCCATCGGGAATAGAAGGGAAGCACTGTGAAGGCGGGAAGGCCTTGTTTTGTGTAGTCGTGTGCTTTGCGCATGATGAGGTAGGCAAACACGATAGCGTCGATGGCGAGGAAGAGGAGGATGAAGCCGTAGTTGACTTCTCCGATGCTTCCTGTGGGGCAGTAGCTGAATATTCGGCATTTATGTGGCGTTATTGTTCCTGAAGGGCTGTCAATAAAGTTTAGCAAACAGGGCCTATTGACAGCGAGAAAAACATATCACCAGTAGTATCCTTCGGGACTTTTTGTTTGTAGATAGTGGGTAATTGGAGCAGTATTGATTCAGTGCCAAGTTGGTGTTCAAGAATCAAGTCCATTACCAAACAAGAATGGTCTGCGGATCAGGACAGTAGAACCCGTACCAGCACGCCATCGGCTCAAACATTCCCTGGGGCTAATTGAAGAAATGTAATCGCGTCAGGCGTTAGATCATAAAAAATACGAGACGAGAAATCCCCACCATGCATCGGTTTCCCATCAACCGAAACATTTCACAGTACGTATCCGCAGGACACAATACCGGCCAAGTATCAGCATTACTGACATTCAAAAACGGGCAATAAAATCCAAGCGGGCACTGCGCGAGAGAATTGTCTCTGTGTGCCTCTTTCACGTCCAACAAAGGAACACCCAGCGGCAAATCCGGACGAACAAAGCAAGCGAGACCAGGACCAACGCCCGTTTGGTAGTCTGTTTCTATGCCGAGGTTCCAAGGTTCCCCTTCCACGGGCCAGCCAGAGAAGGGGTTATGACGCGCTGTTTCTCGTACTTCGCGCTTCGAGATTTGCACGTCGGACGGATGTGCTTTGTCTGAAGATGGGCCCAGGTTCATTATTTTTGGAATTTCACTTTAGAGTGACTGCTGTTCTGTGTGGGGGTGTTCTTATCGCGATGCAGTTTCTTGACGAGGTTCAATGTGATGTAAATCCTTCGTGACAAACCTTTCAACTCAACAGTTATGAAATAAAAGAGCTGTCAAATAATGAAGTTTAATATTGTATTCTGAGATAAAAAAGACCATCTCCCAATTCGCAAAACTTCGGAAAAAGCGGTGGTGAAAAAGAGTGAAACTACCACGACTGAAGCAAACATCAAATTCTTGCAAAACAACTCTACTTTCGAAAAACTGATAGCACGCGCTTTCGAATACTGCTGAAACTCACTACTCAGACGTACTGGTAATTTGCATATCCGTACTGAATCTTGCTTCTATTGATTCTCCACGCCTCGTTCATGAGACTTTCAGAGGCCCGATCCTTTTGCGCAATCTTGACAAACAAGAGCACTGAAAATCCAAGCCCAATCAGCTCGATAAATCCAAGCGCAAGTCCTGTTCCCCCAATGGTAGCAAGGCTCCCTTGAAGAGCGTCCTTGACGCCCTCCACACATGGGATCGTGAACCCCAATGTGGTGGCGCAGTCCATGGGCACCGCGAACGACGAAATGTTTCTGAATCCACAGCACTTGAAAGCCATTTCTACTTGCTGGATGTTGCTTAGGCGGGCCTTGTTGCCGCTCAAGACGCTGTTGGTCCAGGCAGTTTCCAAAAGCTCTTCCACGGCGTCTGATTTGACGTAAGCAGCGATTCCGACACTGATTTCAAAAACAACAAGAAGGAGGAGCATTCCAAAGTATGTTTTCAACAGCATGCCCTTTTCGTTTGCGGCGCCAAAGATTCCTGTGACAACAAAAAGAATGAATCAGAGACTCGAGGCGGCGAAACAAGGGTGCCTGAATAATTTAACCGAGTACTTACCAAAGAAGGAAACCACGGTGACGAGAACACCGATGCCAATTGCAGCAGCGGCAATCCCAGACGACAAGTCGATCAAGTCATCCGATCCGGCATTTGCTTGGATGTACGCGCCTCCGCCAATCAGAATAACACCGGCAAGCTAAGTTTAAAAGCAAAAGCGCGTGATGGTTATTCAGACCTGACTTGCAACGGAGGCTCAAACAAATGGCACCACTCACGAGCGACAGGAAATTGATAAACAGCAGCAGGTTCTTGACAAAGGTGAAGCCACCTGAGCTAAAGAAGGCGTCCTTGTTGAAGGAGAAGGTGGATATGCGTGATAAGAAGGGCATTGCGTGTTGCCGGTTTGGGCAGATTCCTTTTTGACAATTCTGAGGGATGCAACAACAGAAACAAAGAGATTGGCGCTCGGGATATTTCGCAGGATTCAAGTAAACTGGAAAAGTAAACTGGAGAGAATAGAAAATATAAATAAATAAGAAGATAAATAGATTCAGACACGTGACTCAATTTACCAAAGGAGACTTGTTCGTAAATTCGTAAATTACAAAAACCGTTTCAGCAAATGCATCTCCGTCTCACTCTTGCTCTCTCTGCCGCCGTCACCGTGCTCGGCGCCGCCATCAGCCAAGACAGCCAGACCACAACGGCCCTGGACAGTCTCGCTACCGGCACCATCGCCGCAGCATCAGCCACGGGCACCGCAGTGGCCGGCGGCTTCGACAAGTCCAATCCAGACACCGACAAGACGTCATCAAGCGGCATGTACATGATCTCACAGAGGAACTGCACATTCGATGATGTAAGCCTCCCTTTCACTGGTGAACGATCTCACTGACCCTAACGTGTTGTCCATTTGTCTCCCTCAAAACCTCAGACTATGAACCCAAACATCACCGACTGCCAATTCTTGCCGATTCCAGGCGGAACAAGGGTCAACCCGGATGACGAGTCCGTTTGATGAGCGAGCTCTGGCGCTTTCAGCCTCTTTTCACCTTCTTTCTTTTCACCCTCCTTTTTACCGATCGTCAGTGCCGTGGGTCCTCTCTGGAGTGGGGCGGCATGCATGTGGCATCAGTGGCAGACTTGCTTTCCTTGTCAGAGTTCTGCGGCTGTGATGCGTAAAAATGCGTTGTATCTACATCAATAAAACGTAAAATCTAAAAATTTCATCAAAACACAAACACATGTCTGAAGACTCGATCACCACCGGCACAATTGAGGTACGCGTCTACTGGTTTCGACTACAAGCAGCTAACACGACTCTTGCGCCGACCCGACTGTTAACCAGGACTTGTTCAAAGGTACGCCCTGCTTCACAAGACGCACCCATCACCAACAACTGACTGGCCCTCAAAGCAATCAAATCATCCAATCCAGACTCAGTTCGAAGCATCATTTCTTCAAACAGGGATTTGACAAAAGAAAAGCTGCGCGATGCGACCGCAAAATTCGACGTCGATGTTGAGATTGGTTGGGCAACACTTTTCTTGAGGCAGCAGCAATTACCCCAAAATGCTTCTCATTGACTTACTCCCTTGCCCATCTTTTTTCGAAATTCGCAGACGCGTACAAATTCCTTGGTACGAACTAAAACTTCAAAAATGAAAAGAGCACGCACAAGAACTGACTCGTTTTTCATTTTATGCAGGCGCTTACATCGGATCATGTACGCCGCTGCAGATGGCTCTCCTCAAGGGCCATGACTCCATCGCAAAAGACATAATTGATGTTTCATCGAAAGAAGATTTGGACGTCTCGTTTGGAGTTTCGTGTCCTTTTCCCCTTTCTATTTCTTGTCCATTATCACTTCTTTCGAGGAAGGATTTCTAATCAGCTGCTTTGAAAACTTGTGTTCTCTGCACAGGGAGGAAACACGGCTTTACATTTAGGTGCGCTGTCGGCATGTTTCGATGCTGACTTCTAAAAAACAACTTCAATTATACAGCAACGCTCCTGGGCGCTAAAGAAATTGTGAAACTTCTTCTGGAACGAGGCGCAAACCGTCAAGCGCGCAACACAAAGGGCTTTGCTCCTGTGGATGTACTGGACGACTCTGAAATGAGAAAGCTGTTTCAATGAAAATAAAACCATTTTAAGCTTTGTATATTAATCGCAGAGTTGTGTTATTGTCGCGTTCTCAATTCAAGGGACTCTGTTTCGAAGGAGTTTTTATCGTTTTGAAAATTTTAACAAAATGAATCTTCAAACGCGACAAACCCAACTGAGTGACTGCGACCTCAAAACAAGGAAATTGAAAGTCATTGACGGGCGATCTTTGGTATGCGTTCCAGCAAAATCGACATCAGATTCGCGTGCTTGAAGTCGATTAACACCAACCCCCATTCGAAACTCTTCTTCCCAGTTTCTTCGATACCAGCGCAAAACTGTCAAATCTCTCTTCGAAATCGCAGAAAAAGATCAGCACAGTTTGATGGGAGTTTACGGTGTCAATAATTCTTTGCCGCGTTTCAATGAGTCAAGGTCACTTCGACACTATGCCACAGACTCGGTGAAACAACTCGAAAAATCAGCAATCTTGGCGCCTGAAGTTGCTTCTACATCTGCAAAGGTCAGCCACCTTCCGCGCAGACCTCTGAACCCGGGATACGCGAAAAGATTTGCACAAAAGTATGCACACCTTCAAACGAGCCCTGTGCACCAAACGACGCCGTCCATCAACAAAGTGGACCCTTCAGTCTCTAAAAATCAACGGATAAATACGCGTTTGGACGTTTCACCACTAAATTCACCGTCTTCATCTCCTGACCAACAATCACCACTGGCACGCGTTCCATCATCCCATTCTGGACTACACTTAAAACCTCCAACACACAGCTTTCAGCTTCTCCAACAAAAGTACAAAATGCATGAACAGAATCTAACATGTGGATTGCATCGAGAGTTGCCCCGTTGGTATTCGTACGTCGGTGCATCATCCGCGGAACATACAACACTCGTTCCAGAATCACACGCACCTTCATCTGCAGCGGTCATGATCTCGGATATTTCGGAAGAGGTGACAGAAGAGACGCAGGAAATGATTCAAGTGCTGGTTTCACGAATCAAAGAGCTCGAAAGCAAATTTGGGTTCCAACGGCGTCATCATCGACACCAGCAGCAATGAGAAGTCGCACTTAACGTCTTCGATTGCAAATCCAGAGTCATGGTAGTAAACAAAATAATAAATAAAACACTGCGTTTCCCGCAAGACATTAAAAAAAACCATGTAATTTTATTAATATCGAAACTTGAGGCCTTCTTCCTCCAAAACTTCTCCGATCAGTTTGAGCTCCTCCTCCTCCAGTTTCTTGAGAGTTTCTTCCAGCTTCATCAAATCCTCACTACGATCAACCCCACTTCCAATGCCACCCCCACCAGCTTTTGCTACACGCGCTTCTAACCCTTGACGAAAGCCTGCATCGATCGCCCGATAACACTCTTCAAACGGTCCACCCATACCGCTACGCAGCTGAATCCCCCGCTCCACCTCCAACATTACAAATGCAAGTTCCTTCTCCAATTCTTCAATCACTTTGGGTTTCACACCTTTAGCAGCCTTGGCGTTTTCCAACCTTTGCCTCGCCAGCCACAAGTCCCGTTCATACAATTCTTTATGGCTCACCGCGTTCATCACCCAATGATGATGCACGCGTTCCCGATCTAAAACTTCACTGCGGAAAAATGTAGCAGCCGTCGAAAGGTTCGCCGACTCGGAGCTCAAGAGTTTCAACACTTGTGAAACAGAGCGTCGTGCAACAACTGGCGGTAATTGCGAACGTTTCTCCAAATGGAACAATTGCACGATTGCCTTGAGGTTGTTGTATGTCGTCATGGTGATTGAGCGGTACCCCAATTTGGCACAGACTTCCAGGAGAGACATGTACGAGCGCGATGTTACGTATGGGTTGACTGAATTGTCGCGTGTGCCGGTGGTGCTGATGATGGCATCATTGATGTAGTGGTTTACACTTTGGAGGTACTTTTTTTCGCTGGCTTCGCTTTCTTTTGAGAGGACAAGAGATTTGAGGATGACTTCAATGTCATCATCTTTGGGATTGATTCTGTGGGTTGACGATACTGCTGCAAACGCTTTGAGGACGTTTGAATACTCTTTGCAATGGAAGAGGGATGCAAGAGCGAGCGACAGAGTTTCGCTGCCAAACAAAATGAAAAACAAAAAACGGACACGTTAAAAACCAATCCTCATGTGAAATTGCAAATCTCAAACGACCGTACCCATCAATTGCCAGATTCGAGGCTTGATACGCGTTAAACTGCCGCATCACGGCTCCATAATTTCCACAATTATGATGAGCCGCAATTAGGCCCCGATAGCACGGAATGTTGAAGGCGCTTTTCTTCTTGCTGATATTCTGCTCCAGCCGACTGTGAATGATCCCAACCATATGCTTATCCTGAAATGTCCCAAACGCATCCAGAAAGGCCAATAAAGTCGGCTGCGATGGCCAGATGCTGAGCTCTTCCAAGTCCTGCCACAAATCTTCAACGACACGTGCAATATGGACCAGAGTTGGCGCGCCCTTGACCGAATTTCTAAACGACAAGATTCCGCTTGCTCGCTGCATGTGGAAAGGATTTGCATACTCTTCCCTGCCACCGCCATACAAAAGTACAGCAATCAGCTCGCGAATCGATTCTTCTGAGACTGTGGGATGGAAATGAAGGTTGGCTCGCTTTGTACGTTCCCGAGTCATTCTTGCACGCGCAATTTCGTGGGTTGCGATTGCATTTCTTGGGTCAGCAATGCTGGCACGGTATAGACCCGCAAAGACGTCTGCACTAAGACCTAGCCCTACTTGCTTCATATCGAGCACGATTTGACGCGAGCACTCGACAAGAAGACGTGGAACGTGCGCGGGTATTACGGTCGTGTCTTTCGATGGGTTTGCTGGCAGGAAAGCGTGCAAAGTGTGTCGGATTAATGAGCTCCAGTGGTGCGGTTTCAGGGCATTCAAAGTGCCAGGCGATCGCGTTGACACGATCAGGTACAGGTTCCAGATGTGCTCGGGATTTAAGTTATTCAGAACTTTCGAATCATTGCCATGCGGGGCGAGGTATGGCAGCGCAAATGCTTCCAGCCCAGCGCGGGTTAAGCGTACGTTATTCTTGAAGAGTCTGAGCAATTCAGGGTCTTCCCGAGGGCGCTCAGTCCATGCACGGTAATACGTGTCCAACGGATCGTACCATTTCTCCACCAGTTTTTCCCTGAAATCTTGGTACATAGGAAACAGCGGTAATGCTCTCCGTTCCACAGAATGCGGGTTTTGAATGAATCCAGGCTTCACAACGACATTCAATGGTTGTGGAATGTGTTTGTTGCTACGCCAAGTCGGTGCTTGCCGGGTTTCTTTATGGCCTCGCAGTTTGCGGGATGAACTGAGTGTGTCGAGGATATCGGACCAACTGCTTTGACGTGCGTCATGGATCAAATTCATCTGCTGATCCAGTATGCTTGTTTCGTTTTCGGGTGAAGGTTCACCTTCGTATGCTGGATCATTTTTGAATACAAATTCGGATGGAGTGCTGGTGGTTGCAAATGATGATTTTGATGAGGAGTCTGATGAGTGAATGCTTGAAGGAGGGTTGGATGCCGCAACGCCGCCGTTTGATGAAATGGAAGTAGGATTATTCGCCGCTGCATCTTTGGGCTGTCTAGCTGTTCGCCGTTTCTCTATGCGGACAAATGCGCCGTTGACCATTGCCCACTCATCGCTGTCGTCATACTCGTCTGCTTTGCTCGTTGAATTCGACGCATGTCTCAGTGAGCTCTGTATTATCCGAGTGTGTAAAATTGTCTGGTTCATACTCGTAAGGCATGTATGCTTCTGAGTCCAGGTGTTCTGCCATTGGCTTCGTGCGAGGGTGAGCAGATGACTCCTCATTTTTTTTGGATGTGGAAATAAAAAGAAAAGCGAACTCGATTTTAATAAAATCTTCGCCTGACACGAAACGCGCGTGTTTTTGATCTTAACACGGACCAAGGAGTCCAACACACATGCGAGTATTTGGGTGGCAGACTCGAGCGCGTAATGAAAGTAAATGCCGGTGAGATCCTTCGGGTACATCATCCACCGGTCTGGATTCGTTTGAAAGATCTGCGTAAGAGCATTTCTCGCTTTCATGGCGCTCTCAGATGTGTTCGGATGCATCTTACTTTTATTACTTTTATGACTGATTTAAGTATCAATACTATCGACCCAAACTCTGAAAATGAGGCTCTCTTCCACCGTATTCAAGCAACACAGTTGTTTTTGAAATCAATCCATCCATTGTTGCATACCGCATCTCCAGCATCCAATGGAGCCAGCGACACTCCCGCGCCAACGCCCGTGCACTGAATTATGGTTTTGCCACACTGTTCAGCGCAAAGAAACTGATTGGCAACCTTGCAGTCCGCAACAGTGTGAGTAGCACCTGTCGTGGGAGGCTGTGGCTGTGGCTGTGGTACTGAGGGTTCCTTCGTTTCAACTGTGGTTGTAGCAACCGTTTTGGTCTGCTGAGTCGGCTTTGGCTTTCTTGATTTGGTAGATGGTGCAGGAGCTGGAGGGGCAGTTGGTTTTTGGGTAGGCGGTTTTGGTTTTTGAGAAGTTGGGTTCGGTTTTGGGGCTGGTGGTTTTGGTTGGTCTGGGGTAGTGCTGCCACCTCCTCCTTTGATCAATCTGAAGTAGGAAGCATTTAGAAAACAGTGAAAAGATCAGGAGTAGTAACAACAACTCACTGAATATCAGAGCATGACTGGTAGTATTCCTTTGGAATCAAGTCCGTGGAACTCCAAACAAAACGCAAGATGCAATCTGAGCATGTCACTTGCTCCATGTTTTTCAAGGTGAAAGTCCAGTCGAAGCTAGATCCTGCCTGGACAACGCAGTTGTTTCCAGAGCCAATTTCCACAATTTTACCGCTCGCTGAGTCAATCAACTCGGCACTGCATGGCCCGGGGTGCTTGGCGCTGATGGTCAACCCGATCGAGTGGGACGCACCGTTTCCACCAAACGAGACCGGAACCACGCGTGATTTTGGAAGTCCGTGGCAAAGGATCTTTGGGTTGCCTGGGCCTTCGAGCTTGTCGGGGTTGTCGTCGTTGAAACCTCGCACGGCGCCGTATGTTTGCTTGTTGGCAAGTCCCGCTGGTGAGTTCATGTACCCGTGCGCTTGGACCGTGAGAGCGAATTGCAGAGCAGTGAGAATGAGCTGGAGCATTGTATGTTTGTGTTTGTGGGTGAATTGGAGGAATTGGATGCGGTTGTTTTATACCCCCACTCTGCGCGCACTGGCGCAAATTTCATTCATGTCACGTGGTGCAGCTGTCAATTAGATTTATTTCAACCTGTCAGATGAGATTTATTGAGCGTGTCATGCTTGCGGTTGAAGCAACGTCAGATGAGATTTTTATAAGCATTTTTATGAAGCACCCACGCATGAACCAGTTGTAATTTTATTCCGTGCAGGCCAATTCATGTCCGTATGGGCTGGCTGTGCAGGGTTGCGTTATAATATATCGCCCTTATACAATCGTTGCATTCAAAAGGGAGTCTTTTTGTGCGCGGCACTTCTTGACACTCAGGAATGTGACACGCATTCCCCGGCATTAGTAGTTTGACAGGCCGGATATCTTTATCTTTTCTTTTTATACTCTTTTACGCGTTTCCACACTCGTCTATTTTATTATTATTTTTGGAGCATTTGGAGCAATGCCCAACAGTACCGTCTGGGTTTCGGCTGGCTTAGCAGTGGGCCTGATCCTTACTGCCCTTGCGATTGCTGCCTTGTCTCGGTGGTTGCATCGTAGCCGAAATGCAGACGTGGAAATTCCGCCAGTGCGTGAAATGGAAGTTCACAGTAACCGCAACCGTGTCGGAACCCATCAAGGTAACTCAACATTTACGGTGTTTCGCCTTCAACTCGAAACCGACATGCTACTTTTGACCAGCACAACATTTGAATTCCAAACGCGCAGTTTCTTTGGCACATGTTCCCCAATCTTTCAGCACAGATCAAGAAACGCATCAATTCCTTGCGGCCCGTGGCCCTGAGAATATCCCACCAGCGACACACTCATATCAAAAGCAGACACCATTGAATGATCCAGTTGACCCGGCAGAACCCACACCTTTCGATGAACAAGTCGAGAAGCTGAAAGATCCTGTGCCTCAACCAACACAGTACCAACTTCCCAACTCGCTGACTGGCATCAAAAGCCGGGCAAGCATCTTTGCATCCACCGCATCGCTTTCAAACAGCCGTGCCAGTAATCTGAACTCGGTGTACGGAACTCCAACTTCGAGTGTTGGCTCGATTTTCGCAAACACCGATTTGGACCCACAAGCGGATGACATCTCGGCGGATGTGCAGCCAGGATCGTTGCAAAAGAAAGCCTTGTTTTTTAGCGCAAGCAGCCTGCTCGAAAGGGATGCCTGAATGATGTTTTAATAAAAGAATCTTGATGACGCCGACCAGGCAACGCGAAGAGTTTTTGGCATTTTGCACGCAAATCATGTTCGAAGCGTATATTCTCCCTTCCCTGCATTATTGACAGATGAAAAAAAAAAGAAACTCAGCCATCTTCCTTATTTTCGACAGCATTGAAACCATCCGTTCCCATCGGTCGCACTGAATCTGAAACGCGATCGAGGCTTTTGTCTTTTTCTTTTTTCTTTTTCCGATTTCTCACACCACCATTGAATGCGGTTCACGCCGTTGTGCTTGACAGTTGCCTGCGATCACAATCACCGTCAATATTCCACCACACGAAAAGAATTTAATTGAGACACGTATAAGCTACATGATGCTTCTCTTTCGCGAGTTCAAAAATTTAATTCCTCAGCCCCCCAGAGCCTACTAAATTTATCGGACAGGAATCGCATATAAACAGCATGCTACCCGTACCTAACAGTGCACCATAAACATGCTTCAACTCATCTTCCTCGCCTTGCATTTTGCACGTACAATCAGCGCTCACGGCTACATGATATCTCCAGGCGGACTCAACAACAAGGCCACTTTTGGTGCAGTTCGTGGATTCGGTGGCGATAACCCTGACATTCTACAGAACCCTGCCAACCCAAACAACATGTGCAAGGGACTACCCAAAGGTCGTGTTGTTCCATTGTCGTTGGGAGGCAACGGCGCTTCACACTCTGTCGGTCTCAGCATCAGTGCCAAACACCCAGGCCCCTGCAGCATGGAGATCATTGACTCTGCGACGAAACGCATTGTCGAGATTGGGGCTGGTAATAACTGTGCTACTCAGGCAGGAAGCCGCTTCGACTGGACTTTTACTTTGAAAAACATGGAGCAAGTGACGTGCACAGATTGCATCATGCGATTTGTTTGGAGTTCCTCCAACTTGATCCCGACCGAGTTTTACCAGACCTGCGCGGACATTACGTGAGTCCAAAACATTTGACACGTGTCTGTTTTTTCAACTGTTTTTTTTGACGGTGAATCCATTCCATTCCAGATTGACAAAAGCTGGTGGCAACAGTCCGGCTCCACCTCAACCACCACAACGAAACCCGCAACCACAGCAACCTTCTCCCGAACCGTCACCCAAGCCAAACCCGCCAGCTCCCACTCCAAAGCCAAACCCACCCACTCCACAGCCAAAACCCAACCCACCACCAACCCCTCCTCAGCCAAACCCGCAACCTGCTCCTCAACCCAACCCGCAGCCACCTACGACTGGCGGAAACACCCACACGCCCGCTGACTGCAAAATTTCGAACGAGTTCTTGTGCGTTCAGCAGTGCGGCAAGACCCTTATCCACTGTACCGGAGCGGGAACTGGAGTTTTGACTGGTGCTCTTGATGGAGACAATGCTGTTTGCAACAATGGTCGCATTGACTTTAAATCGAACTGTGTCGCATAGAAACTGACTCTGGCAGCGCCGTTTTTTAGTTGGGCAAAATTTGTGGTGTGGCAGAAAAGAGTTTTAACAATTTTACAAAAAGCAATAAATTATCCGTTTTACATTATACAAACAGCGGTTACGTTCTACCATCAAGCTATCTTGGTTCTTCTACTATGAGCTCTTTTTTATGCAGATGTGCGTGTGCTGTTCTTGCAAAGTTTCGGTATCTTGGACCAGCGTTCTCTCCGACGGCAAATATCATACGAAATGAAAAGAAAGCACCCCAGGCTCTATTGGGATAGGGCAGAAAAGACTTAGCCGGGTTGCAGTCGGTGGTAAAAAGTTTGAAAATCTTCATTGGGGCACAAAAATCTCATCTCAGTCTGACAGGATGAACATTTTTGGAGAAACTCGTCGCCATGTCTGAGTCTGCAAAAATTCCATGAGATGCTGGGCATGTGACAGGCAAACAATAGAATTACTCCACAACGGAATTTTAAACTCTTTAGAGTATTTATACGACAGTGGTTTCGAACAAGTAAACTGAGAACCACATAACATCACTTGAAAATGCTTCATATCATTCTTTTTGCCCTTTCCTGCGCTCAGGCCATCCATGCCCATGGGTACATGATATCTCCAGGCGGACTTAACAACAAGGCCACGTTTGGCGCCGTTCGAGGTTTTGGAGGTGACAACCCCGACATTCTGCAGAACCCTGCGAACCCAAACAATCTGTGCAAGGGACTTCCCAAAGGTCGCGTTGTTCCAATTTCTCTTGGAGCCAATGGAGCGTCGTACTCGGTCGGACTCAGCATCAGTGCGCATCATCCGGGGCCCTGTAGCATGGAAATCATTGATCCTGCGACTAACAAGATTGTTGAAATTGGTGCTGGGGACAATTGTGCCACGAATCCTGCGAGCCGTTTTGATTGGACGTTCACGCTGAAAAACTTGGACCAAGTGACGTGCACGGACTGTATCATGAGATGGGTGTGGAGCTCCTCGAATCTTGTACCAAAGGAGTTTTACCAAACCTGCTCTGACATCACGTATGTTGACTTGCTTTCTGAAGTCCTGTTTGATGAAAACTGACCAGCAGATATTATTCCAGCTTGTCCAAAGCCGGTGGTGGTGGCGGTGGTGCACCAGCTCCTCCTCAGCCTCAGCCGAATCCTCCCAATCCTCCTGTACCCCAACCAAACCCAGTTCCAACAACAACGCGTACGAGACCTCAACGCACTTCGCAGCCACAGCCCAACCCGCAACCGCAGCCAAACCCACAGCCACAACCGCCAGCTCCCGGTGGTGCAGGGCGTACTCCCGCAGACTGCAAAACAGCTGGAGAGTTTCTCTGTGTGCAGCAGTGTGGGAAGGTGATGATTCACTGCACGGGCGCTGGTGCTGGAATTCAAACTGCTGCGTTGGACGGGGACGATGCCGTGTGTAACAACGGGCGCATCGACTTTAAAACCAACTGCGTTGTCTGAAGGAGTTATTTGTTTTCTTTTTAAATTTGTTTTTATTGAAGTGCTATTTTTGTTGACGTCATAATCAGTTTACGCGTTTGTTGACACATTTTATATTTATTTATCGTCCAAAATGACAGCCAAAGTCGCAGCACGCACGGGAGTCTTTCTGTTCGAGTCGCCACTCAGCAGTGCATCATGGCGAATCAGGTGCGTTCTTCTGAGACATTGATGCAGCGTTTACGAGAAGGCGGCTTACCAACTGAGACAGAGCTGCTCTGGTGTACAAGTCCATCCCTTTTGAATCCATTGTGAGCAAACGAAGGCCCGTTCAGAAACTTTTAAAAAACTGACCACCCATCCCAGATCATCAACACGGCCAAGAATGAGCATAAGCTTCCCCAATACACGGCCATGAATCCATCAGGCCTTGTTCCGACGCTTCAAATCGACGGCATATTTCTGAATCAGGTTTATAGCTGTCATATATCCCAACTCATGATTGCTAATGCATTGCTTGTTTATTTGATGGCTTGTTCAATTATCAGACGCCATCCATTTTTGAGTATTTGGAAGAAACGCGGCCGACGTCGCCGCTGCTGCCTCCCGCGACCGATCCCGTCGCACGTGCACGGGTTCGTGCACTCTCGAGCATAATCATGTGCGACACGCATCCAATCCAGAACTTGAGCGTGCTCGTCAAAATTTCAAATCTACGCGGACGCGAAGGACGCGATAAAGAAATGGCAAAATGGGCGATTGAAAAAGGATTTACCGGTGAACTTTTTTTTCGCTTTTCTATTTATTTATTTTTTTTCTTATTCTGATTATTTGGTTATTTCTTTTACCATGATCAGCTTACGAGAAAATGCTTGCAAGCACAATGGGCACCTACTCATATGGCGACTCGTTGACCGTCGCTGACATTTGTTTGGCAGCGCAGCATTACAACGGCGTTGCAAAGTATGACGTCGACATGGCGCCGTTCCCACTGATTTCAAAAGTGATGGAAACTGTGTACCAACACGATTGCATCAGCAAAACACATCCCAAAAACAATGCGTGATGTGTACTCTCTTTTTTATTGGTCTTGGAGAAAAAAATGAACAGTATCAACTGGTATTCAAAAATCATGAAAAAATAAAAAAATAAAAATTAGCCGCCCACGCGCAACCTCGCATCCAGAACTATCGCTTATGTTAGTATCCATTTCCGATTGAAATGATATTGTTTTTGACCCAGTTCCCTGGAGGGTAGTAGTCGCAAGTGACAATGTAGCCGCTGACGGTGGGACACATGATGGACGCACATCCGACTTGCAAAGACTCGGGTGCAAGAACTTGCGAATAATGTCCCCATTCATGAAACGTGTTCATGTTTGACCCGTCGTCTGAAAATATGATGGAAAAAAAAGTAAATATCAAAAAAAAAAGCTTGCCATGTCAAAGCAACTCACATAGTTCACACTCGTCAATCCATAATGCGGCAGCATCCACGAATGCATCAGAGGAAATGCTTGTGAGACCCGATCCCCAAGTCATGTACAAATTTTGACCGACTCTGTGAGGAAAGTTTATGGTGGGATCCACGACGTGTTCCAGAATGCAGCCTTTGTTGGCGCCAACAGATCCATGAAGCTGGAAATGTTTTTCAAAAGTTTAGAATTGTCATTCACAGCATTAAACTTTTTCTCAACTGCTGCGCCTTGGGCGAGACTTTGGTTCCAGACTAGCGATGCCAACGGTTTGGTCAGCTTTAATTGCTGGGAAACATAGTTTCTAACAGCATTGTGCACCCCTACGACATCATTAGACGCGCTGGATGTGGAGACATAGGAAGAAACGAGCTGGTTGACGACGTTGCAATCAATTCTTGAATCCTTGCCGGAAGAAGTTGCAACTGCTGTAGCTGTGGTTTTAGTGGTGGTGGTAGTTGTAGTTGTGGTAGTTGTTGCCACAGGGTTGAGCACGCTTGAAACCGCGCATGGAAACTTCCACTTTTGGTATTTTGACAAGTTACAATTCCGAAGCGCAACAGCATTGCCCGTGATCATTCTCTTGTTCAAGCTTTCCAAGCATAGTTTGGAGTTGCCCTTTGGCTGGATATACGGCGCTGCATAAGTCCAGGATATTGCTCCCTTACAAGAAACGAGCTTGACACTGTTTCCAGATGACAACGAGAGACACTGGTTGTTTCCTCCCTTAACGACAATTTGGTTCTTGGAGTTGAGAGAGAATTGCGCTTGGGCGTTTTTGGATTTGCTTGCTGGTGCTAAAACAAGCGAGCTGCCAACTTGAAGGATCAGCGAAGTTGATGTAAGTGAGATTGAGCAGGAGGTCATTTCTTTGTTTTTTTTGTGACAGGTTTTCTTTTGTGGGGCAATCAATAGCCTTTGTTGGGGGTGACTTATTGTCTTTGAGCGCGCTTGGATGGCTATTGTTTTGTTATGCATCAATGACACTGTTTAGTTTCGATAAGTTGCTTTGGTCTTACGCTGTGTTACTGCTGGATTTTGCTGTGAGGAAGGTGCTGAAGGAGGAGGAGTCGTGTGGTGTCGGAACACGTAATAACCCGTGTCTCGTTTTCTTTCTGAGCATCCAAAATTGGTCCCATTTATGCCGCGTGTTATAAGTGCGAGTAATGCCATTTCTCAATTCCGTCTCATGCCTGTTTCTTTTTCGGTGTTGTTCTTTGGTGTGTTCAAAAAACAAGGATTTTGTGAGCGAATGATCAGCGTGCTCACAGCTGGACTGCGCAACAGAAAAACTGGAAAACCAGCTCCGCAACCGGCATCAAGGACCGGGGCTTCCATTCAACGCTTTCCGGCCAAAGCGCTGCGTCAACAGAAGTCGAATCCAGCCAGTGGGAAATGGACGCTATACATTGCGATTGCCATTGTGTTGGGTGTGAGTATCTTTTGTTTCATTGCATATATTCCCAACTCATTACTTCTCTGTCTCTCTCTCTCTCGTTTCCCTGGATCGGCCAGCAAGCTGCTCTGGCTGTGTATATTATTCGTTCATTCTCGCATTCAGGAGCAAGCGAACGATACCTTGTCCACAACGCCATCATTTACTCGTACACCGGGTCTGAAACGGAACTGCGGGCCCCTTTTGATGCATTTGTTGTTGGATCGGATGGCAAGTTTGGTGAAAGACACTGGCGTTTTTGTCGATGGGGAGAGAGGTTTGACTGAGGCCGCTCTGTTTTTGTTCACACAGAGGCAGTCGGATCATCGGCTGATTTGAAACAATCGTTCTGGCATTTGAATCAGTTTGATGCGCGTGGTGCGGTAGTTGTTCCTGGGCTGATTGACACGCATCTGGTTTGTTTGTTTCCTCTCCCTTTCGAAAAAAACCCAATGCTGACGAAGTTTCTCGGTGTTTCAAAGAACTTGGCCGAACATGGGCAAAGTATCCTGAATGCAAACTTGCGAAATGCAAAGTCTGTGAAGGAAAGTCTTTCGCGCTTAGTTCGCCACTTGAATGGAAACGCGGATATTGAAGCTACTGCGGGTGAACGTCGAAAATGGCTTCTTGGTTGGGGATGGGATCATACCATTTGGACGGATGGAACCGGGAAATTCCCGACAAAGGTGTTTATTGATGATGTTGTTGTTTTTCTTTCAAGCTTTCCTTGCTCAATTTATCACCAATGCGTTTTCACACAGATGGATCTTGATTCTCATCCGCGACTCAAAAATGTCCCGATTGCGCTCTTCAACTCGGACAACACTGCAGTCTGGTGCAACGTTGCTGCGTTGTCGGTCGCATCAATAACCCGGCATACCAAATCACCTAAGGGAGGTCAAATCATTGTTGATGCTTCTGGGGAACCAACTGGAGTGTTAGTTGGTTCAGCGCAAATGCTCGTTCGAAACGCGCTTTCGCAGCGATTCTCGCAAGACCGTGAAAATGCGGTCTTGGCTGCAACTAAAGCCGTATTGGTCAAAGGAATCACTGCAGTTTATGATGTTGGTTCTTCTTTGGAAGATGTTCAACTCTATCAACGGTACTCTTTTGCTTTGGTTTAAATCGTTGTTCACGCTTCTTGTTTTTTCACTCACACATGCGCATATCTCTGGGAAGGTTATTAGACAAGGGCAAACTTTCGATTCGGATACGTGAGACATGGTTTAAAACTGCGTGATGCATAATCGCATAGAACACTTACAAGGGACCTGATCTTCACAGATTCAGCGATTCAATGTTCCGCATCCACTTGTGACTCGCTGCCGCCAGCGAATGAAATCATCAAGACAGCCAATGACTACCTCTCTGCCGAATCAATCCGTTTGACGTTGGACGGTGGCCTTTCAACGTGGAGTTCATTGCTCCATGAGCCATACAGTGATGACCCAGATTCCACCGGCCATTCGTTCATTTCGGTTGTCGATTTAGAAACTGTTTTATTGAAGGTGCGCAGCAATCATATCAAAAACACTTTTGTTCTTTGTCGACGGCGGTTTTTAAGAACAAAAGAATGTTTTGTCTCTACAGGCTCTGGGTCAAGGATATCATGCATCTCTCCAATGCGAAGGAGACGCTGCAATCAGCCAAGCGCTCAATGTTCTCGAGCAAGTCTCTAAATTGCACAGCAACTGGATAAACCGCATTCGACTGAGCGGGTTGAGTTGTTTTCGAACTGAAGACGTAGACCGCATGGTTTCATTAGGAGTGGTGGCGAGCGTCCAGCCATCTGTTTCTTTAAATCGAAAACAAAAAAAGATTCGACTCGGAAGCGGTCGATTGAAGGCTGCTGAGCAAGCGTGGAAGCGTATGTTTGAAAATCGAGTGCGAGTAACGTTTGGCGGGGGAGGAGATCCGATGAATACAATCTATGCTGCGACTGCCAATGAAGCGGCGGAGATGGAGGATGTTTCCCAGATTTGGACGCGCCAGCAGGTGTTGCATGGAATGACAAGGAACGCAGCGATGTCTCAAAACAATATGGGCCGGATTGAAAAGGGGTATTTTGCAGATTTTGCCATGTACACGCAAGATTGGGTGAAGGATGAGGAGAACGGGGGCATCATCGGAGATATGGAGCTGATTGGAATTGAGGCTGTTGTGACTGTGGTTGGAGGCGTTGTCCGACACGGACAGATGAAGTACACTCGCTGAAGCTGTGGTATTGCATGAGTGTGTGTTTGTGAAGGAGGATGGGATGCGTTCATGTCAGGCGTAATATTAAGGGGGGGGGGGGGGGGGGAGGGGGGAGGTGACGCCCAGTCGATTTATTGCAATTTAAGGATATTGAAAAAATTGTTTCAAACGCGCGCCTCAAAAGTGACTAAGGCGAGCGGGAAGCGAGGGAAGCGAGACTGGGGAGATGGAGGGAGGGAGGGCGTGATCAGGAGGGGATGATCAGGATGAACCCGTCTGCCTGCCCGCAAGAGCAGAGCTGTCTGTCGCATCCGCGGGCGCCTCCTTCCTTTGGGGAATTTCGGAATGGAAGTCCCAAAAATAGAAAGCCCAATTTGCTGACGCTTGACTCGATCAACAAAAACCATCAAAGAATCTCATCCCAAAAACCACCTCCATCACCCGCACATAACACACTCAACCCTCACACACACATAATGCTTCTCCCACGTGCCAGACTCATCCGCTACGCCGTCGGTGTCTTCCTGACCATTGCCGCCATCATCGGAGGTCTTACAGCCGTGGCCCTCGTTGCCCGCAGCAAGCAGGGGGACAAGTACAGCTACTATGTCGCCTCTCCCACCATCAACGGAACCAGCCTCATTATTGGCGCCGATGTCCAGACCATCGATGTCTTGGGCGGGACAATGAAGGTGCTTTACACTTTCGAGGCCGTCGGACCCATCGCAAAGGCGAACCCAAGTCAAATTGTTTATGACGAGCCTGCGGTACCAATCAACGTGACCATTGGTTCTCAGGCATTCAGTTTCAAGGCCAACCAGCCCATGCTGTGGCAGACGGGCATTTTACCCATCTTTGGCGACTACAACGACTACCCCTTCGACAACTTTACCAGTCTGATCACCATGTCCGCTACGTACGGCTCGAACCAGACACTGCTCCCAATTACTTTGCAACTCTCTGGAGTTCCCAACGGGTTCGAAGTTGCCTATGCGGCGGAGCTCATTGAAGGGGAGACTTACGGAGAAGCGCTCATTGTCCGAAACCCAACCGTCAAGACTTTTGCAATGCTGATCATGATCACGATGTGGTTCCTTGCGATCGCCAGTGCCACGTTTGCTGTCTGCTTGCATGCGTTTGAAAAGAAAGTTGAGGGACCTTTCGTTGCGTTCACGATTGCGCTCTTGTTTGCGATGCCAGGAGTGCGTAACACGATGCCAGCAGCGCCACCTGTTGGATGCCTTGCGGATCAGATGGTGCTTGTGTGGGTCATGGTGATCCTCGCCATTTGCGTTTTGTACTACTTTGTCAAGTTGATTTCTGGTCTGATGCCAGCGCCGGCTGAAGCTGGAAAGCCGTGAGTGTGGCTCCATTCTCATTGTCGGCCGTTTTTCCGTTTTTCCCAGCGTGACTTTTTTTCTGTTGGTCTTTGAAAACCCAACCTCATATCCAACAGTTCATTAAAAAATTGGCTGTATTGAAACAAGCTTTTGCTATGATTTACTGCTTTCTTGTGAGAACCAACAAGTGCCCCCAACGGACGCTGAACGAGTGCAGTCGCAACCAGAGGACGACTGGCTGGAGAGATGGATGTGAACATGGAATAGGAGAACGTGAATAAGAAGCAGGATCTGGCAACGAAACACACGCCGTGCGAGCACAAAACATCCGCGTGAGCACTAGACATCTCGCCAGACTGGGTGTGTGCGTGAACAGGATCAATCGATCGGCCATGTTCACCAACAACGACGACTGGGCAAGCATTGTTCAAGACTGTTTTCCAAAGTGTTCAACAAAATGTTCAAGCTGAAAAACGTATAAAAAAGGGTCCAAGCGACTTTCTTGAATCCACTTCCACAAAAAATGACCGCCTCGAATCCGACTCTGCGCAAAAAGTACATCTGCTACGGAGTCACTGCGCTTCTCTTTCTCGCAGCCATCATCAGCTGTCTCACGGCCGTCGCTGTCGTGGCCCGCAAAAAGAGCGAAAGCAAGAACGACTACTACGTCGAATCACCCGCAACCAATGTGACTCCCCAAATTGTTGTGCAAGTCGACACTGAATCTGTCGACGTTATGGGAGGACACATGAGATGCCTGTGCTTGTTCTTCTTGGCAGACGACTTAATCGCCCCAGGTTCCGAAGAAAAACTGTATCCCGAGCCAAAGTCTGCAATCAGCGTCACTATCGGTCCCAAGCAGTTCAGCTTCAAAGCAAACCAACCCATGCTGTGGCAGTCGGTCAACATCCCCGTCTTTGGCGACTTCAACTTTTACCCCTTTGACACTCTGGAAAGCATCATCACTGTCTCCGCCACTGCTGGAGACAACACAACTCTGCCTGTATCCTTAATCCTGACCGGCATTCCCAATGGGTACAACTTCCGTTACACTGCCGATACTCCTGACGGCTTTGAAGCAGTCGGTAAGGCGGATATCGAGCGTAACGTAACTGTCCGGTCTTTTGCCACGTTGATTATGGTCATTATGTGGTTTCTTGCCCTTGCAAGTGTTACTTTTGCTGCCGGTTTGCAATTTTATGGTAAAAAGGTCGAGCCCCCCTTTGTGGCCTTTACCATTGCTCTGTTGTTTGCCATGCCTGGTATCCGAAACACCATGCCGTCTGCCCCGCCCATTGGATGCCTTGCGGATCAAATGGTGCTGGTCTGGGTTATGGTGATTCTTGCTCTATGCGTGCTGTATTACTTTGTCAGGCTGATTATGAATATCATCCCCGAAAAAACTGCATACGCCCCAGTGCAGGCGTGAGAGCAGTTGCGACAAAAAATAAAACATGAGCTTATAAGCGTAAAAAAAAAAAAAAAAAAAAAAAAGACCGGTCCGTCCGACATGTAAATAACATCTATGCATACCATTTATTTATTCGTCAGATTTTGGAACACCTCCGCCGTACTTGGGATGGCCAGTGATCAAATCGTGCCTCAATTTCACCAACGTTTCCTTCATTTTCTCCATACTATCGAGACTCTTTGCCAACGATATTGGCAACGCATCCATCAAATTCTCGCTATGCTCCACCAATCGCTTCCTAATTTCCGCCATCGTCTCTTCCACGACTTCTACCGGCTCATCCGCTGCAACAACAGCTTTCGCCACTGGTGGAATCACTGGAATAACATGTACCGCGTTTCGTTCCCGGGCAACTCGGACAGCATCCAATGTACGTTCAAGTCTGTCACTTAGTTCCGCCATCCAAACGATATTCAGTACAGTCAAGCTGAGACCAAACATGACGGCCAACATGGCCAGGCCAAGCATTTTCGTGTTGATGCTTGGGTTCGTTATTAGAGATGAAACAGTGTGTAGAAGTGATGATGACGCTGGCTCATTTGGTTTCGATTCGTTTGTCGCGTGGGTTGTTGTTGTTGTTGGTGCTTTTCCAGATTCGTTGATTGGGACGAGGACTCCCAGCATTTTTCCGACTGAAATGGTAGGTTCGACAATCAGCGCATTTGCGCTCGAGACCCAAAATTTGGACGAAAAGAGAACATTGTCGGTTTCTTCGGCTGATGCCACGATGGGAGTCGGAGTTGTTGGTAGTGATGACGTTCTGGCGGCTGCTTTCACTTCAGGTACTGGGGAGGGAGTTTGGACTCCTGAGAGTGCAACGCACAGCGCATTTGCAAACAAATGATTTCTCGTAGTGATGGCTCTTACCATGTCTGAAAAACGACCCAAAAATCAGTTGGGAAACCTTTGAGAGAAGAAAAGAAATCCAAAAACCTGGAGGCGTGTCGGTGTCAGGTTTTGAGTGGATCTTCAAACGGAAACTGTGCGGCGCTTCATACGTCCAGCAGAGACGCTGAGTAAAGGAGACATTTACGGTGCCAACTTTTTGGATGGTTGAACCTCTAAAGTTCATGACCATGTAGCTGTCAAACGAAATAATGAGATTCGAAAATTGAGGAATCTACCCTGAAAGAAAACTTACTCTTCGTGAGAGAACACAACCTCCTGCCTCTCTTTGCAAAGCACTCCACTGTCTGAAAAACTGGTTTCAATATCACAATTCACACAAGGAGGAAGCACTGAAAACTCACTCAAACTTTCATCAAAATGAGACGTGTACTCCACGTCTCGAAATGCCCAATTCTTCTCAGCATCCGTCCTCCAACTCCAAAACACCAACCCATCCGAGCGGCAAGCTTCATATGCTTTGGCCAAAATGGCGCTACATTCCTCCTTCATGACCTTTTCAAAAGTCCCACGCAGGGAATGCGGCAACACTTGATTCACCAACAAAATTCCTTCATGTTTTTCACAAGGACAGTTTGCTGCAAGTTTTGAGTTTGTCGTACCAATCGTGACATGTGGATGTGATCCGCTGCTGCCGCCGCCGCCGCCTTTTTCGTTGCCGTCGTTTGGGTTTTGATGGGGGGAGGCGCCTGTCCCGCGATTGGGTGCTCCTCCTTTTGAAGAGTTGTTTGTGTTTGCAGCGCCTGCGTTCGATTTTTGCGGTTTCTTGTCTCCGGATTGTTTATTATTGTCTCCTTCTTCTGAATCACGCACTTCGTCGATTTTTGATTCTGCTCGAAGGATTGTGGGTGCGTCTTTTTTTTGTAGTCGAGCGGCTGCACTTGGATTGTACAAAAGACTCATTCCTTTTTGAAAAGATTAGCGGAAGTAGTCTCGAAATATCGATTTTTTCGAACCTGGAGGCACAGTCACTTTTGATTCCAAATTGGAGATGCAAGAAAAGGCGCTTTGAGATGGGGATGTGACAAGGCCATCAAGTTTCGCGCTGGTTCTAGAAGTCTCTGTTGGTGATTCGACGGTACCTGGTGCTGGCTTGTCTGTCGATGCCATTTTAGAAGGCGAGTGGATCGTGGCGGCCCTTGGGCGGCCTGCTTGTGCGGCTTTTGACGCGGGCAATAGGTGTTCAGCGTCACTCACTGTTCGAGGCCGTCTAAATAAGCAGAGCATGTGCAAAAAAAAATAATCGTCAGATTGGACTAAATTGCAGGTTTCCATTTCAATTTTCTCACCTGATCAACTCAGCGCTGCTGAACATGGACGAGACAAGAAGCGGTACGGCATTTTCATTTGCACCAATATTGATTGCGCTCGATGATTTTGCTGACTGCTTCTTCATTTCAGTCGGCGTTGGAGGTGGTTCCTCATTCATGTATCCGCCCTCTCGCCGATAAAATGTTGTGCTGTGACGGTACGCAGTACCTTGATCGGTTCTTGCATGGGCCTTGACAGACTTCCAATGCGCTGAAATTTCGGCATGTGCAGTATCGCGGTAAAGAAATGACGCAAACGTGTGCTGTGATTGGACGAGAGCAAAGCCGCAATTCGGAAGATAGTCAGGCAAAAGTTCAGAAGACCGCGGAGATAAAAGAAAGAAAATGAGCCCCACCTTTCCTTCCAAAGTCGTCACTTTTATGGCATTTGGGAAGACGCTTGCCGTCATCTTCTTCTCAATCGAGATTATATCCAGCCATTTCACGACCAGGCGCTCTGTTTTCCCAAACACGATCGAATGAAAGCATAGGTAATTTGTGGTTGAATAGAGTTTTCCCTGCCACAGAATATCCTTCTCGATGGCGCAGTTATATACTGGAGAGCAATGTATAAAGTCATGCATCGGTTAGCATAGCAGGGGATTCTCGCCGCAATCGTCAAGATTACCATTGAGCGTGACTTCGTCTGCGCTAATTTCTGGAAACAGTTTGATCATCTTTTTCGAGGAAGATGATCTGATTGAATCCGAGTCCTTCGTTGCACAACAGAAGGCTTGGCCCAGGAACGTCTGCGAGAACTGCGCCGAGCGCTGGTTGGAAGCGTTTGAAGATGGTTGCGAGCTGTTCGAGTCCGTTGTTTCGTGCGAAGCCTGACAATCGGAGAAACATGAGTGCCAAACGATGAGAAAACGGTACTGCGTTTTAACAATTGCCCCAATAAGAAGACACCAACACTTCTCGATCGCCCCATTCTCGCACTCAAAGCTAATGGATCGTCCGTGTTGTTGTCCAGTGATAGTGACATCTCGTCCAATCCGCTCACCGCCGTGTGCCCACCGTGGACAGTTTCGGCCAAGGAGGAATTAGACATGTTTCCCACGGACTTCAAAGTCTGCGTCGGTGCGGAGCCTGGGCGGAGCCTGTTCTCGGCATGGATGTTCGATTGCATGGATGGCGAGGTATCGACGGCCTGGTTGCTATTTGGTGTTCGATGTTTCCTGTTTGGGGCAGTGACGGGGGCCCTGTGGGCGATGTGGCTCATTGTTGGGGTGGGAAAGTGGTTCAGATTGTTTTTTTTTTAAACTTTTATTTTGTATTTAATTTATCTTTAACCGCTCATGCGTTCGCGGAGTATCCGCCGCTCCTATCCGGGCCCTTGCTTATACTGGAGCTACAGACTCTGTCGTGCACGGCCTTGCGCCTGTCGAACCAAAGCAGCTCTGCGTTCAGGCACATGACGTAGGCGAGGTTCTGCGTAAAGAAAGCCACGGTGAGCTCGAAAGGATCCGTGACATGTGAGCTTGCGTAAACCAAGACGCTATTAACGGCAAGCATGATTGCCGATCGAGATACTGTTGTGCCGGTGAAAGAGTGAGTCCGGCAAATAGAACAACCAAACATAAACAAATGAGCCGCCCACCGTTTTCGCTGAGAAGCACCGAAATCACGTCGCCGTATCGAGAACCAATTGCGTTCCAAGTAAAGGCAATGCAAACAGTCGTGCAGAACGCGTCTATGATCATGTCTGCGGAGTTGTCTGCCAAAACCAACAAACTGATTAGCTTTGCGACAGGTGTATCGCCAGCTTCTCACATCCAATGCCCGCAATTGCATGCTGTGAGTACAAACAGCTTCCGGACTGGGAGTCCCAAAATCCATACGACCGTTCAATGTCGTACGCCACCCAGAACGCCCGGTTCAGAATTAAGACAATGGAAGCGGCCATCACGCGTCGATCTCCCTGGCTGATGGCGTGCGTCTTGTACAGTACAAACAGATCTGAGAGTGCAGAGAATGAGTACTTTGAAACGTAGCTGTGGAGAAGCAGCATTACCGAAGTGGAGGAAGAAGAATTGGCTCGCAATGTTCGTGAGGAGATACCTGAAAAACGCGTTGGAAAGCTGTCAGCAAAAAAGTTGGGGGATCAAGCTTCACGTGGGTGCTACCCGACAAAGCAACTTCCTTCGTTGAACACAATCGTTGAAGCAAACAGAAACGAGAAGATGACGGCCCACACGTTGAATATGGTCATTAATGATGCCACGATCCAGTACCGTTCAGGTCGGCCTGGGTCCAAGAAACGAATTCCGGTGCTCACGAGGCTCATGAGCGCCAGCATCACGGCCATGCCGGCCAACCCGCCGTAGATAAGGAACTGCCCGATATCTGGCGTAAAGATCGCAGCTGCCGTGCAGTTACCGCGAGTTTCTGGATCGCCCGCCAAGGGGACGGAGGAATTCGAAAATCCCACCATTTCATAAAGACAATCAGTTCCAGATGACAATGAGTCGGCGTCGGGGATAAGCGCGCAAACAGCACAACTCAGGTTCCAACCATTTATTATCGAATTCAGTAGTAACTTATGGTGTCAATATCAAGGTCACCGACCGCTTCTTTGTTTGCAAGAGACAGTTTCTTCACTCTTCTCCCCAGCCTCGTTCCAAGCTCTGCTTCCACAACACCTCGATTTCCATTCAATCTACCACCACGTGACTTGCGATCAACCATCATCTGGGCAACCAAGCTTCCCGCAAGGATCATTTCAGGAGGCATGCTGCGCCGGACGCATTTGGCTCGTTCGCTGCGACCTCCATCCGTGTTGAAAGGTGGCTCAATCACGAGCTCCCATCGATCCAGGTGCTCGCCTTCAATTGCCACTTTATCGCTCACTTTCAAGAAGGTGCCTGAGTGTCTGGACGTTTTCTGGTCAAGAAACCGGTAACAACGAGAAGACGGATCTCCCATCATAACAGTGCTTGAAACGCCGTCTCTTTCGGACTCCCACGTTGTCGCAGATTCATCAGCACCATGTATGGACCTACTTCTCGGCTTATGAGCATAGCTTGTGGTACAGTCCTTGTCCGACTGTATGGCATGCGTTTTCCAGCCGTGCCAGTTCAACACCAATCGAGTGAAGGGTTGAATCATGCTGTCTCCTGCACATCCAGTTGGACTCGTTACGCCGACCACACCTCCCACACCGATCCGGCCGCAGAAGCTGTCGTGCTTCAGATTGTACGTCGGAACTTTTTCTGAAGCAAAGCGTTTGTTTGCAAGAGTCCCAAATACCGAATTGGCGGGACCTGTGGAAGCCGATGGACTCGCCCTGTCCAGCGTCCCAATCAAATGCCAAGGCTGGTTTCCTTTTGAATATTTAGGATGGAACAATGAAGCGGCTTGTTGTTGTGGATGGGCTTTGCTTTGCTTTTCTTGTGCGTCAGTGGTCGTGGCTCGAAACAAGTCATAGTTCCAGCCAGTGAAGCCAATGCGCTCACTTATCTTCCATATGCTTCGTCCTTGGCTGTCTCGAAGAATGAGTGAATCTTTGTTTCCGACGGATTTCCGATGAATAGTGTATAAAAGGGACCCGTTGCACGCCAGCCGCACATCACCACCTTCAAGCAATAAAACTCAATCTGCTGCAACCAGAAATGGAATAAAACAATTGAGTTTACCTCCGTTCCAAGTATGACTTGATAGCAGCAGCGCAATACGGGAATCGTGCGGAATGGTGTTTCGGCCAATCTGTGGATCTCCCAATCCAACCCCAATACCTCCCCAGCAACTCAAATCTCGCTCTTTCAAAGCATCCAGATGGTTTCGCTGCTGATGAAGTTTCCCTTTCCTCGCCCGATGCACCCACACCTCTAAATTTGACGGAACCCCCACCTCATCCTGAATTAAAGCCCCATCCTCCAACGCCACGTTGAAATCACTTTGCGGGGGTGGAGCAGCATGAATCGGATGAAGATGCTTTGTGGGAATGAGTCTGGGGGATAAGAGGAGATACGCTTCATTTTTGGCTTTGATTGCAGCGATATCCAGGGTTGAAAACGCGTTTGTGGAATGGACAAAATCGGTAGTATGAACGAGATTGGATCTTGTGTTGAGGAACGGAACAATTGTTGTTACACGGGCTGTGTTGGAGCGCCCAAACGCGACTTTACGCGTGGGCGTTGAAGCGCCAGTGGTGTTGTCCTCGTAGTTGTCCTCTTTGTGGGAGGAGTTTGTATGCTGCTGCTTGTGTTGAAGGATGGGCATTCTGGGCGGCATGGATGTCATTTCAGCAGCGACAGTCTTTCTTTTAACGATTGAGCTGAGTTTGAATTTCTTCGCCTGCTCAGCTGGCTTCGCAACGACTTGAGTAAACAGGGACGGCATTGGAGGCATCATCGAGAAGGACTGTGGGGGACCATACGGCAGGATTGGTTTCACCTCGGCGATACCATGATGCCCCCCGCTGAATGGTGCTATTGTCATTGGGAGAAAGAAAATCGCTCATTGTGTCGTCCTTGAAAACCTGGCCAAAAAATTCCCAAGCAAAGTAATTTTGGTTTGCTGGCGGGCCCTGATTCCAGCAGTTGAACCTATCCAGGCATAGGATAAACAAGTCAATGGATTCTTTTGTGTGCTGACGGATTTACGCTTCACACTCAATGCTGCGATGGTGTTTTAAAATACAGTGCAAAATTGAACACAAACCGCCGGGATGACTGCCGGCTGATGCACGCTTTCAATGTCCACCATTTGCTGCAGTGCAAGCAATATGACTTTTTGTGCCGGCGTAGAGGCCCTTGGCTTTGCGTGGCTGCCTTCACCTCGGCGATATTTTCAAGTGGGGGAAAAAATGTATTTGACACGTCCGAATCTGTTTTCACCAAAAAAAATTACACAAAAAAAAACACGCGTTCCTCGCTGGCTTTTCTTTCATTTTTAGTGTAGTGCGAACAATGTGAAGAATGCTCTGCCATCGCATTTTATCCAAACCAACCTCCTTCCATTAAAAGTCATTGTGACACAGTCTGAACAAAATTAACATCACGACACTGAGGGGACAAGAAGAAACAAAATTTAAGCCTTTCATTCACTGACTGCACAACCCCATTCCTTCAAATGTTCTCAAACAAGGTGGCTGCACTGCCCGAGCGGAGCCCAGCCACATCATTCGCGATTTTAGAAGCAAATGAAGCTGCCTTGGCAGTCTGAGCACGCCCATACAAGGGCAGCACTCGGCGATCAGATTTTAATGGACGCGCCCTGATTGTCGAAGCAGGGCTCCCTGAAACATCAGAGGAATGTTCTGCTGATTCAAAAAAAAACATGGAGAAAAGTAAGCAACCGATATAACAGCAAAAAAAGATCAACCAAAAAACGTGCCAGATCGCTCCTCTCTCTTGATCACAATGGGAGTTTCGTCTTTCGCAAAAGAACGCAGCATCGATTCTGCAAATGCACGCTGATCGGACGCGCCTCTGGCTGATGATCTCAGGGCCGACCCTGATCCAGGCACATTTTCCATTGTTGCTTCATTCGGCGAAAAGCGCTTCGACGAGTCCCTCAACATTTTCAACGACTTCCCGCGCAAATATCTTTGTCGCATTGCCTCCTCCTCCTCCTGTTTTGCAACCCGTTCCCACTCCCTCTCCACCATCAATCGAGCATCCTGAAGGACTTCCTTCACGCAGTCAAGTGAGTCATCCACAAGCGCAGCACGAAGACGTTGCACATTCAGGCCAATGTACCGGGTCAAACGAGTTTTGAGTACTTGCTCCGTTTCGTCCATGAGAGTGTAGACAGATTCGATCGGGAACGTTTTGGATGGGTGCTCATCGCCAAGTGCGTCCAGTTCCGCGTGAATAAGACCAAGCAAAAAGTTTTGCAGCGTCAGAATTTGTGTGTCGGAAAATCGCGCAGTCGGACTTCTCGAATCGATAATAATGTTCGAGACACAGTGCGCAATGCGAGCCTGCAAGAAGTAATTAGGTTCATTGCCGCTCATTTTTCGAATGTCTCCATGTATGAATGGAACCATCACTCACACTGTAGTTCCACTCAACTGTCGCTCCATCCTCAGAAGCCACGGATTTGGATGGGCTTTCTGCTGAACCTCCGTATCCACGAGAGATTTTCCGCGCACGAGAACGAGGCTGAAGTGGGCGACCACGCTCAGAAAACAATGTCTCCATGTCATCCTGTTGCTTCTGCTCAATCGCATTCACATCTTCCTCGTCATCCAAATCCGACACAAAATCAGAAAGACTGACTCCTCCCAATTCTTTAGCATCGTCTGCAGTCGCTTCTTCGGCATGAGCGATGGCGGCTTCAG
This sequence comes from Chytriomyces cf. hyalinus JEL632, assembly GCA_025435555.1. Classification (NCBI taxonomy): domain Eukaryota; kingdom Fungi; phylum Chytridiomycota; class Chytridiomycetes; order Chytridiales; family Chytriomycetaceae; genus Chytriomyces; species Chytriomyces cf. hyalinus JEL632. Next base: position 36,721 of record JAIWWG010000028.1, on the reverse strand, counting down.
AAATGCATTGATCACGCTCTTCCATTAACGCTTCCAAATTGAGCAGGAACTTTTGCCGCAGGTAAGACGAATCCAAGTTTTGAAGTGACTTGAAAGTGCTGACAAGGAAGAAAGGCTCCGATTCAAATTTAGAGATGGCGTTGGCAGCACCGCGATAGATTGAATCTTTTACGCCATCATATAATCTGCGGAGACATGTAACCTGTGGTCAGGAAATGCATCAAAAATGAAAAGTCACGCAAGCTCACTTTTTCGTGCGTGCATCCATCTTACTCTTCGATGACTGTACAGATTGAACACGGTTCGATTTCGAAACGTCATTTTTCACAACCAAAGGAGAGCGCAATGGGGCAGCAGCAGCATCTGACCCAACCTTACGTCGATCCTGAATAATCTCATCTGCACGCTTTAAACGACGGGCTTCCATTTTTTCCATAAACTCTGCCATTTTTTCGTCCTCATACTCGTCCCTTTCATCCTCAACATCCTCAACATCATCAGTAACATCCTCCTCCTCTTCTTCTTCTTCTCCTTCTTTGAAGACTTGATCCACGTGCGCGCGTTCCACCCAAGAATAGGCTTCACCCGGTCGCCCGCTATAGCTGAGCGGCTCTTTAGCGTCAAGAGTACGCTCCAACTCGGATTCGGATTCTGTATCACTCTGAACCGTGTTCCTTTCAATAGATGGTTGAAATCTGTTGGAGTTTCTGAACACTGAATGAACATCTCCAAACTTGGCCTGTTGTCGGTGCTGCTCAAGCTGCAAGGTTTTCGGCATGCTGTTCGCCTGCTTTTTGGCACGAACTTCGTATCAGCATTGGTGGGTAAATTTGTGAATAAAACAGTATGATCTACCATTTTCTTTTGTAATGCGATTTTAAAGTCGTCCATGGCAGTGCGTGCACTCATGAACTGTTCCAACTGCCCACTGAGACTTGCGAAAAGTTCCGCGTATGCCTTGACATGCTCTGCATTTGCGAAATCAACATGGGTTCCTTTCAAGTCTTCCATATGCTGCACAATTTGCTGCAAAGTATGTGAAGTATTAATTAGGTGAAAAACAAATCATCGCTGGTATGTACAACAGCAATGGGGAAAGTAACGCGATAAAACCTGAATCCCGTCTTCAATTTTCAGGTACGCCTTGTCAACTTGCTCTTCGTTTACTCCGTCTTCAAACTGATCGACTTCACTCACAACTGTACGCAGCGCGTTTTCTGTCCTGAGTGGACTTGCTTCGGCACTGCTAAGACAGGAATAACGGCCCGGAGCAGCATGAGTGTCTGAAGGTTGACTTTGCTGCTCCTGCTGATTTTGCATGGGTACATCCTCGCCATCACTTTCGCAACTATATCTGCCGTGTCGAGCTCCGCAACCAGCGTCCATCTGGACGGAAAGGCCGGTACCTTCTTCAACCTGGACTTCCACATCATCATAATCACTCAAATCACCGTCCCAGATTTTTTTGACGCGTGCATGCAATTCGCTATCCCTTCGAGCAAGGTTTTGAGCAAGGTAGATTCGTTCTTCGGGTGTCAAAGCCGTGTCTGTTTGCAATTCGAATGCGGCGATGATGGTTTCCGGATTCAATGTTGCATCGTCCTCAGTCTGAGTTCTAGAGGTTGATTTGGATGGAACTGAATTGAGCGCAAGTCGGTTCATAAGCTGACTGACGGTGGATTCATTGATCGGGGACTCTCCTTGATTGTCAGCATTTTGAGTACCTTTCGACGGCATCGAGACAGAATTAGAGTACCGATCCATTTTTAGCTTGTCCTGCGCGCTGCGAAGAGCACCCAATCGATCTTCCAAGGAGTCCAGTTCCGCATTTCCGGAAAAAATGAGGGCCTTTCGCATAGTATCGTCGTCTTCGGCCGTATCGTTCATTTTCCCAAACATGCTGAGAACGTGTTGGTGCCTCGCAACAGCGTCGTCATCGCCGATATCACCGCCTTCATCAATGGCTTCTCTCGCAGCAAGGACTTGCGCGAGTAAGTTCTTTTTGGAGTCAAGCGCTGCTCTGGCATCCTTTAATGCATTCAGTTGAGACCGCAAGGCGGATAGTTCATCTTCTTGTACGGCAAGGGTTTGCTTGTAGCGCATCATGATTTCTTCACTGTGGGAAATTTGCTTTTCCGTGTCTGCAGCTGTGGGCATTGGAAAAGAAATGAATGGGTGTGATTGAAGTCAGATGCTTCTTGAAATTACCGTCTTGGTTGACCTCTTGAGTTTGGGGAGATTTCACAATGGGCAAAGATGCTTCGACAGGTTCGGATTCTCGAGAGGCTTCCCATTCTCGTTGCAACGCGTGAATTTTTTCAAGCCGCTGTAAACCAGTCAGATTGCTCGAAGCCGACGCGCCAGAGGTCGCTGCATCTCGAAGAACAGTCAGTTGCCGTTTCATGTCATGCAAATGGTCTGAGTGACAGCATTAGTTTGCATAGACAACTGGAGCATATGCTGAGTGTAGAAACCTAATTTCATCTGCGATGATTCCAAGTCCTTCTGCCTCTTTTCCTGGATCTCTGCATTTCGAACGCGCAATTCTTCAAGTTTCTGGTGGTGATGATCGGTACCCTCTGGATGGGCGGATTCAGCATCAAAGTCCGGGTCGAACGCGGCCAAGTCAGTGAATGAGGTTAGCCCACAGACAGCATCTGCACGTGCAAGCGTGTTCATGAGATGCTCTGGAGACATCACGTGCAAGTCAATTGAGTCATCACTCGGTGCAGACGCGAGAGTGTTTGGCATGATGCCGCAGGCTGAGTCGGCGTCGTCGTCTTCGACGGCGCCATCTTGGTTCTGAGAGATGCGTTGCTGCGATGCCGCAATATCGGCGAAAGCTCGTGCAATATCATCGAGGCCGGCTGAAAATGATTGGGTTGAGAAGTGAGTTGAGGATGAATTCAGCAACTTTGAGGGCCAAAATCGCCGAATGTGAATCTCACCGAGTTGCTCTGCTGCGCCACGGGCAAACATTTGCGAATCCAGGCTCAGTGCATCAAGTTGTTCGGTCGCAGACTCAAACGCGGTCTGTGCTTGGCGTCTAAGCGAGCGTGTCGAATGCAGAATGGACAAGATCGCGTGCCTGTTTCAGAGAGTGTTATTGAAAGTGTTTTCGACGGTTTGCGTTCATTCTTGCGGGTCGTTTGAGGGGCGTAACATCAATCCGCACTCACTCGCTCATGCTTTCGCCACTGCTGAACTCGGTTTGAATAGCTCCTATCTGAGCAGCAACTCTGTACATAGGAATCGAATCATTACACTTGCGCAGATATTAGGCACCATACATACCGCCGCAGAAGCAGTGTGGCATTGTCCAGAACAGTCTTGTCTAGACATTCATCGACTCGCTCGACCAAGACCAGAGATGTTTCTTCGTCCTCTTCGCCTCTGCCATCGGTGATGTTCTCGCTCTTACTCTCACTCCCCGCATCGTTGCTGTCGTCGGCTTCCTTCGGATCCTCCTCTCTCACCTCCACCGGACCGACCGTCGCCAAATGCATGCTCTCAATGTCCGCCATCTTCTGCCGTGCTAATGCTGCATCTGCCGCGGCTATCTCACTTGCATCCATGTCCATGTTATGTTTTGTTTTTGTTTTTGTGCCATTTCCCCTTCGGACCTTCACGTGACTCGACCACTTTTTTCAACGGTTCACCAAGCGAACAGCACTATTCTCCCGTTTGCATCGATGGAGGAAAACGAGCGATATACTGCACCGGCAAGGAAGCTTGCTACACCTGCTGGGCATGCGAACGAGTTTTTCCTTGGACTGCCGTAAAAACTCCTCAGGCTCCACGCATTACACTGAGTATCAGAAACTTGGAGGAAAAAGGAGCTTCATCCAGCGGCAAATCTCTTGGGTTATCGTGTCGCTGAAGTTGGTTCGTGCGGTCATGGTTGCTGCAGTGAAGAAACTGTTGAATTTTATTCGAAAAACAAATCTGGGCAAGCGTGGGGGAGAACCTTTCGACCTTGTGCACACACAGCGACCCACACACCACATGCAAGACGCGGAAGGTTCGTTGCCTTCAACATCGGAACAAAAGGAACACTAAATTCCGTTTACCCAGCACTTCAAAAGGACCCCGTGTTCAAGCGATACGTCGGATCCATTGACTCTATCCTCAAACTATTCGACGCTGTCAACGACTGGGCGGATGTAATCGGATTCCTTTCGAAACTGCTCAAGGTGAGTGACCGCATATTTTTACTTGGCGTCCGGGATGTTTGACGTGGAACGTCCCCAATTTATATAGACGCTGCAGCAACACGCGCAATATCGGAGTGTTCCCAGGAAACTCATTGTATCGAAACGACTCGCTCAATGTTTGAATCCAGCGCTGCCATCGGGTGTACATCAAAAGACGCTCGAAGTATATAACGCTATTCTCGAGGCTGCTGGGGTCGGTGCACATTCTTCGCGCCTTAAAAAATTCACGCTATCAACCATATCTCAAACCAAAAACAACAAAATATAAGCCAGCGCAATTAGCCGAAGATCTGCCGCTATGGTCATATGGCTTATTTCCTTTCCTGCAAAATGCCGCAATGTCCGTCAAGGTCTGAATGGAAAAATGATTTCTTTCGACCACGCACGATGTTTCTCACCATAAGCATAACGTCCGCGTTTTGTGTCTTCGTATTTTTCCAGCCAATTCTTCTCCAAATCTATAACCGCCATTACCTAAATCTTGGACCTCGAGTCAAACCCTCGTTAAAGGGTCTCATTCTCGCGTTATTGCCGGGATTAGAGGAAGAAGGCAACGAATTCTTTGATCCCGTCATGAAAATGTTTGACACGTTGATGGTCAATCTCGGGACACCGTATTTTCTGCATTGTATGGGGCTTGCCGTGATTTCTGGGAACAGAGTGCGCGGGGCCGCCATGAATTATTTATTGAGGCGATTACCGAAATTCACGGCAAAGAAGGGTTGGTTTCGTTTTTTTATTTTTGCTCATGCAAAATGCACAAATCTGGAAATTTCACCAATTCTTCGTTCACCATTTCAAAACCAACACATGCAGAACTGCAGGGGATTCTTGGAGACGAAAGCATAGTCATGAGTCGAGCACTCGGATGCGCCCTGGAAGATAAACAGATTCTCGTCCAACGTGGCGCGCTGGAATTATTGGTGGTTCATTTTCCGCTCGAAGCAGAGTAAGCAACCTTTTTTTGTTTCCCCTTTTCCCTAGGTATATCATTGACCGGGTCTGCAAAACGAAACAAACAGCCTGTTTCCAACTTCCGAAATTGAAATCCTCATGCGATCTGCAGTGGGTGTGGTGTTGCGAAAAGACATTAGTTTAAATAGGCGGCTGTATTCTTGGTTATTGGGCCCTTCGGAGACGCTGAGCACGACTGTCCGGGACTCGTTAGTTTCCACGTTGCTCGCAATGCTATGGGTCGAATCAAACGATCTTCTTGAAATCACAAACACCTTCCGTATCATTATATCGTTGATGGACAAGGACGAAATTGGATCCTTTGTGATGGAGCGAATTATATTGGATCTGTTCAAATCTCTCAAGTGGCGAAGTGAAGAATCCCCAATTTACAAAGAGATACTTCAGTCAGCCGATATGCTTCTGGACGCAATCAACCCTTTCATTTTATGGAAACGGCTGTATTATCTGGTCAGCATGAGTTCGTCGACTCATTTTATGGATTCCGAGGTGGGTACCTGCATTCACTGGTGTTCGAGTTACTGCGTGTGTGTGATGACAGTTTGTTTCCTGCGCATATTCATACAGTCAGTGCATCTTCTGGATTATGTCTTCACGATTATAAGGTTTGACGATGAGGAAGTGCAGACTGTTCACATGCCCATTTTTTACCACGCGATGATGCACGCAATTGAGGTGCTTGTTTCTCGACAATGTGCGCTATATCCTGCAGAGCTACTCACACATAAGCTTTTATTCGAAAAGGACATCAAGTTTTACGCTGAATCGAAAGCAATATCACAGCAATTAAGGTCGTATCTGGACGTATCACATTGCATCATCAGCCGAATACCTCAATCTGTGATAACCAATTCATGGACTCTGGGATCGCTTCGCCGGCGTGGCAGTGTGAGCGAGCTTGATCATTCTGTAGTCTATGCAGAAGAACAACTATCGAACATCACTGCATCCTCCGTCAAATCATTCTGCGCAGCGTTTTACGGGGCCAATGGCACGAATGCAGATCCTTGCGCTGTCGAAAATGAAGCCATGCCATCAAACGTCGATAAATTTGTTTTAGGCGGGTCAATCATGTTTTTGGCATTTCAAGTTCTGGAAACTTTTCTGCCAAAACTGATACGCGAATCTGTGATTGCGTCGAGTTACGAACACGAAACGCGCAGCTTGATTGTTTCATCTCTGGGAGTCGCGTCGAAAATGATTGAGACACTCGCGTGTTTGTATTTAAAAAATTGGCGAAATTCGATTGGATCGAGACTTGGCGAATGGAGATGGCTCAGCGCATTCAACGACGGTGTTTTGGAAGTGAGTGCGTGGAAGCTATTTGGCGCAGTAAATACTGATCTTCATGGACTTTTGAAGACATCCGATTTCAGCATCTTGAACATCTGCACATCTGCTTTGATCAACATTATTTCTGCCGCAAATGCCGGCCAAATTCATTTATGCATTGATAGTCGGCATTTTATTCAAGCTTCTGCCAATCGAGTAAGTTGATCGCATCCATATTTTTGTTCAGAAACATTAAAGTAACATTTCAAATACCAGCTTTGGCACTATCTTGATCCAGGACCGTTTGCGATATATCATTCTCGCTGTGTGGACCTTATTTGGCTTCTATGCGATGTTGCAGAATTTGGAGCTTTCATGGTGGAAAATGTGATTGCCAATTTCCTGTCATCGCGAGATTCGGTGGACCAAATCCTTCACCAGCACCGATTCGGTGTTTTATGGCGTCTTAGTTTGGGCACTCATCGCCAGCCTGGCATCGTGTTCTCAAGGGCGTTGTTTCTAGTTCTTGACGGGCTGAGAAGCCAGAATCCATCCATCCGCCGAGCTGGAGAAGTCTGGTTGAAAACATTTGTGACAAATTATTCCAGGTTTGCTCCCTATTGCTTCAAAGTTTGAGTGCAATTTTGACTAACCTTAAATATGACAGTGTCATTGAGCCCGTTCTCGCCACTCTTTTGCATCAGGATATCCAGATTTTCACGCATTTAGTCAAGGTGAATGGTCGCGAAGAGCGTGCGTATTCATATAAGCGCGAATTCAACATGGGCCAAGTGCTGTACTCTTTGGAAACTTTGTGCCTTTTCCTTGACTTTGGTTCGCGACCTCTCATTCTGTCCCTTTGGAATGAAGGCTGTCTCTTTGGCAGGAGAGAGCTGGCCTGGCTTGATACAGGTAAAATCGAATTTTTGAGATTTCCAATGATTTACAGTTTTGCAGAGTTTTCTGTTCAGCAACCTGAACTTAGTTGCGCAGAGATTCTCATTTATGTCTGCTTGAGGTAACAAATGGAGTATTATTTATTCCAAATATCGTGGCGGTCGTGCTTAACGCTTCAACGTTACAGGTTTTTGAGGTGCGAGATTTCCATGGCCGGGAAAATGCAAGGCAAATTCGACAAACTGCAATCCCTCAACAACACGATCCAAACGAAGGCATGCGAATTCATATCCAAATTTCTGAGCCATTCAGAAATGGACGCAACAGTCCACGAAATCGTGTCGAAAGTGGTTTATCAGAAAATCATGTTCTCTATCGGCACGCGGCAACTGGACCTTCAACCGAGATTATTGCAAATTCTACTTGCGATGCTTGAAAATCAGGAAAAGATTGCGGATTCTCAGAAACTGAGACGTGACTCTTTGACCGTGTCGGAGGCGCTTGACAACCTCATTCTTACTGGAAGAGAGGCGCTTGGGTTGTCACCGTCCGGAAGTAAACTGGACGAAAAAGCGTTGTCGGTTGGTACGTCACGCTTTGTTAATTGTTTCTTGGTTTCGAAATCCGCCCCCCTTATGCTATTTTTTTTTCAGAATCTTCCCCCACTTTTCTCTCAATGATACTGGAAGCGTTGATACAGCCTTCCAACAGGGCAGTATTGCAGCATTGGATGGACTTTGTGATTTTGCACCTACCTCGTGTGCATACGTCCTTCCGATCCATTCTGCAACCAATCATTTCCGAAATCTGTCATCAGATTCTCGTCAGAGAAAGCGAGATTTCTGCGTATCTCGTACTATGTGAATCCCATTCCGCAAGTCGTAGCGCAGTAGGCCCGCCAGACAATGACGTTGTCATACTGGTGGCTGCTTTGGACAAAATCATTGCCTTTTGTCTGTTGCACGATGCCAACTGGAGCAAGAATGGAATGGACAAGGGTCGCGGCAATGCTTCGAATATTTGGGATTATTCTCCGCTTGGGATGGTGACGAGCGTTTTTACGGAGGCCCCTGCGGCGGAAATAACTGCCTTTGAAGCGCTGAATTCGAGGTACCTGTAATTTTCTCATCATTTTATTGCAACGCATAATTCATTTTATACTCTCAGGGACGCCATCATCGAGCTGCTCCCGGGAATTATTGAAGTTCTTCATCGAGTGTTTATGCTATTTAAGGAAGACCCTTTCGTAAGCTTGAATTCTGAAAATTCGGGAAGCATTCATGCATTCTCTGGGGCGTCATTGGAATACCTCTCATTATCAGTCAAAGAAAGCATCCGACAAATTCTCGAAAACGTGCACGCCAAACACCCTGCGCATCTTTTTGAGGCTGCAATCGAAGTCTGGTTTTCGAAGTATCCCGAGTTGGCTGACCGAAAAGACCTTGCGGATAAAACCACGCCTCGCTATTCAGTTGTATCGATGCTGCACACAATTGAGACGAGTTCTGATTCCGAGCTCATGCTGGAAATAATGGCGAATGTGGTTGAAGGGTTGAAAACGAGGTTTCAGTTCTTGACCAATTCGGCGTCGTCGAAAAACAAGGATAATATATTTTATCTGAAATCGAGGCAGATGTAAGTTTCCCCGTTTCAACTTATTTTTGTTTTCATGACGTGTGGCAAGAGTTTTGTGCACGGCTGATTTATGGCGTTTGGGCTTCATAGGTCGGACTCTCATTTGCTGCTCTTCTTGGAGGAATATATCGTTTCATTTGCCCATCCAGAGAGCGTAAATAAGGCGTGGCCGGCAATCTTGACTTACACGAAAGAATGCATACCGAATGGGGCGTTTATTAACTCCAATTTTTTCCTGCCTGCTTTACTGAGGTAATGGTTGCGGATATTTATCTCCAACATTGCTGAAGGGATTTTTCAGAGTTATAACAGTGAGCATTGAAAAGCTGATTACCACGAAGCATTTTGAAGACAAGCGCATGAGATTCCACATGGACGAACTGTATCAAAAAATGCTGGAGCTTTCAGTCCAATACGCCATGAAACCGGACATTGCGAATATTACCAGCGTTTCACCAAAAGCTGGACTTTCGCCGCTGACGATCAACACTGCTCGACTGCGATACATGCCCGAACCCAAAAAGTCACTGATTACAGCCGATGTTCTCGATTACTGGGTAGCAGAGATAATACCAAACATTCGAAAACTGTTTCTGGATCAAGAACGGATCCTGATGGCATTCTCAAACTTGGTGTATTACGTTGTTGCGCCGGCCGTGAAAGCGAACCCGAATTTGAGTGCTGCAAAGTACTTGACTGTGCGGCGGATTCTGCTGGTTGCTTCGAAACTCGTGTTTGTTGTCAAGACTTGGAAAAAAGAGGTCTGGGACGCGTTTATGGAATCCAAGTTCTGGGAGATGGGCATTGAATCTTTTCGAGACTGGAAAACGATCATGACCAGTTTGGTTTCAGCTGATAGAGAATCCAAAATAACCGAACTTGCAAGTGAGTGTTATACGAGGGTGTGGAATGTCAATGGTTTGTAACGAACTTCAAAACAGCCAAAGTTTCTGTCGCTTCATCCACCAGCCTTTTTGCATCCCGCGAACAAGAATTGCTTCTTAGAATTTCTTCACTGCGGCGCGTTTCTTTTTTGATATGGTGTGGATCTGTGGACCAATTCTTGCCGCAGCTGCCTCAGATTCAAGAAAAGCTTGTCGAAGTTTTGAAGGGTCCAGCTGGGTTGATGCATATCGAAGCTTACCTTTGCCTTCGCGTGCTAATGTGCCGAATGAAGGCACACCATTTGTCTAATTTATGGCCTGTCGTTTTAACGGAACTGGTATGAAATCTTCACTTCAGCGGGACGTTTCATGATTCTAAAACAGATTTGACCCATTTTAGATACAAATATTTGGCGTTTATCTGCGTGATCAAGGGAGCAAGCAAGACCTGGAAGTGTTTCTTGCATGCTGCAAACTTTTGGAGCTTCTTCTTTTGCTCGGGACTGAGGAATTCCAGTGGTGAGTAGAAATTGCGCGTGAATTTCTTGAAAGCGCAATAATCTAATTCTGTTACCAGGCATCAGTGGATATTTGTTGGAGAAACGTTCTTGACAAACGACACGGACGATTTGTCCCCATCATTAATTGATCGGCTCTCACATAAATGGGAATCATACCATGCCTCAGAGACCGCATCAACAGAAATCTCTAACACGTCAACACTTCGACGGCCTGTGCTGACAATGAAATCAGTCAAAGACAAGGCGCAACTCGCCCCGTTTATTGCAACTCTCAGCCGCCACACTTACGCATCCACATTTTCTCGCTCGAAACCTGATCTTGAATTCATTGATACCATTTTAGAAGCCGACTTGACCGACAACCGCACAATGTCGATCCAGTCGGCGCCTCCTCCACCGAGCCCTGGAGTCGCTATTTTGCTCTGAGTTTGTCTCTTTTGTCATGATGGGAATAAAGTCATTGAGCGCGTGCGTGGTTCATACTGTATCAGTGTGGCTGTTAAAGTGGATGATCATCATAAAAAATTGAGAAGCGTTTTCAAGCCAATAAGAAATGGACGCAAACACGATTCTGAACACTGAAAACATCTCACGCATCAAAAGCGAGTTTGATGCGCTGATGGACGCAACGAGTGCGTGGCCCATCGTTACCAGCAAGGTACTGCGTGTAGCTTTGTTTGCCGGCTTTGTTCAATTGGACCACACGGCTAATGTCGACCCGTCAATGTGCGCAAACAAGGGAAATGTCACTGTGCGAAAGAGTAAGGAAGGGCACTGGGTTGGACAGGTCTGTAACAGAAGATCTGTCTTCTTTTGCCGCACAAACTGACGTTCTTTTTCTGGTGGGGTGAAACTTCGCAGGGTCCGATTCCTCTCAACGTTGCCCGGACAATTCAACTTCTCACGGATCCTTCACAGCGCCTGCTTTGGGATAAAGTGATGGATGTCTACAAATACGTTGAAAAGGTTGAAGGTGTGGACCGCAGCAACGTGTTGGGAGCTGACGAGGCGGACTCTGGCAACGTTTCTGCTGGGATCACGTACACTAGACTGACACCGGCTGTCGGAGGCATGATTTCTGCTCGAGACTTTCTAGATGCAAGCGTTGTGGTTCATAGGCCAGGATCAGAGGTTTGTGTGGCTAAATTGACAGGTTGTGTTACTCTCGCAAACATAACTTGTCTTTCTGGCCAGTCCAAGATTCATGACTTGGTGTGGGAAAGTCTGGATCCGGATGTGTACGGGCAGTACATTTCTTCATTCAACGCACCTCCCGGGACAAAGAGCACGGGGGCGGCGGTGCGAGGAAGAAACCATTTAGCTGGCTGCCGAGTGACCAAAATGGACGCGAACGAGGATGAATGCTGGATGCAGTACTGCATCAAAAGCGACATCAAGGGAAGCGTGCCTGTGTGGCTCGTGGACTTGGTAGCTTCTAAACTCCATAGCATCAAACCAAGCATTTAACGGGCATCTGCATTTATTTCCAGGGTGTTGGCGGGTCTCTCGAGAGTATCTTCGCAGAGTTGCGCAAGGAAGCCGCACGGATCCATGGATCCACAAATTTGACTGATCAATAAACCACATAAGCTATATTTAGTAATCGACGTGATCAACAGAAGGATGCAAGGCTCGCTGGCCTGGAACCTGCATGCGCACAAATGGACTCGGCCGCATCACAGCCTCGCCACGGCCCTGAGTCTGTTTGTTGGCTTCGCTCTGACGCTGCAGCACTGGATCGTGAACGACTACGCCGATCCGCAGCCAACCTCACTCACAAGTAGGATCCTGTTTGGGGCTGCCTTGGCCTCTAATCTCGCAGCTATTGCCTTACATGTTGTGCGAGTCCGTCTGTATGTCGTGCTGTTCAGGAAGCGCAAGTATCGCAACCTCCCGCCCGCGTTGAACTTTTTAACTCTTGCCAATAGCGCTGTAGCAGACAGCCCCACTTCATCCCTCCCGCGCCGTCTTCTATACAACAAGAACGTCTTGCGCATTGGCAAATCCATGTCTCTCTGTCAGCGGGACGCTCAATTTGCATGGCGGGTCTGCTTTTGCATCTTGGCCAGCACTTTCGTAGCTGCTCTTGCGTTTTGTTAGTCCAATCCTCGTTTGCTTACATGTCGCTGTGCACTGACCAAGAATCTCGAAAACGCAGTGGTTTTGAGTTTGCTGGGCATCATCATCACCGCAAAGGAACACAACATACCGTTCAAATCCTTTGGGGAAGGCCTGGCGCGCGCATGTCTAGCGACAGTTTTTGGATTGATTTCTCTGATTCTGATGATGTTGGACACAGCTTCACTTTTCCGTGCATTCAAGCTGGTTTGGTTTCCCACAATTCCTGCACTTCAGCTGTATCCTGATCTTCTTGTTTGCCTCTATGTGGTCCAACAAGGTTTACCCCTGTTTGTACGCGCCAAACCGTCTTTCTGACTCAGCCACCGCAACCACAAATCCCGACCTTGAAATCTCATCCGAAGTTACGCACGCGCCAATCAGTACAAATCAGTCATTTCGAGGTCCTCCCGTAGATCTTTTTCACCCGGAAGATCAACGGCTTGCTGCGCTATTCTGTGCTCTCGTTGTCCTGATCAATGTCACTTGCATCATTTTCATGCAATTCGAAAAAAGCTGGGATTTTTGGGCTGCCGAGCAATGGTACATTTCATCTATCACAACGTTAGGTAAGACATTGCGTTTTCATGGTTGGGACGAAAAATAAAAATAAAAAAACAATGACACGCTTACATCTATAGGCTTCGGACAAGTGCACGTTCTCACACCCGTGTCCAAATACGCTCTACTGTTCTTCAACACTGTGGGGATTATCCTGCTTGCACTGATTTTGGGGGCAGTTTCGTCGAAACTGATCAGCCTCATTCGAAAGTTTTTGCTCCGCGGAATCCGAAAAGTGCGCCAGAAAGCAGAGATGCGTAAAAATCGAGTCGAGGTGCGAAGGAAAAGGCAGCGACAAGAACAGGTTGCATTGCGCGAACAGGGGACTTCAACTACTGCGCCATTTTTGACTGTTGCGCCCGAAAGTTTGCAGCGACTAGACGCACCACGCCGTGTCAGCCACATTGGACAGAGCACCAATCATCATATCAATGATTATTCCGGGAAAATACCGCAAGGAATTTCAAACTCGCCGGTTGGAGAAGAAACCAGTGCGTCAGACTCTGCAACAAATTTTGGCGTGAGTCAAATTGCTCTATCTCGCACATCAACCGTCGACAGCACTACAGAAGCTGCGAATGAACTGGGCTTCGTAATTGATGACTTGACTGAAAGCGATGACGACAATGATGATGACACTGGATGCGAAAACCCACGACTTCCAACTGCGTCAAAAAGTCGGCCAGCCAAAAAGGAAACTGCCCGAATAAGGAAGAATGTGGATTTGGCTTCTCAGCACCATCATGCTGATGCCCCATCAGAAACGGAGGCTCGAAATGCAAGCACGCTGGAAGAGGATAATGGGGCTTTTCTCATTTCCAAAAAGGAATCACCGCAAGCGCAACACGCGGTATGGAGCCTTGCGGACCGAGCAGAGTCTTGCTGCGCGGGCCAGCGGTGCAAGGGCTGTGGGAGGCAAAAATTGGAGACGTATGGAACCGGCACGGAAGAAGTCGAAGATGTCGGTACACCAGAACTGGATACGGACGCGGCGTGCACAACGGAAGACGACGGGGCACATATATTAGAAACACCATATCAAGATTCCCTGTCACTCAGAGAAGAAGAAGTTGCACCACGCCGGAAAAAAGGATTCAGCGTTTCACAATGGTTGCGAAAAACCCATCAGTGGCTCGAAACTCATGCGGATACAGTTGCAATTGGGATTCTGATACCCACGTTGCTATTTGGTGGAGCAGCGTTGTTAATGGTTGCTGAATCTCCAGACTGGGATTATATCGAGAGTCTGTACTTCAACTACTCGCTCATCACCACAACGGGGTATGGGGATATTTATCCCAAGACTGGATGGGGTCGCACACTTGTGATAATAATAATGTTTAATGGGCTGGGTGTTTGGGCCTATGCGGTGTCGACAGTGGGTGAGTGGAAGTGATTTGTAGAATTCTAAATGTTGAACTCGCCTTCTTATTGCTTTCTTTTCAGTTGCGCGGTTTCAAGCAGCCGAGGTGAATGGCATGGCAAGACGTATCCATGCACAGCGCCTTGCACGGAAACGACGGCATATAATCAATGAAAATAGTGGCGAAGAATCGGATTGGATTTGAGAAGCGGAGTAAGGACCGGGATTGAGATACAGTCCTCATGCATAATATACAGTTGAATTACCCTTTTTGCGCCCACTGGTTCCGCACTCTGGTGCTCGCTGTATCACACAACAGTCAGCAGAGTCGAGTCCCAATCAGACTGGACTACCAACAGAGAAACAATGGATGGCCTCGCTGTGAGTACGGCTGAGCGGCAGCCGGATGTGACTGCCGGCATCCTTCCTCGATGTGGACAGGCGCTTGCGGGCATTTTAACGGAGATTTGATTGTGGTTTTACGGGGTCGATCCATGCCTGATCATGTGCTTGGATTGTAAAACGAACAATTTATGCAATTTCCTTGGCACGCAACAATTGACACTCTGAATCCTGACAGCGATAGCGAACGAATGGCGGCTTCGGACAACGGCGCAGTCAGCAACGCAGGAACATACCCACGCCCACGGCACCTGCTTAGCACGTTTCTCTGCGTCTTTGTGGCCCTGGCATTGACCCTTCAGCACTGGGTTCTCGGCGACTACGACTCGTTGGACAATCAATCGCAGGCATCGCAGACCTGGGTTCCAAGGATTGTCTTTGGCGCTGCTTGGGCGTGCGCGGCTGTGGCACTTGCGGCACACATTTCGCGGGGTTGTCTGAGCCGCGGCACACGCCCGCTCACAAACAGATCCAACCGCAGACTGAGGAATGGAAACTCGCAGATCGGCTCTGAAAAATCGGACATTATCAGTCTCCCAGTACATTCCAGCAGCTCCCAAGTGCATTCTCTGGCGGAGGACTTGTCCCCTCACATTCCGTCAAATCATAATCAGTCAATACGCGCTTCAACTTCAACTGTGCATGCGCGAAAGAATGCTCAGCAGGGTTGGATGATTGCTTCCATGGTCTTGCTCGTCTCCGCTGTGGCCATGATTGCATTTGGTGGGTCTCTCACTTTGGCACCGATTTGTGATCAGAATCACACTGACCAATGAACCAGTCGCGCTAAGTCTGGCTGGCGTCGTTCTTACAGCCCAGCATTTTCAGCTGCCATTCAAAGCGTTTGGCGAAGGATTAACGCGAGCCTGCTTGGCCACTGCCTTTGGACTTGTCGCCCTGATTCTTCTCGTGCTTGATACGTCTTTGTATATTGGTGCTTTCAAGACGGTTGGATTTCGTTTCCCGGCAATTTAAGCGTCAGTTGTTTTTAAGTCGCTTTGTTTTTAAGTCGCTTTTTATTTTCAGGCAGGTCACACAACAAGCGACTCAAGCACAACACATACCCATCTTGACGTTGCTGCACTAAATATTCTGCAAATGCAGCCTCCTGCTGACTTGATGCTTGCAGAAGATGTCGTGCTCACAGCCCTGTTTTGCACCCTCATTATCCTCATCAATGTCGCCAGCTTTATTTTCATGAATCTCGAGGATGGATGGTCCTTCCGCTCAGCTGAGCAGTGGTACATATCGTCCGTGACAACATTAGGTTGGTACTTATGCAGCGCCGCCTTACTCAAAACGTTTTGACTTATTCCGCGCAAAATGCTCTCACAGGATTCGGCCAAGTCCACGTCCTTAAACCCGTCTCAAAATACTCTCTTTTATTCTCCAGCACTTTGGGAATAATTTTGCTTGCTTCAATTTTGGCCACAATCGCGTCGAAACTGATCAGCATCATCCGCAAATTTTTACTCCGCGGCATACGAAAAGTGCGAAAAAAGGCGGCGGCCCGGAAAAAAAGATTTGCAAAGCGTAAAATTCGACGCGCGGAAGAGCATGCCCGGTTAAGGGAACAAGAAGCCTTGAGACGCTTCAACGAACTGGAGGCTCTTGTGAATAGTCCCGACTCCACCTCCCTGGATGGCGCTGAATCTCAATGGACACATGGTGCAACTTGGCATGGCACTTCAGAGAATGGAAAGTTTCTTGCTCAGTTTGGAAAACAGCTGGCAGCACACCGGCGGGCATTGGCAGACCAGTCCAAAAGCAATTCTATTCTCCATGGCCCAACGCCTTCGCGAATTGGTTCACCCACTGATTTTAGGCGAACTTATTCATCGGCAGTTGCGGAAACCTTCGTCATGGTTGAACCTTCGTCATCCCCTCACCCACCGCCAAGATCCATTCCTCGTTCCTTATCGGTCACAGCATTCCCTATACCCTCATCACAATCCCCACATGACGAATTCAAACTGTCAAACGCGCTTCCGTTGACTTCAGCAAGCACCAGCAGACTGAAGTATCCAGGATCTTCTAACCCTGCTCCTGGTACCCATAATCTGCAAGCCGCATCATACGAATCTCTCTCGAACTTGAATACCGACTTTGGTGTCCCGTTAACGCGTATTACAACGATGGACAGCACGACTGAAGCTGCCCATGAACTGGGCTACGCTATCGACGACTCGGATCAAAACGATCAAGACAACGAAATGCGTTACAACTTCAGAAAATTGCAAAAGGCGCAACATGCTCACAGGCGGAGATTGGATCGCAAGAAAGTGCAGCAAATGACGCGAGAATTTCAGATTCGAAAGAGAAAAAGCGGGGCACTGGCCTTCGAACATTGGAAACGGGCTGACATCATATCAGATGATCGTTTGAACTCCTCTGGCTTGAATCCAAACAATGAATCTCAACAAACTATGCGGTCCTCAAGACGCAGGAAACCAAGATCCAGCATTCAACCCATGATGCAGCACAAACAAAACTCTGCAGAATCTGGTACCGAGAATGAACTAGAATTTGTTGAGAGTACTGCCGATGTGGAAAACACATCTTCAACAGAAGACGAAGGAGAAGAAACTCCTCATCAGCAAGGCTCTCATCACCACAGATCCTCTTTTGCCAGCGCAGATTCATCCTCACGTCGTCATGGGCGCAAAAAGAAATTTAGTGTTTCACGGCAATTACTTCGCATCCATTCATGGCTGGAATCTCAAGCAGACGCAGTTGCATTGGCCATTTTGATACCCCTTGTTTTATTTGGCGGTGCTCTACTGTTTATGCTTGCTGAATCTCCAGACTGGGATTATGTGGAGAGTTTGTATTTCAATTATTCGCTCATCACCACGACAGGGTATGGGGATATTTACCCAAAATCTGGGTGGGGTCGCACTCTTGTGATTGTGATGGTGTTTCTTGGGTTGGGGCTTTGGGCCTATGCAGTTTCATCTGTCGGTAAGTGTGGCATGATTTTGTCGTGCGTTGTGCTGAACTGACTCGCGACTTCGTTTTTTGTCAACGCTGCTATAAAGTTGCTCGTTTACAGGCGGAAGAAGTGGATGATATGGCACAGTATATACATGCAGAACGCGTCGCACGCAAGCAACGAAACGGTAGTAATGAAAATCTGAAAATTGAGTGAAGCAAGGTGTTCGGAAGATATAAATAAAACCTATCGTTTTGTATTTTCTGCCACCTCTCAGGGAGCAGAAGCAGGTTTTGTCTTAAATCTCCTGTTTTTATGCTATTATGTTTTCATGGAGCTGCTTCTTTTGCACCTGGTTCCACTGATTTGACAATATCCGTTGGTTTGGCACCATCTTCCTCCCCGGCTTCAGGAGATGGATCACCCTCACCAAGTTCATCATCACTTGCTTCCTGTTCAACTTTGTCATCCAAAGTTTCATCCATCTCTGGGGTAGTTTCGCAAGCATCGTCACCAAGCTCTTCGTCCAACACTTGTTCGCCGTCATCTTCCCCTTGCATATCACCTGCTTCATCCTCACTTAACATGTCCATTGAATCTGCCTCGCCAATTTTCCTTCGCTTGTTAGACAGCTTAAATAGAGCAGGAATCATCTAAAACAGAAAAACTTAGTTGAATACCATCAAACCAAAGTATCAAACATACCCATATTTCATCAAACATATCCAGATTGGACGCAATCACATCTGCAATTGCTCCACTGCAATACACATGCACTACACCAAGTAAAACTTGAACGCTGCCATCTGCAAATACCTCTGGCTGGCTCCAGTCCAACTCGCTTCCCTTCACAAGCACCTCAAAGCCTGCAATGCCTGCCCATTCATTGCCACGCTTTTGAAACACGCTTAGCGTCGTGTCTTTGAACAGTTCCTGACTGGACACGCTTTCTGCCACTCGTCCCCACACTTCATGCACACCAGGAACAAGGTTCAAATGACAATTTTCCGGAAGCGGATGCAATGTCACTCGTTCCACACTGTACTTTTGATCGTCTGTTTTGTCATTCCATAAGCTGTCATCGTCACCTAAGTCTTCCCATTCGAGTTCCAGAGGCAACCGGGACTCCGCCTTGCTCCAATTTCCCATGCACTTGAAAGCTTGAAATTGGTTCTGAAGATCCAACAACGCTATCCTGCATTCCTGATTTGGTGAGAAGCAAATCGTTCCCATGTTCAGTGGTGACGCACTATTGATGATAAATGACGCTGATTCCGCCACAATGACATCATTCTCGCTTGCTTGAGAGATCTTATACACGATCATTTTGTATTCCGCACTCAAGCTCACGAGGCGCGTTCCATCTTGAGTCCATGCGAGGTCAAGAACTCCATCTATTGTTAGAAGGCTCGAAGTTTGCTTTGTTTCAATGTTGTGCAATTTGAGCGATCCACCGCCTGTATACCAGTTCATCGACACGGCGACCGATGAGGAGTTGGTTGGATTGAATGCCGTGACAAGACGCGCAATGTTTTCCTCTGTCGGAATGAGGAGTGGGTCTGATTCAGGGACAGACAGGTCGTGAATGAAACAAAACGGGACCATGTGGTATTCGACTGCAAGGTGCATGCCATCGTGCGAGGGTGTGAGGGTACGGATCCAGCCCTTGTCATCGTGAGTGAAAGTGGATACCACCGCCATTTGGTCAGCACCCGTGTACTTCCAAATCTCAACTTCACCCAAGTCTGACGCCGTCACAATTCGAACATAGGGAATAGTCTGTTGAGGCATGAACGCACAAGCAGTGATGATTTTATCAATCTTGATTCGAACGGTTGTTGGATTCGTAAAACCAGACAAATTGGCAATGATGAGCTCTTTCGTCTTTGTGGTGGCAATCAGAAGAGGGAGGTATGGATGCGTGTTTGCTGCAAGAACCATATCTCCTTCAACATCTCCGCTTTCCGGATTCACCAGTTCCAGAACTCCAGCTTTCTTGCTTTCACATGAAATGAGCTGAAACGTGCCATACCCTTCGTTGACTGCAAAGCCAAGCTGGCCATTTGATGAAAACACACCAAGAATCTGAATAGGATTGGAAGGCGCCTTGTTCGCAGATCCTTTCAACTCATCCATCGAACTGGAGTCATCGTCAAACTGACGCGCTTGAGCAAGGTCCCATACCAGGTGGCTATTGTTCTCACCAGTCGTGATAAAGTGCCGACCGTCTGGCGCAAAAATTGTCGCGCCAGAAAATGCGGCGAAACTTGCAACAGAAGTGGAAACAACATCAGCTGACGGTAGTTTGCATGTATGCGTGTAGATGCTGTCGATGCTATCGTCACTTTCATCGTCTTGTTCGAGATCCATCAAATGCACAATTGCACCTTCGGAAAGAGAAATGCGGCTGGCATCTTGGTTCAACGCAACTGACAAAAACTTGTCGACCTTAATTTTGGGAACGCGCGCTACTCTCTTTTGAGAAGTCAGGCTCCACACTTCAAGCTCCCTTTCTGGATTCACCAGCAGCATTTTTGGCGTCGCCTTTGACACATCGATAAATGCCAAGTCATCCAGGGAGAATGGGTACGGGAGTTGGAGGGTTTCTGCCAACGAAGGAATGCCGCCGTTTCTCTGCCATTCATCCACATCCAACATGACAACTTTGGACTCCTTCCAAACAAACACAGCATTCGAACCGCTCTCACCAAGGTGTATCAACTCTCTGAAAGGAGCCTCCCAGCTTGCAATCAAATCGAGAGTGGCAGCATCTCTCAAATCAAATCTCTCCACATCGGAAGAAAAGGTGACAATGCTCATCACAGCTTTTGAATCCGACGACCACTTCAAGTTTCCAATTCTCCTTAAAAACGAGGCATCTTCAACAACAGTCTGAACCTCGTTGTCTAAAATCAAGTCCACATCGGAACTTCCACCACCACTCTGGCCAATGACGTTCAACATTGTAACACAACCGGAACCTATGGCAAAGCGAGAACCGTCTGGTGAAGCTCTGCAAACGAGTGGAATGGCTTCTCCATCGAACGGCCTGTTTTCGGGGGCAAGAGTCACGTTCGCAATACGCACCCCGAGATTGATGTCCCACAGAGTTACAACTCGAAAGTAGTCAACGCGCAATCCAATCGTAGCGTAGACACGTCTGGTTCCTGAGCCCATCGTAGGCCACTCCAGCCAGCATCGTCCAGAAACGCTCGATGCGCTTGCTTTTGACGCATCGAGCATCGTCAGTTTCGGAGTTACGGTTATTTTCTCCAGCGAGAAGATGGGTCTGTTTGCCCGGTCCAACCAGAAGAGTTCCTCTTGTTTCATGCACCACGAACGCATTGCATCTCCAACATGGCTGCCTGCTGGTAGATCAGTTGCAATCGCAACGAGCGCATCCTTCCCTTGTGCGATGCGGCCAAAGTTGGATGTCAGGAACTTTTTGAATTCGGCCACGCCTGCAGGAAAGCTGTCTCCAGCTAATCGATCAAGGCGCTTGATGGCATATCCATACAGCTCAACCAGCTGCGCCAAAAATGTCTCTCCAGCTTCGACACTTGCTGCGAGATACTCTGGATCTTGAAGCAACTGCGAAAGCTCCACTAATCGGCCCGCTTCCATCAAATGCCATGGCTCAGCTTTCAGACGCCGCAGATTGGGTGTGGATAGTTTGTTCAAAAACACTGGTTGGTCAGCTACGTATCGAACTTCTGATCCTGCCGTCACATTCTCGCTCCCGTCCCTTTGACGTTCTGACTTTTTGTACTCTTTGGGAACCTGCCCTGCGTATTTTGACGACCAGTAGTCGGACAGGTTGCTATGAATGAGCGCAACCAGTTCTGGTGACAGGTATCGATTCATAACGTGGTCGTGAAATTCGCGTCGGTGCCACATGTACACGGTTGCTCCGTCAACAGAAATTTCCGAAAGCAGGTCTTCAAGCTCGTCACGAATACGGACCCACAACGCTGACGGGATTCTTCTCAATGGCGGCGTCCAATACTATTTGCAACAAGGTGATGAGACGTGATGAACCAAACAGTAAATTCACCAAAAAAATAGATACCAAACCTGGAAAACAACATTCAACACATCATCATCCAAGGACAATAAATCTTCCAACTCTGATGACGATAATCCACGTCGAGCAACCGTCAGATACCCCAATGCCCGAGGCACGAGCACATTTCCGTATCGATACTCCAAACGAGACAAGAACGCGTCAAACAGCGTCAGCGAATCGGGCACACCCTCAAAATCGTTAGGAATGGAGAACGATGGCACTTCTTGATACGATGACCAAGCGATAAAATATCGATACGCCATATGAATGAAAAGCGGGTTTGGAAACGCAACGCAGTAACGCATGACAAACTCGCGCTGTATCGTTGAAAGTGTGCGAGATTTCCGGGCCAAAAGAGAATCAATGATTTTTGATATTTCATTCGTTGTCAGGTCTGGAATCGTCGTCTCAGAGAGTGGCGTTTTTGAAGTTGAAGCTTCCAGCCGTTTCTTTAGACGTTGTGTGAACGGCGCATGCTCAAGCGCAGACAAAACCATGGACGCGTTTTGGTGCAGGTCTGCTGGGATCCAAGTCAGGCTTCGTTCATTCTCGTTCCAGAGTTTGTGCGCACTGTCGATAATCTGTGAATGGGGTGAAGATGAGTAGATATTTAAAAGAAAAGCATGTATCGGGCTTACCAGCACAACCCTCTTGCTCTCTGCCACCAAATTCAAACAATTTTCAAACAAAAAGACCAAATCGTCGTACACCAAATCGCTCGGAAAAATCCCCTTTTCGACAAATCGCGTTCTCAACTTTTCAAACCACTCAATCTCCGCATCAGCAAAACCAAGCTTTTCTTCAAGTGCGCTCACAGATTCGCTTCGATCTGAGTTATGGACTCGGAGCAAATGGGCGCAAAGGCTTGCAAGCAAAGGGCAAATACTGGCGGCACCTTCGGTAGCACCCACAAATCGACTGATCAGAACACAATCAGGGTCATTGATTGCCATCTGACTCTTGAATTCCAGCAAGATGGCGCTTTTTCCGGAGCCGGGAGCACCTGCATGATGAGAACTCATATAAGTACATAGGAACTCATACTTGCAACTAAATTCAAAAAAACCTGCGACTAAATGCACACCGCCCGGAACAGCTTTCACTGATGCAACACAGTCGCGCTCCACAAACTTGTCACCGTCCAACTCATTTGCCAACCACAATCTGAACTTGAGGCCTCCCAAAATCTCGAAAATCAATGGATCCCAATCAACTATCCGCAGCCTTTTTTCTTCATTCTTCATGATGCCGTCACAGACTTGCTCGCAGAAATAGTCTGCAAATTCTCTCAAATACTCCTCTTGCGCTTCGTTGCCTTCCAGGTCTGGTTCAAATGAAGACGATCCAGGTGCCCATGGGACGTGGAAATGGCGGCGCGCAAGCGGTGAGACATCGGATTTCAGGCGGTCAAGTTGCGAAACTGCATCAATGTCCATGTTGTTGACTGACCAGGTTTTTGGATCCCATTGAGAGTCAACAAAGTTGGACAATGACTTTAAATGCGCGAGCCTTTCTCTTTCCGCGTCCGAAATGGGGCCAGTTTGGTGAGCATTTGTTGCAGGTGTAAGGAACGATTGGAAGGCGTCGTGAATATTTGTGTAATGGCGCCTATGATGTGTAGTTACATTAGAGAAGTCCACTCAAACCTTTTTGTGAATTTTTGAACTCAACTGCACACCAATGAACTTGTCCAAATTCGTTCTTCCATGATGCACTTCATCTTCTGTAACTGATTGCACAAACGTGTGGTGGAAATCCAAGTCCCACGATGCAGCGCGAAAAAGACGCATAAACTTTCCTTCATCGTTTTTCCACAACGCTGCCAACTGCGAGTCCACCGATGGCTTCAACACATAGACTGGCGGAATAGCATTCAAATCCAGGTCCCACCAAAACTGCAGCAAATTGCGGTCACGCGCTTCCGCGAGCAAGGCCGCGTCGATGAGTTTGCTTGTGGGCGCAAAACGAGCTTGGAGCTCGGTGTCCGTGAGGAGACAAAGACGATCAAGTTCGACCTGCATGGCTTCGAAATCTTCTTTTGGAAGAATAGGCGGAAACGGTCTGTATCCGTACTTGTTTCCGAGGATGGAAAAGAAGGCAGGGCCGGCACTTTCATCGAGACATTTTTGAAGCTGGCGCATACAGAGCTCAGACGTTAGATGTTCCTGAACAAAGTGATAAATATTTGGTTACTGGGTTGAAATATGCCGCATGTGTCATGCTGGGCTGTACATACTGCAGTGCTTGTATCGAGAACACCCCAACGCATGTCAACAGACTCAAACGTCAGACCCAACCTGGAGCAAAACAGCCGGAGATATGGGTAGACGTCAGCAATGTTGTTGTTTCGCTCCCAGGCGGTGTCTGCAAGAGGAGATAGTTGAGCAAGCGAGCCAATCAAGCAGCAGAATGTTCGACCGAACCAGTGAATGTGGAGGACACGAATAGCAGCACCCGATTTCCCATGAGTGCATTGATATCAAGATCGCAGTTTGCCCCGATCAGAAGCTGCGAAGTAACCTGATCAAGGTAATCACGCTCATCGTCAGATGGGGTTGCCCGCCGCAACGCCAGTTCCTCGGCCTTGACAAGCCAGTCAGCAAAGGCCGGGCGGGATGCACGTTCTGTACCGTCGAGCAGGGGCAGTACCTTGTGAGGGTTGGATACCTTCTTGGGCGTGTGTTGCACAGTCGAGGTGGGTTCGGTCACTTTCTTGGCGTTGGGATCAGAGTCGCTCTTTGCAGAGCCGTCCGTGAGAGACTGCCGCTTTGATGCTCCGAGTTGGAACCATGGCCGCCATGCCAGCATTTGGATTTGATTTTTTTGGTGGTCACTGTAATTTCTTTGCGCCAAGTCCGTTGTGCCCAGTTTCGTCGTTTAAACTCCAGTGAATTGACCAACTCGAACCGCGCCACCAGCAACAAAACTCGGATGGAGGTGACTTCTTGCATGGATGTGTATGGGTGTGTGTGTGCGTGTGCGTGTGAGTCCTTAGCAGATGTCCGAGAAATGCTTTTCAGCTTTGCCTTTGCGCGCACTTTGAATCCGCGTTGAATCTCTGGACCCAGGCTTCATGCGCATGTCCGCCATCAGTAACTTCATTTTAACACACTGCTAACACACACAAATCCATGACCCTTCTGACACTGGCAAAGAGTACCACCCATTCCATCTTTTGTCTGGAGCTGCCTTTGGCAGAAAAGGTGAATAGGCAGGCGAAAAGGTGGGCAACTGAAGCTCGCGAGAAAGGGCAGGAAACGAAAAGGTGTTTACCAGAATTTTATCGAAGCTAAAATCAAAATTTACACATGACTCGTGTTGGTAAGCGTGCTCTTTCTGAATGAGCAAACGGTGTTGACCGATAACGTGTGCTTGCTTGCAGGATCCAAGCGACCTAGAATGGAGAGCGGACCACCTTCGGCCGCGCTTCTCATGGCTCCGACGGAAGGGAATACCCTCGCAACCATTCTCAGCGCACTCGAAGCAATAAAGGCAGAAGTCGCCGCAATCAAACATTCCCAGTCTGCCATCATCAGTGAACAGGAGCATCTTTCAAATCAAGTTACTGCCATGAATGAGACGCAGAGACATGTTTCAAATCAAGTTCAACAACTTGTAAACCACACCAAAAAGTTCTATACCCGGCTGCATGACCTGCCTTTCGAAATCGTTGACCAGATCTTTGCCTGGATTCCCGTCCAGGAAGCTCTCCAGTACCGGCGGCTGTCAAGGACGATAAACAAGCGTCTGCTGACCACGCAGTTCGCGGTGCTCAATTTGCGCGAACCAGATTTTCGAGAAGAGTCTGAGCGCAGCCTTAGCGGACTTTGGCTCGTTATTCCTCAGCCATACCAAGCTGTCGTTGCCAGGGAAATGGCTGGGAAGGTGACAAGCATCGTCGGGCGCGAATTTGATCAAGTCAAAAAGAGACTCCCAGAGTCCCTCAGTTCCTTGACTGCGGTAGAGAGCATCGATCTAGTTGGTTGCAAGTTAATAGGCAGCATTCCGGATATATTCGGGCCGCTTGGCTGCTTGAGTTCTCTGGACCTGTCCAAGAATTCATTGACGGGACCCCTGCCGAGCTCGTTCAGCCTTCTGACGGGACTGAGCCGTCTAGATCTATCCGATAATCAATTAAGTGAAGAATTCCCGGCTTTGCCAAACTCAAATCTGAAGAGAGTGTACATCGGCAGAAACCAGTTCACAGGTGTCATTCCCACCCTGTTTGGCAGTCCTCATAGGCTGATAGCTCTGCATGCTCAGCACAACCGCTTCAGTGTCATTCCAGCTTCCATTGGTCAGCTTACGCGTCTGAAAGAGCTGTGTATCCATAGCAACCACATTTCAAGCGAAATACCACCTGAGTTGTGGAACCTGCGAGCTCTGAAAGAATTGATTATGAGACAATGCGGCATGTTTGGATCCATTGCAGGAATAAGTGCATTTCGCAACCTTGAGGCAGCGGATCTGTCCTTCAATCGTTTCAGTGGAGTGATACCGTCCCGCGAACTCTACAGATTGCAGAGGCTGCATGCGTTGAATTTGCAAGATAATCAGTTTTCAGGATGTGAAGGCAATCTGTTGGACTTGACACAGATGCCCAACTTGACCTCGTTGGGTATGAGTCACGACGTTCCAAAAAGCCACTTGAAGGGATACCATCTTCTCCCATGGCACAGGGATGAATACGGCAGACACGTTTCCGGTCGCCCCAATCAGTTTGAGTCGGAACCTGAGTCGGAACCTGAGTCGGAACCTGAGTCGGAACCTGAGTCGGAACCTGAGTCGGAACCTGAGTCGGAACCTGAGTCGGAACCTGAGTCGGAACCTGAGTCGGAACCTGAGTCGGAACCTGAGTCGGGGTCGGAACCTGAATCTGAATCTATTTCTCATTCTGATTCTGATTTTGAATAGAATGGATTGGATTGGACTTGTTTCTCATTGAACTATCGGCAGTCAGTTTATTGTTTTTGCAGTCGTGAAGCCTCTGGACCTCTTCGTGAATAAACTTGCACATATTTACATCAACAAGTTGACTGAGAAGTCTGGCAAGTGTTTGTTTGAGAGACGGTATTTATTTCATTGCCCTGCAAAGCGCGTTCATTTTCTGCCGTCAAGCTTCAACCACATACGCGTAACGGATTTCGAAAACGGAATTCAGACAATTGAAGAACTCTCTTTCATGCAAGAGCCACTGAAGCACTTGGTAGAATCAGCCCATGTTGCCCATGACTTGCCTCGTCTTTAGCGATTGATTGGGTCACCTTGAAATCAGGATGTCAATAACACCAACGACACCCACTTCGGCCATTTCCCAAGCTATTCTGAATGGCACTCTCGGGAGGTGAATCAGCAAAGTACTGCCGATCAGTACCTCGATGAATTGTGCATTCACGGCCTCCACCTCGCCAACAATCAAAAGCTACCAGATGACGCATCAGCCGTATTTGCATACCTGGCCAATAGAGGCCATTTAAGAGGCATGCATGCATATGGAGTCGGGCTTATTGACGGCGATAGACCTGGTGCGTGGCAAAAATATACACCTCGATCAGGAAGCGAACGCAGCTTCACACTCGATCCTCTTGCATTCGCGCCTTCGATACAATATCTTATCTGTCCCTTAATCGATGATCTGTTCAAACTCACAGGATCCCGTAATCAAAAAGTGGGGTTTATCTGGGGTGGAGAAATCCGCGAAACTGGGGTTGGCCAAAGCGCAGTGCAATCTGGCAGAATACTTGTCCACAGGCATTGGTTGCGAACAGAATGGTGTCGAAGAATTGCGATGGCGTTATGCGGCCATCGAGCAAGGTCATGTGGAGGCCTACAGAATTCTTGGAATCATGTTTAGGGACGGAGAGGTTCCGACAGATCACATCAAGGCTGTGGAATTGTTTCAGCGCGGAATGGATGTAGGCAGTATCGACTGCATCTGCGAATTGGGTCTGCAGTATCAAGAAGGTCGTGGCGTTACCAAAAATGCTGTGAAGGCGGCGGAACTCTTTGAAAATGCAATTGGTCTTGGAGACTTGGTTGGATGCTATTACCTGGAAAATCTGCATGCCGAAGGAGACGAAGGCATTCCAAAAGACATCAGTCGAGCAGTCAAGTATTACGAACGCGGCGCGCAAGCAGATGTTGCCAGCGCAATTCTGAGCCTGGGACAATGCTGCGAAGGCGGAAACGGTGTTCCTCAAAACTAAGAACTCCCGCTTGAGTATTTCACACGAGCAGAAAATCTTGACGACGCCTGGGCACTCTACTGCCTCGGTGTCAAGTACTGTATTGGAAGCGGAGTACCGCAAGACTACGCCAAAGCATGCGAATTCCTTGAACGCACCGCTCAACAAAAAGACAAGAGTGCAGTTTGCTTGCTTGGGTATCTTCTGGATGAAGGCCTCGGATGTTCCAAGGATCCAGTTCGCGCAGCTGAACTGTACCAGTTGGGTGATGGAGACGCCATGCTCACCTTGGGGGCTTCTTGTGAAGCTGGAGGTTTCCCTGTCAACCTGGTCAAGGCGCTCGATTACTATCGAAAGGCAGTGAACTTGAATTGTGGCCTTGCCGAAACATATTTGCAGCTAACCTCAGGCCTCACAACTGCTTTATATGAAGCTGCGCAAGGCAAGAAAAGAAAAGCCGTAGATCATTTTCAAGCAGCAGCGCAGCTAGAACATACCGAATCAGTCGCGAAACTGTCAAAAATGTATACAGATGGCTTGTGGGGGATGGATGCAGTCTCATTTGACACCCAAATGCGCTACTTCACACCTCAAACGCCTGATACAACCCTTTCAATCATGCCTGTCGAACTCTTGACTCAAATCTTTCGTTGGCTGCATCCCAAGCAATGCATACTGTTGCGGCCCACCTCGCGCCGCATTCTGGCATTTTTCGATAATGATTCGTTTGCTCGACATTTACTTCAATTGAATGCATTCTTTCTCCCATCTAAAGATGAGAAATCGGAGCATTGGTTTGACAGGATGCTGTTTCATGGTCCGCACGCGTTTCAACTGGCATACATTGAACTGAGACTGCAGGGAATCCAAGTGATTGGGTTTTCAGAATTGAAATATGCGTCAGAGTGGGGTCTCAGAATGAAGGAGTTTTCTGCTGCGTTCCTTCACTGGACAAGTTTAACGCACCTGAGATTGAGAGGGTACTCTCAAGAGGCGAAATTCC
This sequence comes from Chytriomyces cf. hyalinus JEL632, assembly GCA_025435555.1. Classification (NCBI taxonomy): domain Eukaryota; kingdom Fungi; phylum Chytridiomycota; class Chytridiomycetes; order Chytridiales; family Chytriomycetaceae; genus Chytriomyces; species Chytriomyces cf. hyalinus JEL632. The sequence continues at coordinate 7,693 of JAIWWG010000028.1, read as the reverse complement.
AGCCAGCATAAAGAACTTGCGGAGTTTGAAGGAACTGGACTTGTCGCTTAACCGGTGCGCATCATTTTTTCATTTCGTGTATATTTTGGGTCACTTTTCTTACCATGCCGTGAGATGCTCAGGTTTGATGGTACCGAAATCCCAGTTGCATCCATAATGGAGTTGAGCAGTTTGAAAGTATTGCTCTTAAATTCTTGTGGTCTGACTGGCAAAATAGGGTTGGCCTTTGGAATGTTTCTGCAAACATACTCATTGCGCAAGAATATGGTCGAGTTTGCTGAGACGTCAACCAAGTTCAAACTGCTCAAGAACTCAATAGCACAACTAAATCCATTCATAACAAGTCACGAACACGACGTTTGTGTTTCAGCGCTTGCTTAATTTCGTCGTCAAAGACGCGTTCAAGAGGTGGATGTCAAATGATCCGTGTAAATGGGTGTGATTTAACGAATAGTAAAGCCAAGCACCGTTCAAGACGCGATCGGACAGCACTGACACCAAGAGAGCATGCCCAACACACCCGAAGTGAGTGGGAGTTAAGGCAATGCTTTGGCGGAGTCAAGCCCTGCTCTCTCCTGCAGTCCATGCTCAAAGTCGTCAAAATCACAGAGTCTGTCAGCATTGGCATTACCTCAACGGCTGCCACCGTCACAATCGCAATCGCTGCCCCAGACAACTCGCAGCAATACCTTTCGCAAACTAATCAGTGCGCAGAGCCCCGCAATCGAAGCATTAGTCCGCCACTTTCAAACGGCACCGCCGCCGCCTCTCGCCCATCTTATTGTGCCCATCTTGCGTCCGCTCCAGAATGCCACAGACAGACACGGAAACGCGTTGCTTATGCTCGATCTCAAGTACTGGCGTAAAGAGTGGCGGTTACCAACCGAGCATGAGCAACAGAACATTGAAACTGCATCGCAACTGCAAAATATCCAGTGGATGGCCTGGTTTGTCGTCTCGCAAATGCTGATCGACTGGTGCGTGACTCGACTCATTTTGATTCTGTGTGTGTGACAAGCATCATTCATGCACGAGACACAGCCCAGAAGCAACTCAATCTGGTATTTCTGTCCTCACGGATGCTTCCGCAACGACACCATCCACAAACATTGACGATGCGCATATTATCCTCATTGAATTCCTCGCGATGACTATTCCCCGGTTGCGCATCAACCACCTTTACATTCTTCGCTCTTCATCTGCATCCACTTCATCGACTTGGAAACACCTCAGTTTCAATATTGGAGCCATCTTTAGCCATTTCGGCGCAATCATGGAATCTTTTGGTGTCTCCTATCATAATTTTTACGATCACGCTGCGCTTTATTCTGAGGCCTTCAAAGTAACTGGAAACAGTGGACATGTCCAAGAACTGCCTGTTTTGCCGGTTCAGTTTGGGGGTCCTATAGAATACAACTTCCTTGGATGGTATCAAGAAATCAAGGTGACTCGCGTGTTCCCATATCGCTTTTCGAATGTCCGTTAATTAACTTCCTTTACATCTTTAGAATCATAAATTCAGTTTGAAAACGCGAGGCCAAATTGAAGCGCAGGAGCAGTCGGTTCTGGATTTCTACAATGTTACTATGGAAGAACTTGCTGCAGCAGGGCAAAGGAAGACGGGCCAGGATGTCATTACAGATGTAAAACAAGGCGTTGGAGAATGCTTGGATGAATATGACACGTATGACAATGCGCTGGAAAGCGACTTGCATGAAAGCCAAGCCTCGATCCAAGAGATAAGTCATATCTTCCCTGCTCGAAAAAGCAGCATACAACACTCGACACTTTCAGAGGAAAGAGAATCCAAGGAGGGTCACGTTGAATTCATCGCGCCTGCAGCAGAACCTCCCATTAAAATGGTGTCCATGGAGGCGCTTGAATCACTGGATGGACAAACCGTTCCATCGAAGCACAATAGTTCTGCTTCAACTCCTGAATCGAAGGCGGAACCCTTAAACAAGAGCAAGTATGGAGATGAAGATGCAGCCATGCTTTTTGATTTAATGAGCTTTATGGACAAGGCGGTGGTGAACGCAAAGTCTCTTGGCACTTCTGAAAGTCGAAACGTGCCACCTTCTCCGCCACCACCACCTCCCCCTCCTTCTAAACTACCACCTCCTCCACCGCTGCCACCGGCACCACCGGCTCTGTCGAAACTAGAAACATCAGTGGTCACTCCAGGCGTCTCGTCGCTAAAGCCGGGCCAAAAAATTGTTCGCTTCAAGCAAGCCGTCCAAGTGCATCGATACGAGGTTCCACCACGGGAAGAATGGGGAAAAGATGTTTGGTGGACCGATGAAGACGAGATTGGCATTCTTGAAGACTGGGAGGAAGAAGCATACGGCGTTTCTGGACACCTGGGCGCGCTTTCAGCGGTTGCAGTTGAAGAAAGCGCTAACGGGTCAGGAGCAGTTCGCGAGGTTATTGTTTAGTTATGGGGGTACGCACACATATAAATACTTGCATCGTTACTGGTTTTGGAAAGTGCGCTTGGGTGAAATCGACAAACAGGGTTGGTTGGCTGAGTAAGTTGAACCCTGAAATGACAATGGACAACATTGCACAGGCGAGTCCAAACTGGCGTTGGATCGGAACGTGCGCTTCAGCGAAGCATTCTAACCTTGGATATACACAGCTTGCCGAGTCGTTCATAGCAGCGACCAATGGGGCAGCCTCGCGCCAGGACGCCCTTCTCTTTCTCGAGGCTCGCGATATGGATGTGCAAGCAGCAGCAGCTCTATACGCTGTCCACAAGGTACTTCTTCTGCGGCACTCATGCGCTTCAACCGACGAATACGTGTTTGCCAACATCAACACCCAACAAAAACGACAAACAGCACTTCAGCATAGACATGACGGATTTCTACACAGCCAATCCGCCGTTCCCTTTCGCGGCGCTTGAAGAGAATGTGTTCTCGTTCACTGTCGAGACAGCAACGGATCTTGTGGGGACGCCTCTTCTTTTTGTTAATCTGAAGCACTGGCACAAGGACTGGGTTGTGGATGTTTCAAAGGGCGTTGTTGACCCAGATGCGCTGCGTGCATTCCAGTGGGCGCTGTTTTGGATCATTTCAAAGGCTCTTTACGTGTAAGAGTCTGCTTTGGGTTCTTGCCTTGCGCATTCAACATCAGAACTCACTGCTCATACGGCCATAGTCCTGCTGTTCGGAAGCAAGGGTTAACTCTGCTCTCAAACACGGCCGGTGTGGATCCGTCCCTCTCCATTCATAACATCCACATGATGCTGGTGGACTTTATTCGCAACGTTGTGCCAGTCAAATTGAGGACGCTGATTGTGTGCGATGATAGGCCGCAGAGTTATTTCGGAATGGCGTGGGCGTATGTGAGCCCTTCTAGCCAGCTGCTGAAATCTCTTGGTGTTGAGGTAGTTCCCGCACAAAATTTAACTACTGTCACTTCTGGCGAGCAGTCTTATTGATTTGGTTTATCCAGATTATCGAATGCAACCCTCGCACAGTCATGTCCTATGTGGATGCATATTCGCTGCCGGTTGAAATGGATGGGAAGCTAGTGTACAACCACGAGCAATGGTACAAAACACAATTGTCTCATTTCAAAAAAGCCAAAGGTGTTGCTCCACCAGAGCAGCATCAGCAGCAACCACCAGCAGTGGCGCCACAATCCGTTACGAATTCAAAACCAATTTTTCAAGCGACAAGAGTTTCCCAACAACCTCGCCCCGCTGCTGCATCCTCCTCCTCTGCATCTTCCACCGCCCCACCCCCCGAACCAGTTGTGATTCCTTCTTACGAAGCCATCAGCGCAGCCATCATTGAAGACTACAAGGACCGTCTCCTTATGCACGTGACGATTGCAGGGAAACCCATGGACGAACTTGAGCGTATCATGGCGCGTAGTGAAGCACTTGAGGATGCAAGACAACGTTTTGGCGAAAAGACAAACGCATCTGTGCAAAGTGTCGCGCTTCTGGAATCTGTTTTGATTGATGCCGAGAAGGAGAGCGATAAAACGTACTACGACAATGTCTTCCACAACGTGTCGCAGAGCGTGGGTCGCGCTAAAAAGCAATGGGAGGCGGATATTCAGTCTGGACGGTTATCGACTGTTTCTCAATTGCGTATTGAGGTATTTTCGTTGCTGGGAAGTTTGAAGCCCGAGTCAATTGTGAAGAATGTGTGGGATACTGTCGAAAGCGCTGTTCAGAAAGAAATAGAGCCACTGTATCGCTCGCTGGAGCGCTGAGATGCTTGCTGGTTTGTTTGTTTTTTCGCGTCCTTTGTTTTCCCCCCTATTTTGAATAAAGCTGAGAAGATGTGTTTAGACGATCAGCCCATTCCAAATTGATCCGTTCGATTTAAGAAGTGTGAGGGAGAAAGGTGCACTCAAACGTGCAGTTGCTGGACAATCCCCATAACACGTTTCCGTGACTTTCAGGGAGACGAAGTATGGTGGTATCCGATGATCATGGAAACCGGTGCCGTGCAGTTGGGAATGCTGATGCGACATAAATCCACCCCCAGAATGTATGTGGGGTGGGTTGGGAGCCAAGTCAGGAATTGTTCTGAATTGTGCTTAAAAAGCAAGGAAAATCCAAATGCGACAGAGGCAATTTTCTTGAAGATGCGGCGAAATCATCACGCACCACTTTGGGTTGATAAAACGCGGGTGACACAATCAAACATCATCTCCATCACTCAATAGTGCACTTGTTTCCTCATCGCCATCCGTTGGTGTTACCAGCCATCACTCTTGCTGCAGTGCCGAGTGTTGCTGCCACTGCATTCTCCCATGCCGCGTGTGCGCAACAGCGTGCTTCTCAGCGCACCTGTCCAGCAGCAAACCGTGGGTCAAACAGCAGCTGCCTTGGCATCAATCTGCACTTTCGGAAGAAGCCACTTTCGTGGACAAATCTTGAGAAAATTGCACCCGCACCCCTCTTCAAGCAGTATAAAAAACCACCCTCTTCCATCCACAACCAAACACTGCAATACCAAACTACAAAAAGAAAATGATCTCCCAAGAAGACACCGAAATCATCGTAAAGACGCTCTGCGCAAAAGTCCGTGCCAACTACGTTTCTCCTGAAGATGCCGAGGCCATTGCAACCGGGATTGAGGCAAAGCTGGACGCTGGTGCCTACTCTTCTCTCACTGGTCCAGCATTAGCTGAAGCTCTTGGAACCGATCTCAAAGCTGTCAATGGAGACAAGCACTTGCGCGTTGCTTTTGATGACGAGCATCCGTTCCCTGAAGAGGCTCCAGCCGTTGTGCAGAAATACAACGATGATGGGGATGTCGTGGATGAAGAAGGCAACAAAGTGGAGGAGGAAGAGGAGCCCGAGAGTGGTTTCGAACGCATGTTCAAAGAGCTCTCCACGCTGTCCGGAGACGGAGTTGCTGGAGTAGACATCCTGACTGGCAACGTGGGCTACATCAACTTGACCATGTTTGGACCTGAAGCCCAAGCGCAGAAAGCCCTTCAGCATGCGATGACCCTTGTCAAAAACACCGCTGCCTTGATCATTGATGTTCGGGACAACATGGGGGGAGACTCAAGCACAGAGCTCATCAGCTACTTCTCGGCCGAATCTGTACCCGTCAAACACATTTACTGGCGCCCCACAAACCGTCTTCAAAAGTTTAAAACATACGCAGAAGTGCTGGGTCCACGGTACAACGACAACAAAGCGGAATCAAAGCAACGCCCAGTCTATGTGCTCATCGGCCCAGAAACGTTTTCGTCTGCCGAAGCATTTGTCTTTTTCATGCGCGAACTCGGTCTCGCCAAAACTGTCGGTCAGAACACTTCTGGCGGTGGACACCCTTGCAACTTTTACAGACTGGGCCATGACAGCTTCCGCGCATCTATTTCCATCGGAAAAACTATGTCTACCGTGACAGGAAAAGGATGGGAGGGTGTCGGTGTCCCTGCTGATATTGAATGCACTGCTGAAGAGGCAAAGGCCAAGGCGCATTCACTGTGCATGAAGCAGGTTCAGGCAGAGATTCTGGAAAAGGGAGACGGCATTTCGCAAGCTCAGCGCATTCTTCTCAACCGCATCGAAAAGGCCGTCAACGCTCTTGAAACGAATGCGTCAGCGAAACCTGAGGAGCCCGCTGCCGTTGCTGAGGAAGTACCGATGATGTACGAGACACGACTCCCAGGAATTCACCGTCTCAGGAATGCGGATGGAACAGTTGTAAATGTGGAAAGGATCGAGCGCAAATTCCTGGGCATCAAATTTGTGACGGAGAAGGTGCTGCATTGAGAACTTTCCCACATCACAAATAAAAGCAAATAAAAACAGATGAAGCGCGATAATATCTGAGTCTTTATGCCAAGGTACGCGGCCAATTGCTGTTTGTGCTTTGCTCATGATCGATTTTGATCTGACAATATTTCAGACAACTGAAAACATGGGTTTGATCGAAGACCGCCATCTATACGACGCATCTCAGCCGACTCCGGGAATCCCAAACATACTACAGAACAGTAGAACGCAGGATGTTGTCCGCTGGACCTCTCAGCTGCTCGGGAATAAAGTCTCGGACGCCGATTTCAGCGATCCCTTCATTCTGATTCAAATGCTGGCACTTTTGGCACCAAGCTCAGTCAATCTATCCTACTTTTCATCGGATTTCGCGTTTAGCTGCGATGACTTGAATCGAGTGACTGTGGAGATGCTGTTACAAGGACTGGAAGCTGTGGGCATCGTTGGTGACAAGGATGCAGTGAAATCGCAGCTGTGTGCGGACGGCGGCGGCATTTGTGTGCTCGATTTGGCGGTCAAAATCATGGACTGGCATCTTCAAGGTTAGTTTTTTGATCCAGTGGTCCCCTTTCGCACTGATTCACGGAGACGAGTGAAGAAGAAAAACCTGCCAAAGCCAGGACCATTTCTTCAAACCCAAAAGACACGGGGCTGAAACAACCGGAAAAAACCACAATGATCAAACATGCCGCCGATGAAACGTATGAACCATCCGAGCTCTCATTCATTCCAACTGTGCGATGGTTATTGCGCTTCATTTGTGAGGAGAGCGATGACGAGGACATTGGGACCTCGTACAATGCATTGCAGGAATTGAAACTGATGCAAAAGATTGTGGAAGATGATGTGAGAGGAATCATTTTCCCGATGCTTTTTGTTTGGTACTTGATGCTTTTTTTTTGATCGTTGGTTTGGGGGCAGTTACGGGTCCTTCCCGAGAAGCCGATTCTGAAAGCGCTGACACACGGAGCCCTTTATACTGCTGCCTGCAAGCTTCTGTTTCAAGATCATTCTTTGAACCAATGGATCGAGTCGTTTCTCCCTCAGGAGGCTCGGAAAATCGAATGGGTTGTCTCCGAAACTGGATTTTTGGAGCTTCTTGTGAAACAAGGAGCGCTGGACTTTCAAGATAGTCTGAAATCGTGCATTGGGGATATGATTCGCGATTCGAGTCCATTTTATGAGGTGAAATTTTACATCACAGGAAGAACTGACTGTCAAAGCTGACATTTTAAACTGTTATCACAGTCGATTCACGCAAATATAATGGAGGTGTTCATGCAGCAATCCATTTGCGAAGTCAATGTAAAGTGCATCATGGATCACATAAAGTAAAGTGTTCCATCAAGTTGCACGCAAAACTCAAATCGTTTCGTCTCATTTTTGTTTCCCATGGAAAAAACAGCAAAGCGTTCGAATCTGTGCAATTCAAACCGT